>JAQLOL010000008.1:6149231-6167229 GCA_029783665.1 Naso thynnoides | reverse complement strand
TTGAATTTACGTGTCCTTTTTGACTTTTTGGAAACATTTCTTAATATTCATATTTTTTATCATATTATGTGTCACACTGAGAGGCCAGCCACTGATCACAGCTATAAAAACAGCATGAGGTGAGAGCAGTCAGCACTTTGTTCGGTCTGTCATTTGCTAAGTGACAGTTATGCTAATACACATAACTTGCATAGAAGAATTCCTTCTGTCCCAGAGGCTTCCCCAGGGAAGATCTCTTTGTGTCCCAAAAACATTTTCTATTGGTCTGTGGATGACGGGACAGCTGGGGACTTTTCAACTACTCCACTTTGTAATGAACACACTCTATTTCTACTTGTCACCCAGTATTCATAACAATGAAAACTCAAATAATGGAGCTGCTAATTTGCTTCACTAAGTTAAAAACATTTGTGGAGCACTTTGTTGTCTGATAAACATTCAAACTCATAGACCCATCAAGCAAATTAGGCTTTCTGGATTTTTTTTTTTTTAATTTATTTTATTTTTTTATCTTTTGTTTTTTTGTTACATTCTCAGTACCGGAAGCAACGTGTTTCCATGAATGCAGCTCCTTACACTTTATTTTTAGGCTGAATTTTGCTCACACAGGCACTTCACTGATCTTATGAACCTGAAAGCAAGATGGTAAAACATTTTAAGGAACAAATGAATACCTCCTCCTACAAATGAAAAGTCATTAACGAAAATAAAACAAGTAATTTCTCTTAATGACTTCGTTCTTTTTGTGCTTCCATTTTGCTGCATCTTAGCAATTACTCTTATTCTTTCACTGTAACTTATGGCCACAGATGAATATTTTCAGGAAAAGCTGCATGTAAACCTGTTAAATGAGCAATAATTTAACTCACTAATCCACTTTAGATATTAAATTTGATCCCTTAGTTCATCAAAATGTATTCCTGAGACTTAATCTCAAGTCCTACACTTTATTTAATTCTTTCCCTCTCGTCACCATCAGCCTTGTTGTAACTATTAGACTTTTCTCCTCATTAGGGTGAATAACTGGTAAAACCTTCCCGAGTTCACTCACGCTCAAGGACACATATGGGTATTTGCACAAACACACACAGACACACAAAGACAGCCTCATTTGGACACCGTAACAAGCAGATCCTACATAGTCTGACCGAGCTCAGAGGCAGGGAAAGGCAAAGAGATAGAGGAGCCGACACGGAGAGAGCAAGTGAAAGAGAGCAAGAAGGAGGGCGAGCTGCCATAATGAGCTAGTAGCTGGCGATGTATGCCCTCTATTAGCTGTGAGAAGAGCTGCCGTTACTGGCATCTCTGCCTGCTAATGAACTAATAAGCCAGCGGGAGGGCATCTTTCACACTGTCTGCGTGTGTGCGTGTGTGTGTGTGTGTGTGTGTGTGTGTGTGTGTGTCTGTGTCACTCTGTCTATTCGACATGTAGACCAGAAGAACACATGAGGAGCTGCACACCAAGACTGGACAAAACATAGGTGACAGAGAAGAGGCAGAGAAGGAGGGATTGAGGAGAGGAAAGAGCGGGGGAGGACAAAAGAGGGGAGAGGCCCACTGCTGCAGACAGTCCCGCAGCCTGGAGCATACTCTGCTAAGGGTCTAAATCACCATGTTTGTGCCTGGCAGGCTTTGATAGGCACTGGATCTTTATGTGCTTCCAGTATGTGTGCGTCTGTGTAGTATTTGCATCTCTCCCTCCTCTCTATAAAGAGATGGATGGAGGGGATAAGGGGAAGAAAATGGAGTCATCTGAACGAACCCTGGGCTCCTGACTTCTCACTGTTGACGCACCGCTCTCACTTCTAACACAACAAATATTAGCTCAACTCCAGGGGAAATGGTGTTCCTCAAAGGAATGCAGACACACACACACACACACACATACTTGAACATCTGCGTGTCCATGAAAACACCCATGGGACACACACAACCCTCACATCAGCTCTCACATCTCGAAGGCGTGAGACGACTGCTCAGAAACACTGCGTGACAGCAACTTCAGAAAAGACGAGGAAAAGGGGAAACAAGTGCACGCGGGCCGACAGACTGACGGCTTCTCAGATCCTTAACTCCAGCCCTTTCTTTATGCTTTATTAGTAAGAATATCTTTAGTAGATTTATCTTAAATTATAATGTGTCATAAACCAATTATGACATATTTGCCTTGTGCTTAAAAATACTAAATAGTAGAATGTAGAGTAAAGTGACCTTGCTCGAAGCTAACCATCTCGAGGCCGTAGCTTTAAAGCCATTGAGTGTATTCATCAGGACGGCCAAACAATGTGCAGCTTTTCTCAGTTTTACATCACTGTCAGATGAATATCTTTGGATTTCAGTCAAACAAAATAGTCAGTCTGAAGGTCACTGAAATAAATGATTGATGACTAAGGCCCAACCAATATATCTGTTTGTAGATACTATATCTGTATCAGCACATGTTCCCTAATATGCACTGATATTAAAACTGTTTTTAAGCCTGAAAAAATGCTTGGACTAGTGATTTAAAATGACGTAGTCTCTTCCAGTAGTTTGTCCAGCAGGAGGTGGTCCGTTGTTTCATAAAATAAAAGTTAAGTGTTCATTGTTCAGTGCACTGGTGTTTGGAATGAAGTTAGTTAAAATGTAAGAAATCCGGCCTCCTGGTTCCCCAAGCGGGCTTCGGGACCCCCCAGGGGGTCGCAAGAACAAATGCTTTTTAAAAATTATTTAAAATTCCATATTTGACCCATTATTGCATAAATTCTTGTTATATTCTTTCTTAATTTACTTCAAAATAGTATAATACTTGTTAAGCTGTTGGTCCTCAGTGTTTGCATTGGCCTAATACTGCACACGCGCAGCTGTTCACAACGTTGTACGATGGGGGTCCCCAGTCTCTGGGCTCAAAATTTTAGGAACCCATGATGTATATAATATCTGCCGTAAATTAGACATCTGAATTTTCTTTCTCCCTAACATCGGTATCAGCATTGACCCCAAAAATCCCATATCGGTCAGGCCCTATTGACTGAAAACCATCCTTTTGTGCAGCAAGTGATTACTAATTTTCTTCTTGGTGGCACACTAGAGGTTCTCTTTGCCTCTCTGTTTGTTTAAGTGTATTAATTTTCATTATGTCGAGGTTCTATGCGTACTGTTTTAGCCTTATGCATTTGAGGGTATTTTCTGCTTTGTTTCGTCCTCTGAAGAATCCAGCCACCATTATCACGACCAAGCAAATACATCTATGAAAAAGCTCAAAAACTCAATAATAAGTGTGAGGGAGTGTGTGTGTATTTGTGTGTGTGTGTGTGTGTGCGAGAGAGAGAGGAAGATCTTGTTAATCCCTAATTAACAAAGTAAAGGTGGCAGATAGGCCCTCTGGCTTTTCACTTTATCTGTTCTACTTGGCCTGCCGCGGATCCATACCCAAGGTCAATACAGCAGCACAGTCTAACAGGCAGCAACTGTGCTCTGCCCTGTTTCACTCTGCTGTCGACAAACTAAACTCCTTCATGTCATCTTCCTCCCACTGCCTCCTCTATGACCTGGGCTTTATCACCGCACAACAGACAGGACACTTCAGAACAGCAGACAAGAAGAAGGGTTATGATCTGGGAGGGGCATCCTACTTCCAAGAGTGAAAGTGGAGATACAGAGAGCCAAGCTGTCGGCTCTGAATGAATTTGTTGCCGAAGATTTAATTTAATTTTACTTTTGGAAAAAGCAGATAATGTACTAAACCTTATTTGTTCATGTTCTTGCCAAAAGTTCCATTTCTATTTAAATTTAGAGCAATTTTGTTTTTTTTTACCAATCAACTGTTGCAATTTACAAAACCCACGCGCGTCAGAGAAGAGAAATCACCACCTAATCAGAGACTTCATTCAGTTAAGCTGCTTATGTATTCTTGGTTGTCAGCACACAGAAATTTTAGTTCCGTTATTGGACGTTTCTTGTCTGAATGAACCTCAAGAGTCATAGTTAACTTCTCATTGTCCATTTTTATTGGCTTGTATTTTCATCTTTACTTGTTTTTTTAATGCCGTTAGTTAGCTCTCAGGATGATTGTGCATTTTCAGCTGCACCTTCTTAGCTGCAGAAGCCAACTGCAGTGTCAACTTCCATGAACCATAAGAAATAATCCAGCAGTCAGCCTAAGGCTAATGGCACAGTTCAACAGCATTTTGTTGCATCTGCTGACACACACCCCAAAAACCCTTTTAGTTACAGCAGTATCTATAGGAACTAACTTGGTTTCATAACTTTTGTTTTAGACTTGCTAATTTAGTTCTTCTGCCTACTTTTTAGCGCTAATGCTAACACTAACTATTATATTAGCTGTCTGAGGCTGATGTGTTGCAAATTTAACTAAAGAACAGTTTTAAAGGATAGTCTAACTGTGTTGGGCCACAAGGTTTCTCGAACTTTTACAGCAAAATCTTAGAAGGGTTGTCTTCAATCTTTATTATACTTTAACTGTAGCTGCATAGCTAGCAGCTATACATCCAATTAACTAGGTAAATCTGCTGTTGGTGCACTTATGGTCTGTAAACCTAAGGAAAACACTATGTAGACACCTTATCATACATTAAGCTGTTTAAATCAAATTCATATCAGATTATGGGTTAAAGTCGTATAAAATCCAGTTGCTATGGTTGAAACGATTGACAGTGTTCTAATATCACTACAGCTGTGACTGCACACCTCTGACAGGCTTTTTAACCACAGATACACACTGGCTGAGGCTCATTAGTTTGACATTTAAAGTGATCTACGAAACTGACAAAAAGGCACATTTCTTCAGGAACAGAGCTGAATAATTATCCTGCAGACTCTCGTGTTTTTATGTCGGGGATATCATTTGGAGAAAACCTTCAAGTGTGATTTTACTGTGGGGAAAAAAAAAAAATTTCCTCTCACTTAGCAACTTTGTTGTGACAGAGGAGGAGGAGATGGGAGGAAGAGCGCCCCCTGATGATGTGAGGGGTGGACAGGGGAAGAGGAGTGGCAGGGGAGTTCGATGGCTGTGCAGGGCGACAAATTGGCTTCCCACAATTCACACAGCATCAACAGCCCAAACAGCTGCTGCCTTCATGGAGGACTCACAAACAACAACTGGATCTGTGATGGTGTTGTTGTAAGAGACACAAAGGCAGCACAAGAGGAGTCGACGACACTAAAACATTAAATTTGTCCCACCAACACCTGCTAAGTGAACAAACTTGCAGCAAGACGGGCAGAAGAAAGGTCTCAGTGAGTCATTTTTGAGGGTGATGAGCTGTGTTCTTAAAAAAAAACAGTTAGTGTGACTGTGTGTGTGTCTGCCTTTGTGCTCTTTGAACCCACTCTAACTTTTAT
This sequence comes from Naso thynnoides, assembly GCA_029783665.1. Classification (NCBI taxonomy): domain Eukaryota; kingdom Metazoa; phylum Chordata; class Actinopteri; order Acanthuriformes; family Acanthuridae; genus Naso; species Naso thynnoides. The sequence goes on along the minus strand of JAQLOL010000008.1, from coordinate 6,161,886 downwards.
TGCCCTTCCAGTGATCATAATAAGGAACTAATTGATAGTCTTTGAGCTGCGGGCTGAAGAAGGGGGAGTTCTTGCAGGAAGTCAACACAAATCAAACTCTCTCCGAGCCCTTTAGGTCTGGAGCAACTCCAGCTGAGTTGTGGTGGGTAAAAGTTGCTGTGTGCATGCACGTGTGCGTGTGTGCGCGCGTGTGTGTGGGTGGGAGAGTGACACAGACACGGAGCAGAGAAAGGAAATACAACAGAGAGTGCGACTCAGATAAAGAGAAAACGATCGTCTAGAGCTGAGTTTGGCGTCTGCCTTTCTGGATGTCGCCTCCTCACTTAACCACACGTGTTTTCACTATTGCTCTAAACCCTAAAGCGAGTTCATATAGTGCGTTACAGCTGTATGCGACACGTGACATGGAAGGAAAAACTTAATCTCTTTGTGCCAAGACGATGTCCCTGATATACATTTATTTCAGAGGCTCAACACAACACAATATCCTGTGATATTTCATCCCACCCTGTCGTCTCCGACTCTTCATTTTCCTCCCGGCTCCTGGAGGATTAGATCACGTTGCCTTGGTAGGTGAAAGGCCCCCCTTCAACAACCTGAGTGCAAGCCGAGCATGTGGGTGCGTTCAGCTCAGATTCATATCGTCTCCTGTTCCAAAACAAACGGCCGTCTGACACAGAAAGGCATACGCCGCATTCCACAGGGCTCAAGCCCCTCCATAAGGGGGTTGGTTGGCAGGAGCAGAAGGGGTTTCCAGCTCAAGCTTCCAGGGGAGTCTGCACCGCACTCTGCTGAGTGCAGCTTATGGCCAACCTAAAGCTGAAGGTGCACCGCTGTAAGAGCTGTGCACATTTAAATACAAGTCTAGTGATAATACAGACAAAGAAGTGTCTGTGAAGAGAAAGGCAGATAAAACTCGTTTTCTGCATCACACAGCTCAATTTTTGACCAAAAATGATTAAAAACACATTAAAAACATGGACTATTGGCTTACAGTTCCCTTATTACAATAAACATGTGCTCTAGTTTATTTTAAGTCAATCCCACATACACCATCCTGTCGTCGAAAATACTCACAGGCGCAGCAAATATGTATTTATCCTCGCCAACAAAAGCAGTGTTTACTCTTGTTTGAGTAATGTTTGCTAGAAGCTACAGCACGTTTGTGGAAAGCTTTTTCTTTTTTAAATGAAAGCATATATTCTTGCAGAGATTTTAAATATTTACTCAAATAGAGACAAAGGGAAGTTGGACAGTATGGAGTCGAAGGCGAGAAAAGAGTCAACTTTTTAACTTCTTTGTTCCCAAGCATCATCAGAAACAGACGACATGGGCTCAAATCCTCTTTTACTTCCTGTCAAAAAGTGCAAATCCAATAATAACTTGTGTTTTGGCCCCAGGGTGGTTTGCCAACTCCTGAGTAAAAACATGTGGCTCTCTTCACTCGCTGGATGTTTGACTGTGTTCACCAGCTACTCAGTTACTTTGGCTCCCTACTGTTTTGGACCGAGCAGGCGGCAAACAGTCAGCTCGCATGCTTTAAGCTGGAGTTTCACATCATGGGGTCGGTGACAGCTGCTGTTAATGCAAATTATCTCAAACTGTTTCTCATTATCACATTAATTTATCGTATAAAATTAATTCTAATCAACAATACTTTTTTTTCAGTTTTCCAAGTGTCTGAATCCCCTTTTCATACTCTGTTCTAACCTTCAAGGTAACGTGAGAACGCAGCTAAAAGATGACCGCCGCACACTGTCATTAAAGGGAAGGGAGCAGGCTTTTACGGTTGCATTAGCACAACTTTTTGTCCCCTCAAAGATCTACGTAAATGTTCTAAGACAAGCAGATCTTTCTGTAAGTGTTATCGCTCAGCTGCCTTGTCAGCTGGCACAGGAGCGGGCCTGTTACTGCCGACTTTCTGAAATATCTGACAGATCAGCTGCCTCTATACTGCACAACTTGAACATATTCTACCCACAGGGAGAGAGCATCAAGAGCTAAAGCTGCTGGCTGTTGGGGGGGTGGGATTTTTTTTTCGCTTGATGGACAGGGCAGGAACTAAAACGAAGAACCATCCACATGCTGTTTTTAGCGCTGTGGCAACAAGCGAACAAACAGCGGTGAAAATAGAGGCCTCGGGAGCGGCCCAGCACACACAAGTGGAATCACAACCCTGCCGAAGATAACATGCTGCTTTTGGACCGGCACCACATGCTCCATTGTTTTTTCCTTCCCATAGACCAGTGAGACACAACACGGAGAGGCTATGATTTCCTCCCGTGCAGTATTGCTTCCCAACAGGAAGAAAGTCAATTTCACGGCTTGCAAGAAAAACAGACACATGCTGACAGACCGCTGACGGGTGAGAGGGAACAATGGCGGCCGACTCACCCTCGTCCCTGCTGTCCGCTTGTGTTTAGAGGTGAACAATCCAATGTGCAACCACCAACAAACTGAGAATTATTCTTTTTTTTCATTGCAGCCTTGTAAATTTACAAGCGCATCTGCGTGAGAATATTAACTTTCTCACACACTGCAACACATTACAGCTGATTTATTTCATCCAAGCCACTAAGTATGTCACTGCTCTTATTAAGGGGCCTTCTGATCCTGTCGAGCAGCTCTCCTGAGTCCCCCATCAGATTTTATGTAAAGTTAATGTAAACCTCCTCGCTGTGAAATTTCTCCCTCAGTGCTGCCAGAACTCATAAAGACGGGAACAATGTGGAGCTCATGTGGCTTCAACATGGCCCCATTTAGAGAATACCTCAGTGCTGTGGTATCCAGCTTCATGAACCGTAACTGGCTTTCTTTCTGCCTCCTGCACAAGAAGGAGCGCTGCAGATTCCCAGGGCCTGACGAGCTCTGCTGCTCCTTTTCGATGGATCCCGCCCTCCTCTCCACTCCTCTCCGCCCTCCCGTACACCTCCCCTGCTCGCCCATCCACCGATGGGAATTTGGGAATATTCCTCAGCTCCGTTAAACTGCTTCTGATAGGCACAAAAAAGCCTAGAGTCTTTGTCAGCTGTGAAACCCTAGACACTGGGAAATGGGCTTCACCTTCCAGTCATCTCTGGTGCTGAGGAGGAGGAGGAGGAGGAGGAGGAGGGGAAACAGGGAGATTTGCTGCAGCATGGCACCCTTCTTCCCTCCAGACAGGAGAGAAATGTGAAGCTTAAGAGAAAAGCCGAGCAGTGTAGTGAAGAGCGAAGGCAGTAAGAGAGATTTAGGTGTGTTATATAAAACAGGTTTCACATTCTGTATCTCAAAGACTCGAATAACCCGAAAGCACTAAGGCGCAGCATGGGAACAATCTGGAGTTTCTCGATTGAGTTGGAAGTGATAGCACAGCCCATATCATGAATACCACATATCAGAGGCTCAAACCACTCGCGGGGACTCAAAATGGAGTCGAGCTATGTACACACACTTGGGAGCAGCTGTATGAATGAGAGACAACGCTTGTTTAACAAGAGCTGATAAATGGAAAGAAGTTTTTTAAAGGTCAACCCACTGCTGACTCTTTCTTCTCTCATTCAAATAAATACAAGTTAAGTGTTTTATTAGCCTGAAAATAACTCTTTATTACATCAAATTAAACACACGCTCTGGTTTTGGTCTCCACCAACTCCTGAAGAAAATATGTGTCTCTTATGCCGCTAAATTATTCACTGTTTTTAGCGGCCTATCACTAACTGTATCTGTCTGCTGCTCGGCGTTGAGCAGGTGACGCACACAGAAACTGAAGGATTTTTGCTCAAAAAAATGACACTCAAGTTGTCACTGAGAAGCTCAAAGTTTCATACTGTGAGCTGAAGCTTTGAGCTGAAGATTCAGGTGAAACTTCTCAGTGGGTTCATCACTGTAAGTGACCAGGGCGATGTGACCAAAATCTCATATCCCGACAACGATACATATCACGATATAGCATATTTGCTGTGAATTCAACAAATCAAAAAAAGGCCTCTCTCTTATGACATTTTTAATTATTTACTTGACAAAGAAAATGTCCTCGTTCTTACTTGATTATTTATTCCTTTTATTGATAAATCTATGGCGGAAAGCCTCTTGCACCGTCTGAGTCTGCGGTTTGTTTCGAGCACTCTGCTGCTGGACTTTTGTGGCTCTCATTCATGTTGAAAAAAAAAATATGAAACACCATTGTTCTTTGAACAAATGTTGTCTTTTTGTTTCAGTTTTTCGCCTCACACTACATTTTACAAGATTACATTGAACTAATCGTGCTGAAGTTACCTTGGCAAAATGCTCATTTTTACTGAACAGCGCTTGAACACGTCACAATGTGGCTCAAATCAAACTATGTCCTGAATGAAGGAAACAAACAAAATCACGTTTCAAATGGCGTTTGATACAGCATCTGCCCTGAAAAATCCCATTTTGGTCGGTTTCTATTTTTTATAGTCCAAGGGTAACCTGTTGCAGTGTGATGGTCGTTATTAAAGTTGTAAAGCAATTATGCATACATCCTTCGTAACTTTGGGCCATGAATAAATATATAACCCTATATCAGAAAAAGCTGTGATGGTGATTAAAAAAAATCAAAAATCAAAAAACAACAACAACTGAAAACAGGTATCTATAAGTAACCTTTGACCTGTAATTTTCAAGATTTCAGTTTTTGTTCTTTCAACATATTCAATAAGAAGTTGTTACAGTAAAACAGTCACCACTTTATAATGCTTCCATTCATTTTCACAACACCTTAGAGATGATTAGGGACTGAAGACACAAAGCAAGCAAACGTTTCAGGCATAATTTCTGCACAGAAATGCCGGCAAACAGGAGCGGGCGTTTGAAAGCTCCACGTAGAGGCAACCACAGCCGACACAGTCACACACGAACTCACTCTGAGGTGCAATATTCACATCACATCACCTTTCATTAACTGCCACCTCTGGCTCTCACGGCACCTTTGACTGCACTTAACAGCTCCTCTGTTTCTCCTTCATATCCCGCCAAATCAGGGCTGAAAATGACTGAGCCTGCAGTGAACACTAAACCTGGGGAGAACATTAGCATCGTGACAAAAGCTTTTTTCCTCCCAGAAAGGTCTCTCTGACCCTCCTCCATTCACTCACTCTTCGTATAACATGAACAAATCAGGCTTCTGGCCATTAACCGGTGCAGCTTCTCATTTCCCTCTTTTTCAGCCCCTCACCTGTATCACATTAATACTTACTTAGCTTCACATTAAGCCCACAGGTGCACACGATATGACACGCTATAGCTTTTCGTCTGTGCAAGGGCAGGAAATTAATAGTTATGCTGCAAACTTAGCAAGACTCTCGAAGGAGCTGCAGTGTATATTAGAGGCAGGAGAGCATGGAGCCAGTTTAACATCCCCTGTTGCTGCCTGTGCAGAGTTCTCATCTTTCAGGCCTGCCATGCAATACTCGGCTCAGCGGGCAGGAATGTGCGCATATACGTCCACCTCTATTGAAATGCATGTGTGACAGTTATCTACCTCTCTGTGCCAACAGGCGTCTCGCTCTCTTCATGCAAGCATACGGGGTTCGGTTGAGCAGCATGTGGCCCAGAACTGAAGCTCCGCTGTGTTCAGCTGCTGTCAGCAGCCGACACACAGGCAGACAGACTCTGCTAGTTTAAAAAGCTGGGAGGGAGGGATACTTAGAGAGGGTGCCAAGACCATCTGTAAGGGAGTGCAGGAGAGAAAACAGGTCTTTCTTTATCTCATGTCCTTGGACCAGCTCGCTAAGAGGACAGGGGCAGGAGGGATGGAAACTCTAAAATTATTTGTGGAGGCAAAATATCTAGATTATGGAACAGTTGAGTGTGTATTACCAGGGACACACAATTTGAAATACTTACCAAGCAAATGCTAGATCTGCTGGGCCCATAGCTAAAATGTGAAGTCTTGCTGCTTTTCTATGTTTTATATCACTGTAAATTTAACACCTTTCAGTTTTGGCCTAGCAACAATAAGCAACAAGCAGTCTAGAGACATCACACTGTGCTCTGGGAAGTTGTGATATTGACTAAAACATGAGTCAGATAATCATTAGTTGCAGCTGTAGTCCAAACTGGCGGATGATGTTAGGCAAAGGTTAAGTTGAGCATTTTATTAACTTTAAAGTGTTTTGCTTTGGTAAACATTTGAGCCAAACAAACTGCAGTCAACTTTAGGATTAAAAAAAAATACAAGGAGTGTAGTCTATTTCTGTTGTGTTTGCACAAACAAGACATCTCTTCTGCAAAAACACAAATAATTATACGTAAAAGTGCATCGATCTATAGTAACTTTGGCCCATGCACACATACACAAACAATTCAGATACTAAGAGATTTCTTAAACAAATAAATAAATTCACTCAGTATCAAATTACACAAATTGCTTTGTTTGCTGAGGCCAATATCCAGGCCTAAGCAGGGATTTTGTTTTTCAGACATGCTGCATGAAAAGAAATAATTCTGCACTCTGGTTCCTGCGAGATCTGTCTCTCTTCCTGACGAGGAAGTCCGATCACAGAGGCCAGATGCTCGTGTCACTGACACTCGCCAGTGACACCGAAGCATCGCCAGTGCACATTGCTGCACTTCTTGGCATTTGACTTTGATATCTGACCACTTCCTCTTCATTTCTGGAAATCTTGAGCTCTCAAAGCCAGACGCTTTAACTGCTGATGCGGTGACGTGCGGCCAAAATGCATCACGGACACGGCACATAATGCTTGCTGCCTCAACCTCAGAAACAGTTTGTGATTTAATTTTTCTGCCACGTTGCCTCAAGGCCTTCTCGGCCAAAAAATGACTAAACGTCTGGATGTTTTATACTCGCATAAATATTCACAAAGGCTATTTTACTAACCTTAACTCATGGGAAGACTAAAAGGCTGGAAACCACGCTCCTTATGCGTGAAGCGTTTCAAGTTTTAGGAAATCGCATGAATGGAATTCTGTTTATTTGCATTAGAAAACACATTCCCAAATAAATAACATCCACCGTTATCCAAAAAGAGTAAACACTTCAAAAGCTTCACGGTGCTCCCAGCTGAGATCCATCACGCTGTTTGTTATATAAACCCTCTGCTGCGCATACACACACCTGTGCCACAGGCAAACACACACTTCCAGCACAGAGCCTCGGGTGCGTAAACACACACGGACCTCAGATATATATGTTCACATTATGTACACATGTGCAGCCACACATAAACTTTTGACTCTTGTTCATACAGTGTGCACAAACAGGGTCTTCTCTTTTTCTCTCTCTCACACACTCACACACACACACACACACACACACAGGTCTTCCATCAGGTCGCCTGTGTGTCAGTCAGTGCTCTGGAAAGGGATCAATGCAGCCTTTCAAGCCTCAGCAGGCCAGAAATATCACCGTTCCTGCACTAACGCAGGTGCTGCTGCTGCTGGACGACTGAACTGAAATGAGTATTTGTGTGCACATGCAAATATAGTTTATATACGTGTGAATGTGTGAGGTTATCTATCTATAGTACACATTATATACATAATATAAATATGGCAGTCACCTGAAAGGCACATGGGCGCAGTCGGAGCCTCGTGTTCTGTACCACTATCTGCACTTTGTCAACAAAGCGCACACGCTGCAGGAATGTGTTTTCGTTTGAACCCTATCACTATAATTAGGCTTTGCGTCTGTGTGGTGCATTTGTTCTGTGATGCCTGTGCATGCTTTGTACGTGCACTCTTTGTTCTTGCAGCGAAGCAGTTGTTCAAGTATTGCCAAATGTTGGTCATGTAAATTACACGCCGAAGACCGCGTAAACTAAACGTCTTCTGGCTTCAATCGGATGGAAACGACTACAGTGCGGCACTTCAGACGCTCTGTCCTCGGCTTCCGTCCCTCCGTGTCTCATGTAAAGAGGGACTGCTAAGTGTTTTAAACTCGGTGGCCTTAATCTTTGAAACAATGGCATGTGCACAGTTTCTGGCTCAAGAGGGGGTGAATGTCATTAATCACTGATCATGTGCTGCAGACTAGCAGCTAAGCTAATCAACTTGTCTAATAACAATCAAGGTGCAGTGCCGGTCCGCTTAAGCTCCGTCAAATGGGTGCAAATTAAAAACAATCTGATCGATACGAGAGAGGCCAATTAATCAATCAGCGGTCAGAAAACTGAATGCGCAGAGAGAAGTTTACCGAGTTAAACAACAAAGGTAACGACTGCACATTCCGCTGGTGCTCCGTGTCACAAAACATGTCACGTACACCTCACACAGTCTGGTTCTCTCTGACACTTTGTCAAACAGAGGGCATGTTTTCCATCAGCTCTGCCTTTTAAAAGCCTGGGTGTTTCACTGGTGTGATAAAAATCCGCGGGGCAAGGTGTGTGTGTGTGTGTGTGTGTGTGTGTGTGTGACTACGCTTGTAGCATTTGTGCTCACTTACTTTGCCGTACATGCCCAAAAATTGTGTGCACGCCTGTGTTTTTTCTTGATGGACGAGCTACGTGACCATTCTTAAATGCAGTGCAGTCCAGTTTTTTTTTTTCCTCATTTTAGCACCTCTAGGTCTCTGCACCGTACGTGTGTCACTGGCCAATCTGTTGCCAACAAAAGAAAGGCCATGAGCTCTTCATTGCCAGATCATTAACACCACGACATGAAAGCTCTCTCGAGGACTGAAGGGGTCAAAGTTTGCGACGCGTCTTCCTCGCCATGTAAAATACAACAGATAAAAGACAGTGCACTGCTTCTTAAAGCTTAACGCAACATTAGAAAACACAATCTGAATAAAAAAACACATAGAACAGAAAAAAAACAACTATAGACACATACTGCAACAACATAAAAGACACTGTTAGTCAGGAATGAGTTACAAAAAGAGGAGGCATTCAAAAGAGATGAACACACCTGGGACGCACTGTTTGCAGTTTGTGGCTCACTGAGCAGCACCAGAAAATTGCACGTTTTATTGCCTAAAAGATTCTGATTGCATGATTTCAGACATATAATTGCAGATATTTGCTGTGACAAAGTGACAAACTACTGGTCAAACTCAAATTAAGGCACACAGTGTAACTGGATCATTTATCTCTTTTGCATTAAAGCCTCTCTAAGAATGTTCTGTGTTGATTGTGGCAGCGCACGTGGACAAAAGCGGTACTGCTTACTGTCGGAAAGATTTTGTCTAACGCAAGCATTCGTTTTGGAAGCTAGTGAAAGAAACACAGCATTTATTTGCACAGTACAGTTCGGCCATTAACACGAAATACTGAAATTATCAAGAGAAAAATATCCTCCTGCTTCCAACCATAGATAGTAAATAAAGAGAATAGCGGATGGATCGTGTTTGTAAACAACAAATCGTCTCTTTCGGTCTGTGTCATCAAGTGTTCCGTAGCGTTTCCGCTGACTGAGCGGACCGGGCAAAGGCTTTGTAAAGGACAAGACAGAAATGCCCAATCTCCTCGCAGATGGTCTCATTTGCTGATGTAGGTAAGATGTGAGGAATCAGTACTAAATTAAGACTTAGTCTCTTAGTCGGTTCAAAGTTCCCTTTTTGGGACTTTAAGTGACTTGAACTGTTTTGTCAATCATTTTTGTTGATTGTTTTATCTATTTGTATGTTTTACAACGTTTCGGGATCTAGAGACTCAGAAGTTACTTCGATTTATTCCAGTTTATCTTACTTCACCAAAAACCCGAAAGCATTTGCCTGTTTCTGTTGTTACAATCTGTTCTCATGTATTTACCCGTTTCAACTCAGATTAAATGAATAAGCTGTTAACTAGATCCAGAAAACCTGAATTCAAAATGAAATACACCATGTTTTCAAGGCTGTTCATACATATGGCCATTTAAACACTTATCAGTGTGCAGGGGGGAAAAAATGATGATGTGCCACATTCCTGCATCCAGGACACCAATCTCTCACTGCTGCCAGCTCTGACAAATAAGCCTTTATCACCTGAGATGAAAGCCAGAGGGGGGAGAGAGAGAAGCAGATGGGGCAGAGGCATGCGAGGGAGGCGGGTGAGAGGAGGAGGACAGCGATTTTGCCGCTTTGTTGGCCGATCTGGTTCAATCCTTGTGGTGCAGCGATTGAATTCCCAACCAAGCCTGTTCCTTAAGAGGATTTGGACTCAAGGGAGTCGGCGGGCCACGGGCCTGCAGTGTGAGGGGAGCAACCCGTGATGGCATGATGGGACTTAAAAAAGAAGAAAATGTGCAAGGCGAAAAAAAAAAAGAGAGGAGATTTGGAAAGAAGTGCAGGAAAAAAACATAAAACATGAACTAAGATTGTTCAAAAAGGCCGAAGTCAAGGACAAACTCGGCTCTCAGTTGAAGCAATCAAGTCAACACCTCAGGCAGGAATAATGTGCTGGCTATTTCAAAAACAGAAAGGAAGCAAAGATGGCGAGAAAGGTTAATGAAAGAAATCACACACATTATAACTGTCAGATAGAGGAGGTGAAAGAGGAAGGGGACCGCGATGGTTTAAGGATGAACAGAAGGAATAAAGAGACGTGGGAGGGATGAGACGGCAGGAGAGGAGCGGCAGGTGGTGATCTCTGATCCCATTACCCCGAGGTAATCCTCGCCAGGAGTGAGCATGTTTGTATGTTACATTGTGCACGTGTGTGTGTGTGTCAGCTGTTAGCATGACGCTCACTGATCCAGCAGGTCTGTCACTCAACCTGGAGTCCCATTTGAAGCAAAAAATTGAAAGTGAGGTCTGCTCAACTAATGCAGAGTTTGGAATTTGGAATAAGCTAAAAGTGGCGATAATTTAGGACATGCAAACAAAAACTTCCAGGACTGTCCCTGCTGCACATGAACGGAGCGCTACACAGGAATGTGCGCGCAGCAGGTGTAAGCAGTAACTTCTGTGAGTAAGTGTTACAAGTTCTATCACTTAATCATCACCATCACCCGAGTTATAAGTGTTTTTGTGACCACTGGTACTTTTTTTTTTTTCATTTCACAATGGACCAGAAACTTCAGTCTATGAAATTTTGGGGAACAGAAAGACGCTGCATGGAGCCAAATCTAAAGGGAATTTTTTTTTTCCTGCGTTCGGTGACACAAAGAAGCAATTTAGTCCTACCAATATCGTGAAGCTTGACAAAAGTTTGGCTATTCTCTTTGTACAGTTTACAGCTTTTTTATGTTTTAACGAGCTCCTCCTTTGTCACTTCTCGTGTTTGTCTGCTCTCCACCTCTCGCTCACCCACAAAGCAGCAGACTTCTGACAGCTCGCTGCTTGTCGGGTGAAACTGTGCACGTCTCAGCTTTCGTTCGCAACATAATAAAACTCAGGAGTAAACTCTGTCTGAGTTGGAGAAACAGCAGGTAAAGTGTGATTGGGTGAGTCTGATGCTCAGTGAATGGGAGCTGGCAGCCCTCAGTTAAAGTCTGACGTGCCATCGCCAACAGCAGCAAGCACATGATATATTAATAGTCAGTTAGCTAGAATGTGTGGGGCACAATGTGCTTGTGTAGAAACAGAAAGTGAACTTGTGGACTTGTTGTATTTATTAGGGGTATAATAATACATCAATTTGTACTGAGCCATTGGTACACGTTATAGTTTGGTTGCACAGAATGGTACTCACACTACACGGTATAATTATACACAGTGTAATGTATTAAGACTGATGAACATAACGCGGAACCACCAATTCACATACGCGAGTTCCGTCCGGGAACCTTAAGCAGCGGTAAGCTCTTAGCAAGTTTAGCACATGCGGATTGAGCTGACGTAATACACTCGCCTGCTTCTTTTAAATCTTGTAATCGTGAGGCTTCTGTAAACTCTCAAAAGTTTGACGCTCCAAACAATTAATCCACCGTTTAAGCCGCAACAAGCGAGGGAGAGGCTAGGTGCATCAAGCGGCGCACAGGAAGTCACAGACACGGGAGCAAATCTGGTCGGTTTTCAACATAAAACACCCCGTACATGTCATTTTGGTTTACTAAACCACCTACAGCAACCTGTGTAGACGTTTGCACGTGTCAGCAGTGTTTTTCCCACCTGAGCCAGGGAGCAAAAATAAAGAGGGGAGAGGAGGAGGATGATGCTGCTATGGTGAAGCTTCCGTACTAAACTCGTACTCGTACCAAACTGTGATGTCTAAACCGAACTGTGAACCAAATCATGACTTCTGTGTACTGTTACAACCCTAATATTTATGATAACGTACATATTAACAGCATCGTACTTCTACACTCAATTATATAATCAAAATTCAGCAAATACTCTTATAAACAGAGCTCACGTGAAACCAGCTCCCTCGTTTTGTTACAGAAGTAAAAGGACCCTTTTCAAACACATTGTTTATTCAGTATTTGTTTTTCTTTCTTTGTTTCCTTTAATGTACAGGACAGTACATTTCTCATAAGCCCGACATCATCCCAAATCAAACATCTGTTGACAGCAGAGATTACAAAGAAAAATTAGGAAACTGCTATTTAAGAACGTTTTGGTGTACATTATGAATATGGACAAAACTTTTTTTAATAGGAACTGTAACTTTTCCATTGCTAACAAAGCATTTGTACTTGAACGAATGAAGATTTTTATGTCTAACAACTGCACTGCCATAGTGTAATAGTGCCACAGAGCCCCCCCCCACACACATACACACATGCACACATACACACGTGCGAAAAGTAGGTCATAGATCAA
>JAQLOL010000008.1:6123463-6147219 GCA_029783665.1 Naso thynnoides | reverse complement strand
CACGAAAAGAGAGAGCAACAACAAACTGAATAAAACCCAAGCCGGGGCGCCCGGTGGCTCACTCGGTAGAGCAGGCGCCCCATATACAGAGGCTATGTCCTCGCGCAGCGGACCCGGGTTCGATTCCACCTGTGGTCCGTTGCTGTATGTCATTCCTCCTCTTACTCCCCTGTTTTCTGTCCACTTTTCAGCTATCCTGTATATAAAAGGCACAAAAGCCCAGAAAAATATCTTTAAAAAATAAATAAATGAATAAAACCCAAGCCAGGTGAGGGGCGGAGCTTCAGAGCAAAAACGGGAAGGAGAAGGGTCAGCGAAGTTGCTTCCTTAGGAGTTTCATGCCACGGCTAGCTTGATTTCAAACTCTTATAAATAAACAAACTCTTAAAAATAGCAGGACTCCAAAGTTGACCACCATTATGGTCACACTGCAGTTGGTGAACAAAAAGTTTCACTGCACACGCTGCAGAGATCTAAGCCAAACTGTCGCATTTCCTTTAGTTCAAACCCCCCCCGTCTCGTCAGTGTGAACCAACAAATGCGATTTTATTTAAAGACTGCACCCTGCCTCAGGGATCAAACACCAATCACACAAAGAGGAAGCCTTAATGTACATCTGAGTGTCTTTGTGTGTGTGAGTCATGTTTGACAGAAAACACCACAGCTCCGTCTGCTCGCTGTGGCTGTGCTTGTTGAGACAAATTGCTCCACAACAGAAAGAAAAATGCTCACGTGCCTCACATACACACGCAGGCCAGCTGCCTGATGAAAGATGCTTTCAGCTTTTATCAGCCCAACAGGGGACGACCCAAACGAACGATCGTTCTGGGGGGTGCGTCACATGTTGCAGCTCGGCTTTGGATGTGAAAAGAAGTTTTCCCTCCTTCCGTGTAATTAAAATGAAATCACACTCATCCACTTAAAGGATGAGGTGTGAATCCTTAATGTTGCAGCAAAAATCTCCTTGCTTGATTTTGTGTGGCTTTTTAAAAAAGCAAAAAAGTGATACAGCCTCTGGCTCGTACTTAAAAATGACAGGGTAAAATTCTTATTCATGCTCCATCCTATGTAAATAATTGAATTCTGGCAACCAAAATAGGCCCAGCGCTGGAACCACAGCGAGGCTGCATTTTCAATCTTTAATGACTCTGTGGAAGAATAAGCTGGGACTTTGAGAGAGCGCCAGTTTATCAAGACATAAAACACACTTTCAACTGAGAGAACACACAATTAGCAAGCGCCCAATCTTTCACATCGTTTGGACGCCAGACAAAGATCACTAACAAAACTTCTGCAGCTAAAAATGACTTTTAATGTCCCTGCCAAACCCCTGCTCCCTTCCTTGCTGCATGGCCTTTCCCAATTCTTTCCCCGTGCTGTAATTCTCCAAGAATGTGTGGTTTCTGAAGGCTGCAGTCTGGCTTTCCTGAAAGGGTCCAGAAACAACACGAGACGCAGGCCGACTGGCGCTCCACCCTGTGCTCCAGGTTTGGCTTTACCTCCGCCTTGCTGGGGTCTCCAGAGAGGCTTAATGAGGCTTTGCAAGAAAAATCAAAACACACGTTAGGAGACAGCTTGCACAGCTCTTGCAGCACCCTTTGAAAACAATGAGAGATGAAGCAGAAAGTTCAAATTCATGTGCCTGTAAGTAAAAACAGTCAACAATGTGCTATGAGGGGCCAGCGGTTGCGGCGGTGGCGCGTCCAGCACTAAGAGAAGCCACTGTCAAAAACCCACCAGGCAACAGATGTTTGCAGCTGCTTTTGCACTGCAGGTCTGACAAAACTCATAAAAGACTCTTGTGGTCACTCAGTCACACATTACCACACTAGACAAAAGCAGAGGCTGCAACAGTGAGCAGTCGTCTCCAGAGAGGCGTCTTCGAAACTGCGTGTCGGCAGCGAGCGCGTCTGCCGCGCGCACACGGATGTGGCGAGGTCAGCACAGTTCATTAGATGCAAACCGTAAAAGCCGAAAGCCACAGTGTCACTACACACTGACAACAACAACAAAGGAGCATCTGAGGCAGAGGGGCGTTGAGTAACCATGGGAGTTAAGTGGAAAATCCAAAAAAAATTGTTTATGGCTTTTATTATATGACAAACAGAGTCGTTATGGATAATTAAGGTTTGGCACAAAAGAGATAATTTCTCTTATTGACAGCAAAACTACACTGATCACAACATTCAGAGCTCAAGTGTTCCAGCAGTTTATTATTGTACCATCAAACAATGGGAGGACTCATGAGGTAAAGATTACGAGAACAACGGTCAAGTGAAAGAGATATTTTGGCTCGTCTTCGCATAATGAAAGAAACTCAACGGCATTGTTTTGTTGGACCTACTCTTTCTGCAAAACACCCGTTTCTATTTGTTCATGCCCCTAGTTTGTACCACAGGCTTTCTTAGTCCAAGCCAAGATATTTTCTCTGATTTGACAAAGCTTCTTCAGAGCCACAGCAAGCATTATTCAACTGTTTTCACAGGCTGAGCAGTTCTCAGCTAATCATGATTTGAAAATCTGTATGAATTCCCCCGTTCAACACCGTGACAAAAATCTCACCAATGCAGATAGAAACACAGAGGCCATTTTTAAACAAAAGATTTTAATGCTGCCTTCGTCTAACGTCAGAGTCCTCTTGTGATGGTTGTCTAACGTCTCGTTTCCTCATAGCTCTGAGAGCATGCGCCAGCAAACCAGAAGTCTGATCATTCCTTTGGGAACCAAAATGATAACACAGAAATAACTGAACTTTTTCACCTGATTTCAGACAGTGAGCCACAGGAAGCTGGCACTAATCAAATGAGCTTACAGAGACGACAGCTTATTAAGCTAACATTTGTAGCATTGGAGCTTTTTAACATATAGAGTGAATTGGCTCTGCTTCACACATCTTACTACAAACTGTAGAGGCTTTTCCTTGTGTCGGAGTATTTTGTATATTATGCAGATTACAAACTCAAACAAATCTGTGTACAAACAAGGTGTTTCGTTTTTGGACTGGCAGAAAATTTAAAGACGCCAGCTTGGGTTTCAGGAAACTGTCTTTTTTTTTTAAACCATTTTCTGACATATAGATGAAATAACCGCACAAATAACAAGCACTATATAATTAATAATATAATTAATTGATAATATAACCAATATATAAGTCAAACTTTATAACTGCACCCTCAATATTAATTCAACTTTCATACTGACAATGCAGAAATTGAAATGTTTCCTTTGTGATTTCTTAAAGCTACGAGGTTCAGCTTTCGTAGAAACTAACAAAAGTTTTGTTCATAGCAGCCAAGTCGAACAATCGTGTTGAATTGTCTTCCTCCCTTATGGAACATCTGTAAAACAGATTTTTAAAATAATGACTCCTGCATGCCTTTGTTGGCGCATTCCTCCGATTCTTTCCCTGATAATACCAAACTTTTGATAAGTGAGACAGCAGGAAAACAGCAGCATGACTGTGTATCATGTCAGCTGTGCCCCACCCACAAAAACATTTCCTCCACAGCGCTCCTGCTGGTCAAAAGCTCAAACAGGCTTCCTTTAAGTTTGACTGACTTCAACAGTGACATTTTAAAAAAAGGGAAGAAAGTTGCTCCTGTTTTTGCTTGAAGACTTTGGTAAGGGTTAGTTTAAGCACTGCTGGACATAAGAGACCATTTCTTAAGCTGGTCGAAATGTTTAAAGCTGCTTAAAGCTCCTGAAGATCCCTCATTCTCTTTACAGCCACCGTTTAATTCTTTGTGGTGAATCAGAAAACCCCTGCAGAGGCTGTTTTGGACAGCCAGGAGGCTTCATGCCTGCTGGCTGCCCCGCTGAGTCTGGAGTGGAGCGGTCATGCAGCCATCCCACTCACCCACCCAAATTACTTGATTAAACAAATTATCATCATCAAAGTAATCAAGCTCTGCTCCCTGCCTGCCCGCTCCCATTATACCATGCAAACTGGTTTAAGCATAGCACGGAAATGATACAGATTATAAGTGGAGCTGCGACCTTGGCTGATGTCACTGTCAAAAGGGCTTATTTTCGGGCGGGTGGAAGAAAGACGGAAAGAGAGCTGGAAAGAACGGGTGAAATTAAGAAAGGGAGACCAAATTTTATCTTTTAACTTGACACTAATAGTGTGTAAAAAAAAAAAAACTCTTTGCGAGTGTTCGCTTTCAAATTTGCAAACCCAGAGGAGAGCAAAGCCTGCAACGCAGTCAACCATGCAAAATAGATTTCCAGTAAAGCGGTCAGGGGGTCAACCATGTACCTGACTGTGGACATGACACAGTCTGACTGGCAGCCTGTGTTTGTTTAGAGACCTCTCCCTGAAATTTTCCACCCATCAAGAGGGCTGTGTGGTCGCGCCCGAAAGGAGAGTGCCGGCAATGAGCGTGTCAGCGGTATTTGCATTTAAAATCAAAATGGATTCCATCTGACACGGTTTCTCTGGTCTAAAGCCTCTCTGGGGCTGAATAATAAACCCAATCCCTCGGCGTAATGGAGGAGTGACTGCTAGGGTGCTGAATGCTGCGTGGCGCTCTGCTGAAAGGCTTTACAGTCGGTGTTCAGCACACAGATGGCTGTTAACAGAATGCATTAGTAAAGATTAACTCGCCTGGTAGAATCGCCACATTAGTGCCTGTGATCGTGTTAACAACCACGGCACAGAGACGGCGTGTGGTATGATAAGGCGTGCGATCTGACCTGGGGCTGCACGGTTAATTGTGTGTGTCAAATTTACTTTTAGACATGGGTTTTTTAGAGAATATGTGCAATATCAACGTGCCATAACATGCAGATCATCCACTGGAGTTAATTGCAACAGTCAAGATGTCGAAAGATGACAACTAAGCAGGCAAATAATGTTATTCTGAAGTGGGAATAATTAAGTTCCTACATATTTTAGCCTAATAGGTTGGCACAGATTACTCATTCTGCATTCCTGTGAGACCAACTAATGCTGGAACAAATAAATTATTAACAGAAAGTAACATAAAACTATTCAGATAACTGTTTATTGGTATCTGCAACTTTCCAAAATACCTAAATGTTTCAACTTCTGCAATGTAAAGATTTTTCTGCTTTATTTTATCTGTATGATGGTAAACTGGATACTTTTAAGCGCTACGACTTAAGTAGATTGTGAGGGACATTTTTTCCCTCTCTCTTTAATTTTATGCTCTGAAACAGTGTTTTTCAAAGTGGGGGTCCATCCCGACACCCAGGGGGGTCCAAAGGGGCATTGTCAAAACTTTGAGCTAAGGGGACGGGGGGAGGAACAAAAATAAAAAGAAACTAATTTGACAATAAGGGTTAACTGATAGTAAAAATAAATAAATAAATAAGTTGCAGCCCTAACAAAACCTGTAAGGAAAAACACAAGGACTGCTAAATATGATTCCGTCATCAATCATTCATCTTTAACTTTAGTGAATGGCGAAGTGGTGAAGTCTTAATGTGAGGCCACTGAAAGAAGAAGTAACACATTCTTTCTCTTATCCTGTAATCATCACTAGCAAAAGTCACCCAGGCTCCCTCTAATGACTTAGACTGATGTAAAAACTCCATAAAACTCCACTCCAAATATTTTCTTTTTACTTTCTGTGCCCAGAAATGTCCTTCATATTATTTGCCCCCTTCCTCACCACTGTAAGCTCATTGACTTTTAACAGTGTGACTCACTGTCTGGACTGGTCTGATGATGTGGTCACAGTTAGGACTTTCAAACATCGGACGACTGCCACAACATCTGGATGCGGATCTACGGACTTTAACATCACGGTTCCTCCAAATTAAAATAAAGAAATGAAGCAAGGCAACCACTTACCACTGCCTTTGAAATGAAACGAGGATATGAAAACACAACACGTGACTCAAATCTTAATTTTTTTGCCAGGAATATGGAGACGGATGCACATTTTTCCCAGTATGGAAAAAACTGCATTATTATTAAATTACAGGTTATGTGCTCAGAAGGAAATTATTAAAGGCTGGAAGCATTCGAGAGTCTGCTGAGACTCCCAACACTGAGACTGAGATGGAAACACATCTACTTCCTGTTTTCTTTTTTTTTGTGATCTCGCAATATCTCTCAAAAATGAATATTCACAAGCTCTCAGTGAAGCTTTTAAAGTCACTTTTTTTCACGAAAATGAGTTTACACAGCAGCATGCATTTAGAGGAAAAAGTGCCTTTGTGCGATGTGGGGAGCTCACTAATGAATTCCCCTCTCCAGCTCATCAGCTTCCCCAAACACCCTCTGGAGTCTCAAAGGTTTCTCATGAAAACAGCTCCAAATTAAGTGACTGCGTGGAGTGTAATTTGCGGTCGGTGATACACCCTGCATAGAAAGCATTATTTACACGCTTTGGCTCATTCAGCACTGTTTTGACTTGAGATTGTGGGGAAATAATGGGAAAACCAGACATCAGAAGTTCATTTTTCTGCTTGGAGGAGCTCCAGTGCAGATATCAATTTGGCGCCTTTCAGAGACGATAAAGTGTGCTCGTAAATATGAGTGAGCACAGATGTGTTAAATGTGCCGTGCCGTCTTTCCACAGCAGTCCTGGGAGTTACATGGAAAAGAAAAAACGCGCTGACATCATGGCTTCACATGTCTCGATAGTTTGCAGATGGAGCACATTTGGCCGTGAGATCGTTGTCTATTCAGCAGAACAAAGGCGAGCAAGACGGTTTCACAAGCAGCATCTGATTTCATTTCAGCCTTTGATGAGACGACCAACAAAACCTGAACCGCCCACAACTACGCCAATTATAATAAATGCAGCTTTGAAGGAGGAAGAAGTACAGAACATGCATGTCTCATTTTACTATGCTAACAGAGGATCGACGATACAGCTAACACCAAGCTAACAACGCAAAGGTGGTCAAAAGCACAATAATTACCTGTAACATTAGTGATTGGGTGATCTGCCTCCACAAATGGGCTTCTCTGGCTCTGTTATTATAGTTTCTGTCTGTCAGACACAGCCAGAACAAACTTGTTACCTTGGTGATGGCATTACGTCCCAAGTCTTGTCTAATATATCATCAGTTGTCTGACCAAATCGACAGTCGATGCACAAAAATGCTGGAAGCTCTGATAAAACATGTTGGATGCATCTTTCATCAAATGTTTTTTCTCAATATTTTAGTACATAGCCTACAATGAATCTGCTAATTAAAGTGGAACTAGACAAATTTTGGCTTACCTTTGTCATTAGGATGTATAACCTGATTAAACAGTATAATGATGGTTGTAAAACTGACACCATTCGCTGCTAAACTGGTCTCCAATTAGCCCTGTTTTTACCTAATGTTTTCTTTGCCACCAGGACAAATCAGGTAATGCTCTCTGTGCTGTCTGTCCTAATTCGCCAGTCTACGCCGCACTTCTTAGCGACAGGTGACATCGGTGCGAGCTGATCTACTCACCGTGCTCTCACTCGCCTCTTCCAACAGCAGAGTTCATCTATGGTTCGATCTCAAGCTGAGACAGACCAGTTTACTCCGCTGCAACCGTTTCATCTCGGTTCAAACTGGACTTAAGAGAGAGAGCGACAACAAAAGAAATAAAGTGTGAGCCGGCGCAAATGGCTGCAGCAGATTTGCTTCCCAACCAGTCTCACGCTACAGCTAACGTTAGCTCGCTAGCTCGTTTGCAGAAATTATCTACTGCGACTTTAAGAAAATGATCTGCTTGTGGACTGATAATTACAATGATCATAAGTTGCAACTCTACTTGACATGACAGTGAAAGAAAAGAATTTGGAAAAACCAGGTGCGTGCAGGATTAGGCGACTACTAGATTAGGCTAAACTTTGCTGTCTTCGCTAGTAGACCGGAATATACCAGAAATAGCCCAACTAGTCCCCTAACCTTATTATCATTATTTGTAAGAATTGTTGACCTGTCTAAGGCCATTCAAAAACATTAGAGAGCAGTGTATCACCTGAGTAGGCTAATGAGTGACACTGCTCACTGTACTTAGCTGTAGCTACTCATGGTTGTAGTCTCGGGTTGCCGTTTGCTAGTTAGCTCAATTAGCCTTGCAGCTAGCAGCCTTGAGTCTGCTCAGAGCACCAGGGGAGTAATAAGGAAAATACAATTAAAGACATTTGTGCAGACTTTCTTAAAAATTTGGGATTTTGGGGGGTTATTTATTAGACTAAATAAGCTAAAAAAAAAAATTAGCTAACTCGACGCTCCAATGCATTATTTAAATCATACATTTTGATAAGTGAACTGGAAGTTTAATGGAAACTAATTGTTAGAAATGCACTATTTTTAACCATGATGAGCCGGATTCCTGTGGTATTTTTTGATTCAGTGCGCTGTATGTAAGTCAAAGTGATTTTTTTCCATGAGTGCAGACTCTTTAGCAAAAGTCTCATCTCATTCTCAGCACATTTGTACATTCTTACACCAAAAAGTGGTAATACTTTGATAGGAGAATACTGCATAATTGAGTCTTTTTTTCACAGTCATTAGAAAGAGAACATTACACAGATTCCTTAAAACTCTTTCTCACTGTTACCAAAGCAGACCAGTCCAGTAGTCACATACCAAATACAATTAGTTGCACTCCGCTTAACACATGGGATTGTCTCCGTCATTTCACCCCCCCGCCAAGTTAGACACTTTTCACACCTCACACAGCAAAGCTCCAGACAGGTCCTGTCTGGCTTGGAAACACCAAAAGAGAGGCAGGGTTCACACTCTTCCCCCACTCCTTTCTTCCTCATCTCTCTCCTCTTTCCTTCGACCAAGTGAAACTGGACGGCAGCAGGCAATAAAAAAAAAGGCAAAGAAAGGAAGAAAACAGACGTCCTGACACAGGGGTTTTCCCCATTTCTCTTTGTCACAACCACAATCCCCTCCACAGCAGTCCTGCCAAGGAAGTTTCCATTTGCTAAGCTAATTAAATAGAAGAAAGGGGGAGAGAAACAGGGTGGGAAAAGAGGAAAAAGAGGAAAAAGTAATGCTCCAGGTTTACGATGTCTAAATATTTTCAATTAGATTGCTGCAAGCACGTGCAGAGGCTTTTGCTGTCCACTGATGCAACCCATGACAGCACTCCAGGCAAAGGTGGCTGCAGCCCAACACAAACCAGTGCTGCTGTCGCCGCTTGTGCTGCAGCCACATCTCCCTAATGTGATTTCCCTATGCCTTGGTGGCTGGGATGACAGTGTATTTTAAACATGGGTATAAACTCACACACACACACACACACACTGACATTAAAAAAAGCAAACCAGCACACGCAAACACATGCACGGTCGACACAGTCTGACTATTTATGAGTCTTTACTAGTATGCACAAGCCCCTGCCAAAGTAAAAGCCCCTTCCAACTCGTCAACAAGTAAGAGAGGGGGGAGGAGGAGCAGCAGGAGGAGGAGGAGGAGGAGGAGGGAGTAAAGCAGCTCCTTCCAAACACACATACGTCCTGCAGATGTTAGCAAATTCAAAGCAAGCACTCACATCTTAAGAGAAGGGAAAATGTGAAAAAAAAGGGGGTGTATCTTGTGAGAAAAGAGGAAAAACGATCCCTTCCCTTCATTCCTTCCAGCTGCCTGAGAGGGAAATTTAATGCCACTGTTCTCAGACACTTTGGTAACAACAGGCAGCATCTGTAACCACGCTGGGCCGAGAGATGTGGCAAGAGGGGAGCAATGTGGAGAAAAACGTGTGTGAATTTGTGCTCATCTACTTGTGTGTGTGTCTGTGTGCCTACATGGCGACAAAACAGGAGCTCATGCGTGGACACAGATGGATTCAGGGAGAAAGGGGGTGGGGGGGTTGGTGGTGGTTGCTGTTTTGCTTTCAGTGGTCCGGCAGCCCCTGCCTCCTGCCTTCTGCAGAGTCCATTAGTGATTGCATAATGCTTGGCAGACAAGGACCGAGTGAATGCACCCCCTGAAGGGTCGGACACCAGCGAGGAGGTGGGCTGCTCTGCAGAGCAAGAGACTCGCTGTTCCCATGTGTGTCAGCGGCGGATTTATTAGTAAAAATGAAAAGAGAAAAGCGCCGGCTTCTTCACAGTCAGACATAACACGAGCCGTTTCATGCAGAGGAGCTGGTCGGGTCTCTTCAGTTTGACGAATTCTAGGTTATTGCAAAATAAAAGAGCATCATTAAATATACAGCAGGGGAAGCTGCAGTCGCTGCACGGCATCTGGCCTCGGCTTCTGTGTGGCACTACATCCTTTCATTTCTCTGCTCTATCATTACCCTCTCATAGCTTAACTTTTATTACATTATTTATTTGGTCGTTTCCATCCTTGCATATTATTCCTCCCTGGCCTTTACATTTCCTCCCCATGCATACAGACTAAAAAGAGGGTAAATATTTTGCTCTGAAACTGCAGACAGACGCCCTTACTTATTCATCATGGAGTACCTCAGAAGTGAAATGCTTAAAATGAAGCATATTGCTTTTATCGCTGCAGAATGAATAGAAAATTTCCAAAGTACATCATTTATACAGGCTCCGAAACCCTTTTGCTGTGCATTCAGTTCTGTTGTCTTGAAGAGGGTATCGGGGAAATTACAATACGCTACAACTATCATGCTTTCAGGATTCATATAGCCTTCAGATCAATCTATAAGGAAATGTTTTTTCTCTTCTTGGTCTAAGAGTGAATGATGCGTGCGTGTTTTGACGAGCGTTTGTCTGGAAAAAGGCGCGAGACGGCCTTGATAAGAAGGTCAGCTTTTGTGTCTGTGCTGTTCATTTCATTACCGGCAAATCAGCAGAGACGAAACCAACATTCAAGCCAGAAAATGAAGCTCAAATACCTCTATGGGACTTCAATAATACAGCCTTCACAATACTCAGTGCACCTTTTCCCTCTCCTCGAAAAGCCATCATAGGCTTTAGGTTGAAATCTAGTATTTGTTGCCTTGGCCTTTTCACCCTTGAAATAGTATAAGATTTTTTTCAGCCTTTGCGTGTCTTTTCTTATTGATTGACTATTTGAGGGCAGTTTGTCTTTACGATCTGACCTTATTTGCCCTTTTGAGAGAGGACTAAGACAGCTTTTATCCTGTATCTTCTTCATGAATGGGGTCAGTCCTTCAGAAATGCCCAGGAGGTGAAATAAGTATTCCTTTGTAGATTCAAAAATCCCTTAAACTTGACAGACTTATGCCATGTGATTCTGAGTGTCTGTCTTCTCCTTCCCCTCATTCTTTCTGTCTCTCTCTCTCTCTCTCTCCTCTCTCACCACACTCTGGTTTTCCTCAACATGTTCCTACCAAATCCAGCCCTCCTACTGAAGTGATCCTTTAAAGTCCGCCATCAGAGTGCGAGATGGCACTCAGAAACCCCCCCCGAGTAAATCACCGATGTAAAAGGAGGTGAACAACACCCACGCTTCCCCACCAAAACATGACACAAATTACAGACCACAACATCTGGCGAGCGGCGTGCGCCGAAACACGGCGGCGCTGGTTGAGCAAAAACTCTTCCTCTCCTTGTTCTCAAAAAGTTCTTGGAAGCAGATGAGTGGAAAAACAGAGAGCAGGGTTGCAGAACCGTTACAGTTGCACATTCACTATACTGACCTCATCTAATGATAGAGATGAAAACAACACATCAGCATGGCTACACATTCTGCAAAAACAGCATTTTACTTGAACTAGAGGCTTCAACATGTGCAGAGACCTCACATGTTGCATCAATTTTGGAGCATTATGCTGGGAAGAAAACAAAGTGAGGGACAAACAAAGCACAAACACTCTACAGCAGCGTAAAGGACCAGAGGTGACAGAAAAATATCTGCTCTCTGGCTCAGTGATGACATAATTACTTTCTGAAGGCCAACGGCGGCGACTTTTATCTGAAAGTTTCCAAAAGGCCGCTGAGAGTCACGCTACTGTACCACTGTGATGTGATGGGATAATTAAAGGCGGGACAGATGTGCCTAAAGCAGGTAATCAACCACTTGTCAACAGCAGCGCCAATATTGAGAATCAATGTCACATGTCAAGTTCCAGTGAGGCCTTCAGGCGACACAAATAAAGGGGAGGCTGATATTGATCGGGTTAAAGTGTGTCTGTTTGTGTGTGGTTGTATGATCTGTCTGTGTAAAGTCATCCAGACAATTATGACTGTCAAACACTCCAATCCTGCCACATTCTTTTATTGGATTGCCTCATATTTTGCCAAAATAAGCTGAATATTCCACTATAAGTGACCTGCAAAATATCATATATCCTGCTATCCAACGTAGTGTCGTAATAGGCTTGGGCGAAAACCAAAATTCAACATCTTGATGTTGTACCGTTCAAACTGACTTGTTAAAGCGCTGCACGCATGCCTACATTATGCCAAGTAACCTGTACTAACCTCTGCACAGTCACAAATAGCAACACCTGTCGATTCCGCTAAATTTTCTTTTCAAAATAAAAGCCCGCAGGTGCCCTAACAGCTGTTCAATATTCAATATTGTGAACAATATCGCAAATGACGGCAAATGTTGTGATATTTGACCATGGGTTACCTAACGTTGACACAAACCAACGTAATAAAAGCTGCCTCAGTGAAACATTTTGCTGTTGTGGATATTGTGTGGATCAACTCTAATGAGAGAATTTTAATGAATTTTGAGGCCATAATTTGTCAATAAGCACACTTGTGGCTTTATATGATTAAGTTACAGTTCAATAGAGAGCATAAGTGTTGTGCAGCTATAGAAACGCAGCCCTGGTGTAAAAAAAGAGCAGATAATAGAAAACATGTAAAAAAAAAAAACTCTCAAGGGGTGACCTCGTGCAGAACAATGACTCATTAAAACAACAGTGTCTGAATCAGCTAATTGGACAACAGAGGAGGAGGTGGAGGCGCAGTGCCAAGCGACAAGTCACAACCCACAGAGAAACAACGGGAGGGGACAATAATGACAGGGGCTGCACATGAATGTGCCAAAATCTGTCAGTCCTACAAGCCGGCCAATTTGCAGGGTGGTGCATACACACACACACACACACACACACACACACACACACACACACACACACACAGTCAGTGGGCAAGAGCCTGAAACTCGAGCAAGTGAACAACACAGAAAAATAGCAATACATGGGTTTTTTACAACGTGTCTGGTTTCTGATAACAAAAAGGAAACAGAGAATGAAAGTCAGAAGTTCAACACTGACCAGGTGACACACAGCAGCTCAGTGATTGCCACTGAAAGGAAAAAAAACAAGACAACCAAGGTGGATCTCTGGTAAATGGCTCCGATGACGACAACTGCTCAATAATGCATCCATTCCAGTGAGCACAGACCTGCACAGCTGTCAGAAGACTCCACATCATCAAAACAAATCACTGTAATACAACTAAAATACTGGCACTGAGCCGCTCTGAGTTCCCTCACAGTAAGTGTTGTGGGCATATCCGTCATTTGAAAGGCCGTGCAGTCCTGAACCTTCCCATTTATTGTGGCATTTCTAAAGTTTCCTTTCAAAACCTGTCTTTAGTGGTAATGCAATTACCTGGCAGCGTTGAAAAAGATGTTTAAGCAACGAATAAGCAGGTCATCCCTATAAATTTTAGCGTTGCTCCGTGATGCAGAAAACCAAAACTGAAGCTGAGTACGTACAACAAAGACAGTGCGATACGTTTACTGACTTCTCAATGTATATTTCATTATATTAAATGATATAAAACACATTACTATTGGCGAGGTCTAGGCCTGTCTACTTCACTGTCAGACTGAGTCAATGTACAGTCTAAAAAAAAAAAAACCCAAACAAACTACGAATTAAACATTTCTCGCTGTTTATTCCGTCATATTCCAGCAGCGTTTTCCCCTCATGTAGCCTAAATCAGCATAATGCTCCGCTGGTTTTCTCCGACAAACTGCAAAGAAAGCAGCAGCGACTTCAGTCCGTACGTGGACTCCTGTCGCGTTTCTCTCGCGCAGCTACCAGCCAGTTTTAAGTTTGCTTTTCCAAAAAAAAAAACAAAACTTACCGTTTCCCCGGAGAGGAAGACGGTCAGCCCGAGGGTCAAAATTATCCAAATGTTCCTCATTATTCCTCTTTGTTTATTAAAAGCGCGTTGTTGTTGTTGTTGTTGTTGCTGTTGCGAGCGAAACGCCAAATCTTTCTCCTTCTTCTTCGTCTCTCTCCTTTCCTTGTACCCTTCGCTCCAACTCCTGCCGCTTCTCTCTCTCAGGAGTGGGATCCCACCGGATACGTGTTGCGTTTTGGTTATTCCTCCCCCCCTCTCTCTCTCTCTCCAGGCTCTTCTTCTTTCCTTTTTTTTTTTTTCTTCCTTTGCGTGAATCTGTCAAAAAAAAAAATTAAATATTCACAAATGAGCACGCGTTAATTGCAAAGTCCCCCTCCGCGCGCCTTGTGTCTGTGAAATCGGCACGAGACGCCGGGCTCGCTCTACCTCTCTCGCGCAGCGCGGATGAAGTGTGGGGAGGCACGAGCACGGCTCTGCCGAGCGCGTGCGCTCCTTTCGGCCATGTCACCGCGAGACGGAGGGAGAACTTGCGACAAAGTGGCCAAAAAGCGAGCCAATCATAACGCGGCAATCAAAACGAACCAATTACGCTGCGCATTGTCGCACAGTCGGTCCTTATATGTAGGCACGACGACTGATTATTGTGTTTTTCCACCAGGGAGGTCGGATAACAAACTGCGTGAAAACAAGCCTCGCAGCTAATTGAGCCGTTTATCGCCACGTCTAGATAACGATCATTAATTGCGCCCTAGTGAGGATGCCACGACTTCCCTCAGTCACTAAATACTAAATTACGCCGCGTGTTTAGCATGCAGCAATGATTTCTGGAACAAATCTAACATCGCCCTGCACTCTCTTCATTTCAGCGCTTAATGCACCTGTCTTCACACATAAACAAAACACACACCATCAAAATATGCTACACAACATAGGTGGGATGAAACACTGAAATTAGTTATATCAGTTTTCTGACCAGAGAGAGCAAAACTCCAGCTGCGCTCAGCCATTTATGGGCAAAGTCTCCCCCTGCTGGTATAAATGTGTAACTCTCCCAATCACCCTGATAGACTCAAATTACACATGCTGCAAAAAGTTCTGGTTTGTCTTTGCAAACTTTTGAGAGCTTCATATCCAAGTCTGTGCTTGAGGATTACAGGTCAAATTTGGTTTAAAAGCTGTAAACAAAAATCTTGACTTAATAAACTTGAACATTCAGTCAAATAATGTTTATGCTTTAAATGCTAATAGCAGAAGAAGATAACTGCTTTGGTTGCCTATCGTCAGTAATGATGATGATGATGATGATGATGATGATAAGAGTGTAGCAGTCACAGAACATATTGTACTGTAATTGTGCCTTCATGGTGCTGTATTTTGCTAATCCTATCCTGACCTTTTGATGGTGATGTAGGCTATATTACATTGATAATGGTGATGTCATCAGGAAATATTCAATATTTTAATGCTCACTAACTTATATAAGCCCCATGGACTGATGGTGGACACTCATTTATTTATTCTTTGTGCTTTTCATGAGTGTATCTGGTAGCATTGGGTATGTTTTTACACTTGCTGCAACATGAATTTCCCTCTTGGGACAAATAATAAAATTAAACCACAAAAGAAAAGTTTCCACCCTCTGCCCATCTTAATCTCTGTTCTATGGTTTGTACAGACAAGCCTAGAACAGTGAAGAAAGATTCAATGTAAATCAATACAAAACGCACAATTCAACACGTTTATTTTGCACTTCAGTCATTAGTGGAATGTTACAAGGTACAGAAAAATGTAAAGAACTTCAGTATTTTGATGCTATTGCAACTTTATACATCTACTCTATTTATGTCTAAAAAAACAACAACATTTTTTTCACTCCACTTCATTTTTCTAATAGCTTTAGTTGCTAGTTACTTACCAGGTTAAACTTTTTCATGACTCTTCCTGTTTAGTGCTCATGAAAGGTGACAGCAACCACAACGCTACAAACATATGAAGATCTTATAGAATATAATGCTGTAGATTTAACTATTAAATAGTTCAAATTAGCTTTAGCAGTAAAATGCAACATACACTTTAATGCAGCAGAAATATTCTTTCCAAAACATCATATATAATAGTAAAACACTTCCAGGTTCGATTCAATTGTACCTCACAATAAGTAACATTTCTCTTGTACTTCTCCTAATAAAGTGTCTAAGCACACAGACACACATACACACATACACACACACACACACACACACACACACACACATGCACACACTTGTTTATGCCTCTGATATTTGTTTATGCACTAAAGCGTTCAAGCTCAGACCTGTAGCCTTTTAAATTTTAAAAACATTTGTAAAAATCAGTTTTTGTGATAATAACTTCACTTCAGAGGTCTAGAACTTTTCTAGTGCACTCTAACTGCTATAAAACGTCCCACTTATGCAGAATTTTGGTGGCACTTTTGTAGTTATTAAATTCATTTTAAAAAATGGTGATTTTTCCACCTTAAAATGGTCTGCTATCGACAAGCCTGCCAACGCAATCTTCCACTGCACAGTCAAATTTCCAGATGACTGAAATCCGTTCTGAACAGTAGACAACAGCATTTTTCCCAGAACCTTTTGAAAACCACTAATCCAGCCCGTCAACAGTCTGCTCTTTGTGCACATTAAACCCTACAAATGTACGGATCACAAGTGCTGCCAAACTAAATTCCTCAGGCACTGTTTTGCCGCCACATTGCCTGTCGGTTCTGCAAGGTGACTTCCTTCAAATACACGCCAAAGACTCACAGATGATTTAAACACAGACTGAGATGTGGAGGTATTTGTGCATTAGTGGTGCTTTCCCCAAAATCCTCCATGTATAGTTTGGATGAAGGGAATATGCTCTACTTGTTAGATGTAAGTAAAGTAACACTAAATAGGACGAGATGCAATTCACAGCTAAGTTACAAGGCTTTAGTGTGAGTGCCACTGCTGGATCTCTTATTTTGAAAAAGAAAAACTCTCAAGAACTTTTTAAAGGCAACATAAATCATTTTGTCGACTCACACAGGAATATTTCTGTCAGTAATGAATCATCATCGTGCATCTTTTATGTGGAGACTTAACAGGTATTCACTGTCGAGTGAAACTAACATCAAAACAATTCCAGCGTTTGAAAATGTCTCTTTTAAATAACTTTAGTTTGACTCTACTGAATTGTGATTATCATAGCATAGAAGCGTCGTCAGTGGATAATGACGCACTTATTTCCTCCGAGCTCATTCTTTAAATGCCTTAAAACTCAACATTGAAGTGATAAGGATAAAGTCTAGTGGTAACGTCAGGTGAACTAATGGACTAGAAAGTTAACTGGAATTGAATCCTGATGAGGAGAACTGTTGTGTAGCCTATTGACTTTTCGGCAGGCAACTCTTTTCACCACTGATAACTGGACACTATCCATTTATGGTAGCATCCATTCATCGAATTCAAACGATTTTAATGAGTGACCCCTGTGGGTTAAGGAAAATGCTTATTTGCTTTCTTGCCAGAAGTAAGATGAGAAAAAAATAGACACTTTTCACAGACTTTTTCCAAAGGTAAAAAAAAAGACATTGTCAGCTTGTTTTTCAAAGCTCATAACACAACATATGTTGTATTTGTGAAGTCCACACCAAAAACCCTTTACTGGAATTAGATATGTTCCAATACCATTTTTAAAATTCCCAGTACCTATTACCCAAACTTGCGTAGCAGCTAAAACTGAGCACTGACCCGATATCAGTGCATAAAAATATCAATTCTTTGGAAACTTACGGTGTAATCATAATTTAGAAAAATATAAAGACTTAAAACACTATAAAACAGTAGTGCAACAGCCCCTAAAAAATGATACATCACCTTTATACTGGTGGGTAAGAATTTCCAGTGTAAAATATTTCCAAATGTAAACACTTTGCTAGCTTCATCAAATCTTTACATTATTTTCACGCTCTTAAAAACAGTAGTTGACATTGACAGTGAAGCACATCTTCCTGTGTACTGTTTTAGAGCGGCGAAGAAGAAATGATTTTAGGTATGTAACGCTGGTCAGAGCTAACTAAGCTAACTGGGAATTAGCTGGGTACCGTTTAGCGGCTAATAAATAACATGATATTGGATCAGTACATAGACTGCTGTACTCACTGATACCAATACCAGCATTTTCGCTATCAGTATCAGAACAACTCTGACTGGAACTATGTGCAGGACTTTTTTCTCAGCTTGACCAGTCATGTTTTAGCCTCTGCAGGTTGCTTGGCATTTGGTTTGAGCTGGGCTGGTACAAAGGCCTTTGTACAGTGGTGAACGGTTGTATTTAAACTTCGGTTTTTGTACTTTAGAGGTGCTGGTAGGTGGATTTTGCTCCCTTTGAACAGAGCCAGGCTAACTTTTTCCAGTCTATATGCTAAGCTATGCTAACTGGCTCCAGCTGTTAACCACAAAGAAATGAGACTAGTTTTTTCCCCTCTTCGCACCCTCAGCAAGAAAGCTAGTACATCAAGATATATCCAATCATTTCCTGTAATTTATATTAACTATGGATGTAGCCTCTGCTTCAGTGCCACTGTAGCACCTCTGTGATTATTCAGCCAGGCAGGGAAGAGGACGTGTTAACTGATAAGGCAGGTTTCACTCTGTCAACTATCTGACTGCTTGTCTGGTATTAGCCACGCTGCACTGGAGGGGGAAGACAAGGAGAACAAGAGAGACGGCAGAGTGGCAAAGTGGAAGAAACTATCAGGGGACGATGACGAGGCAGCAGAGGAAGAGGAGAGACGGTGACAGGTCCCATTTGATCAGAACAATTCTGAGTCCACATCAAAGTGTTTATCCACAAGACACAAGCAACATGTGATAGCAGCCAGATTTGGACAGGGGAGTGCTTGAGTTAATCGCTTTGGTTGAGAAACCCAAGTGTAAAATATATTTGAAACTAATTTAAAATGTAATTTGAGACCCATCCCCCATGCTAATGTTAAGGCAAGGGCTTCCCAGGCCTCCTCCTCCTCCTCAGAGGGCTTAACTCTACTCCTGTGTCCCAGATTATGCAGCCAATTAGGGCGAAGGCAAAGCCCCTTCTGCTACCAATCCTGGCTAGAGAGTGGTGTGAGAATGTGTGTGTGTGTATATGTGTGTGAGGCACCAGTTCATGTCATTGTCAGCCTGGTGTGGGGCAGCCCAAGGACACAGAATGAGTCACTGTTCTGGTGGGAAGCCTTTAATGATCTAAGTGAAGTAAAGGTTGAACACAGATCAGGGTGATAAATAAAGCTCGGCGTGATGACTGCATAATTTCATTTCCCAAATACATTTTATCCATTGTGAATTATGCATGCAGTGTGCCAGACCTGCTTCATTTTCATGTGTGAACTGAATATTTTTCAGACTCTATAGAAAGTGGAGACCTTCAAAGTTATTTTTTGGAATTCATTATATTTCATTCAACAGCACCACCAGCTGGCATATAAGACAGTGATTTGAATTCACAAGCAAATTCCAACAAATAGGCTGTGTGTGTGGTGACAGTCCAGGGAGCTGCTTTTGAAAACGAGCTTCACATGAGCGGAGCAGAATTAAAAACTCAGACACTACATTCTGTCCTGTTTATGACCCTGTGGGAAGCGCATAGGAATGCATTTGCACATGCAATGTCTGTTTTTTGCCAATAAAAATGCACATTTATGGGTCGTCCTATTGGCTCAGTCGGTAGAGTGGACGCCTCATGTACAGAGGCTGTGTCCTCGGTGCAGTGGCCCTGGGTTTTTTGTCCAATTCTTTAGCTGTCTTATGATTAAAGGCACAAAAGCCCAAAAATATCTTTAAAAAGAATGCATACTGCATACTTAACACAACGTTCTTCAACCTTTTTCTACCTAGGGACCCCTTGATCAATAGAGAAACAGAGCAGAGACCCCCAGATTTAAATAAATAAATAAATAAATGAATGAAAAATAGAAAAGGCGTTGCGTTTTTAAACGAGCCAACAGTTTGTAACCTATTTTGTACTCAGTCATTATCATATTTGTAAAAAGTAGCCTATTACTGCCCATTAATATTAGGGTTTACTCCTAATTGAGTTTACTCAATATAATTTTTGTCCAAATTTAAAAAAAAAAAACCTCCCAGATATAAATTATTTTAATGAAAATGTTTAACTATTCTGGGGGACCCCCTGCAGCTCCTCCAGGGATCCCCTAGGGGTCATGACCCCCCGGTTGAAGACCACTGCTGTCACACAAATCCATGCAAGTCATTCAGTGTCTAAGGTCACAGCTTGAATTGTAGCATTTGTAGTTTTTTTGTAGGTTAGGGGGGTCCAAACTGTGGCCTGTAGTCCATTTATAATTGACCTGCAGCATATAGAAGAAATAGAATGGAATATAGCCCACATTAGAACATGAAGCTTGCACTTGACTGTATTGTATTTCTTAGTTTCGACACCTGAAAATGGCAGGCAGCTTCTCCATAGCCTACTAACGAAAGAGGTGCAGTCACTCAAAGAAAAAGAAATTATGTTGCCATGCATGATTTATGACATGACAAGCATGACGGAGCCAAAGAAAGGCAGAAACGCTGATGAAAGACTTTACCTTTAGACAACACTATGAAACCAAATATCAGTCCCACACTGGTGCCGAGCAAGAGCAGAAAGTGAAGCAAATGGCAGCTAGCCTGTTAGCTCAACAACAACATGCTTTCTATGATAACGAAACACAAGAAAATGCCAATTTTCTTGCTTTTGCCCGTCAAGGAACACCTTTCTCAGAGGGTGACTTCATAAAACAGTGCCTCCCTGAAGCTGCAGGAATAATGTGCGCAGAGAAAATGCAGGAAATCAATAATGTTAACATGTCCAGATACACAGCGAATAAAAGACTTTTCAGTTAACTTAAAACACCGCACAGCTGCTCATTTTTTTTTGCAGGGAGTTAGCGATATCGATATCGATAAGGAGTTATAGATTGCTTTTGCGTTGCGGGGAAGCAGCAACACACCAGTGATGATATTCAGTCCAACAGCATGACCTTGAGTGTGTTATTGCTTTTATACAACAGCTCTACAATCTCCATTTAGTTGACAGACATAAAAAAAAAAAAAACAGATTACAATTTGTTTGTTAGTTTTATCATTTATTTGGCTTCGCCAGCACAAATAGTTACGCAACTAGACTGGTACAGGACGGTTAATAAGCAACACAAACAATTAACATGTTCCTGATATTAGCTTACTTTATAAGCTACAGAAGGACTACTTTACTTTACTGCTCTCTTCTTTCCTTCTTTTTGTTCTCCTCTGACGACAATCTGAAAAATGTCCATCTTTTTGGTGCGGTTTGTTGCAAAGTAACCTAGCAACTGACAGTTGGTGACTGGAACACATGTTAAGCTGAGTAATACATGAAGTCAAAAGTCCCAGTGCCGTTGTACTCTATATCAGCACTCGTGGAATGCCTCTTGTCCAATCAAATTGCTTGGTAGGAACTTACTGTTGTATAATTTTCTGTATGTGGCCCTCAGTGAAAAACATTTGGACAATCTTGGTGTGGGTGGAGCTGCCACATCCTACAAAACATGCAGACTTGATTCCATGAATGACGAGCTGCTGCCTCAGACGTGGACGGCGAGATGAGCCTGGCTGTTCTGTCTGACATCACTTCCTGATTCATGCTCGTCATCCTCATTTCTGTTTGTTTGTTCTCCTAATGGTATCAGGGTTGTGCGGCTGAACTGCCTCCAAGGTTTTCCAAGAATCCCGAAGCTGATTTGATAAATAAATGAAAAGAGAGAGAACATGACACGAGACTGATTATTTTTGTCATTTTTCCATGATATCCTTGCACAAAAACACATGAAATAAAACAATTTCTCTACATATATAAATAGGATTAGTCTACAAATTCTAATTTCAGTTGATTAAATTGTAGGTTAGACGGTGATGAGATTCCCATTGCTAGAAACCACACAAAGTGGGTATGATTGCATATAATCACAGCAGTGTTCACTTTTTATTCTAGTTTGTTTGCTAAGATGTTAAACAGAGAGGGGAAAGATTTCTTATGCAAGTCAAATCACAGCTAATTGCAGCTAAATGTCCTTAAAACTCATTTTAGCAACTTTCCACTACATCCTTAAAGCCTCAATTTCTTTTGACATCAACACAGAATTAAATGAGTTCCCGTCTACAGCAGGACCTGATCCACCAAACGTCTCACCGTACTGTTAACGATTTAGAGTTTTAAGCTTTGGTTTTTCAGCAGGATATAGACAGAAGATGTTGGACTGTTTGGCAGATTCTTCCACATAAATTATGTAGAGGGGATGGGATTAAATAAGTTTCTTTCCTTCTTCACCCTCTTTTTCGACTCTTTATACATAGTTATCAAGAGATAAAATATTTCTTTGGCTTCATACTGCGCTATAAAAATATAAAGTTTTTTCTCCTGTCGGTACAACATTTATACCTATCTATCTATCTATCTATCTATCTATCTATCTATCTATCTATCTATCTATCTATCTAAGCATTTGAGAAGAAAATGGTTTGTAATAACATTCATTGATCCCTGGGGGAGAAAATAACAGCACAAGAACAGAACAAAGTGCACAAGAATAAAAACAAGAGATGCATAGAACTAAAATAGCAAGAGAATACACATAAACAGGAAATGTGAAAGGTGTTCACCTGCAGTGGTGTGTATGAGTTAGTTTGCTATGAAGCACTCTGGCTCCCCCAGTGGTCACAAGTCACTTATGTCACTCACAGTTTGTCTGACTTCTTTTCTTATAGCAGTATTTTTGGTGATTTTGGATTGCAGAGGTAAAAAAGATCCATCATATCTGAATCAAAACATCCTGAGTGTTATATGTGACATGTTCCGTGATGTTTCACACCACCTGACACTGGCCAGCTGCTGGTCGAGCTGCTCCGTCAGGGTCTTGGTGTCACAGTGCTCGGCCTGCAGCGGGCTCTTCCTCCTGGCCCAGCCGCCGCCAAACAGGTGGGGTGACTGTTCTTTGGGCGAGGGGAGCAGAGACAGCATCAGTGGGGATCGCTGATCAGCTACACTGCTGAGGGCCGGACGCCTCAAAGACAATCTGGGGAAAAAGACAAAGAAAAAGGGACAAAAACACTCAGGGCAAACCATTAAACATGCACATATTTCTATCTGATACATTTTTCTTACTCAACTGAGAAAACAGGGGGGAGAAAAAAATTACCTTACAATTAATTGAATTAATGTCTACATAGTAGGTCATTCACACAGGGACAACAGCTGTACAAGCATTTTGAAAAGCAGACATTCCTCACATATTCCATTTTGTCATACATACCTAAAATACTAATGCTGGAAACTAAAACCTCCAGAACTAATTACTGTAATCAGGAAAGCTGCTATCGTAGCCATTTTCTCAGGATCCATGTGCTCATCCAGAGCAAATACAAAAAGAGAAAAAGAAAGAAAAAAGAAAAACTGATGGATTTTCTTATTTTTTTTCAAGACAATCTTTTCAATGTCTGAGAGACAGCTGGAAGCTGTGCCGGGGCTCGTCCAAATCATGTCATGTACATCCACCCTGAGGAGGAGAGCAAGCTTCAAGCCCAGCTTCTGATTGTTTGGTCTCAACCTGACAGCAGGAGAGAGCGCGGGGCCTCTGACAGCTTACACAACTGCCAATCTCGTGTCAGACGCAGCAACGCAACATAAAAGCAGCTGTCAGACAGTCGCTGCTATCGGACAGAGTGGTGATCTGTCCGCATCAATCAT
>JAQLOL010000008.1:6076737-6109709 GCA_029783665.1 Naso thynnoides | reverse complement strand
CGACTGGACCACTTGGACTTTTTTTGGCAACTAAATCCAACGCCGACATGTTTGTTTATAACTGGGGAGCGCGCTCTATGGACTGGAGCGCACGGTTGAGGTGGAAGACACTACGGCAACCTAGTGCAGCCAAAATACATGCGGAAGCTGTACCGTAATTACCCTGGTTAAAGTTAAAAATTGATTTTTACGATTTTCACATTTTAACATCTTCCTAACTAAATAATTGCGATTACGATTTAAAATCAATTAATCGAAGAGCTCTATTTGTCACAATTAACAAATCTGATGTCAGGGGAGCAATTATCAAACAACTTGCACAACACTAAAGTTCATCTGTAAACCAGCCAAAAATAAAGATCCACCAGTTATGTTTTGGGAGCTGCATATCCTAATGTAAAACATTTCATTTCTTGTGGCCAGTATGTGACCTTATGACCATTAGTGAATACTGGTACGCAGATGTGTTCAGGCTGGCACACTTATGAAATATTTCAAGTTTGGTGCATATAGAACAACATACGCCGAAGTTACAGACATATTGTTGTTCATGCCAAAATGCTCAAAATGGCCGCCTACACTGTTAATACTAAAAAACGAAAGCTTTTTTAGAAATTTTCTCATCAGAGATCTTAAGAGTGTCCACACACAACATTTCAAATCTGCAGGAGTTCATTAAAGAACAAACTTTAGTCATATCCTGTCGCGAGTAGGTGGCGCTATGATTTTGGCTGATTTGAACAATTGAATGGGTTCAAGCTGAGACTCTTATCAAACATGTAAAGTTTGATGCACACTGGACAATGTCCAGTGAAGTTACAAGCACTTCCTTTTTCATGGCGAAAAGCTTAAAATGGCATCCCCGCCACACCCACAACATTACTCCTGAACGCAGGCTTTTAACAACTTTCGATCCCAAAGGGGTTAAGAGCACGCACAGCGACTTTCATAAGGATTGGATGAATTCTCTAAGAGGAGCTCATTAAAATACACAACCTGTAAATCGCCTAAAATCAATCAATTCAAGATGGCCGACTTCCTGCTGAATGTAGCCTTTAGTCTCGGGAGACTTTTTTGTTGCTCTGCATATGAATTATATATCCACCAAATTTCATACATGTAAGTGAAACAGTGTTGTGACGTTAGTGACTGATATGATTCTATTGAACAGCTCTGTACAAAGAGCAAATGGATCCGAGCCAGGATTGAGAACCGTTCTTTTTATGTTGCCGTCTTGCTCGCGCCAATTTTCCTCATTCCTAACCCACCCACGGACTCACCTTCCCATGAGCAGAGAGAACCCCCCACCCCCTTTCCAATAATTCATACTATATTTTGTCGTTTTTACAACATGGTGAGCACTCTTCTTTACTTGTGTACTTGTTTTTATGTTGTTTTACGCTCACGCCTGCCTTCTTAAAAACAAACAAACAAAAAAGAAGGGAGAGCCGTTTTTTTTTTTTTTTCAACGGCTCTTTGAAGAAGAACGGAGTCACAAGATCTGGCTCCCTTCAAAGAGTCGGAAATCCCATCACTACCCAGGGCTGCATGGGGTGTGTGTGTGTGTGTGTGCTAGCGAGTGATTTAGCTCCGCCCATTTGCGAAAGCAATGACATATGTAAATTTTCACCACGATTGCGCAGTCTGCCAAGTTTCATTAATTTTTTGGCTATGTCAAAGCCGTCAAAAAGCGATTAATTTGTGTAAAATAATAACTCCTTTGATTACATGCAACGTTAGGATCCTCGCGCCGTCGGTGCACGAGTCCTAGTAAAAAATAATGCAACGTCAAAGTTCACGCTTACCCAACAGTAGCCTTGGATAAAACCAACCATGTGACAGAAAAGAGAAACCCCGAATTCCTCATGTTTGAATTCCCCAAGGCAAACAAAAGCGTAGCGTTACCTTTCCTGAGAGGAGACAGCTAATATTTGCTCAGCAGCACGGCAGCAGCGTTGATTATAAAATCTCTTCCACCGCTTCAACCACAGCGAAATCTTATTCTCAGTTTAGTCTGTCAGGAGACGCATTTGTCTCCCTGCTAGAGCTTCATTTGACAGCTGCGGAGAAAGTGCCAGGATATTCATGAAAGCTTTGCCTGACAGACAAAACTCTGAGATTAAAAAAATCCTACACCCAATCGATCGTACTTCTGGTCTGGGAGGAGCCTGATGCCGCGTTCATGAAAGTCGGAAATATGGGAGTTCAGCATCGTACTTGCCATTTTTTCATAACCCAAAACCGAGCGATTATTATACAGGAGCAAACTACAGGCCTAGTTATCACCTCAAATAGTAAATGCTCTTTTTTGTTGTTAAAGTGATTTATTTTGGAAGATAATACTTGAAAAATAAATTGAAAAGCATTAAAAACAAAATAAAATGAGACAACAATGCAACTGAGAAGCTCCTTAGTGTGTTTTTATGTAGGGCCTTAATCTAAAAGTAGCCTTCAGTATAATACAGGACCACATTGGGCTTTCACAAATCCTCATCCAGCCTCTCAGCCTCTGCGCTGTTGCTCAGTGATTAGTCTCGCTTGCCCTGCCCGCCTTTCTCCACACTTGGTTCGGTTCAGCGCTCCGCTGGATCCAGGGACAAGATATTCTCCCGGAGCAAGACAATGTGAAATCGCAGCGGAGAAGATGATGAAAGGTGGCGTCGTCTGGTCACAGGGCGGCGCTAGAGTCCCAGAAATGCCAGTTTCACTCAGGGAATGAGGCGCTCTGTCACTCTTAGCTTTGTTTCCCTTAAATTTTGGGCTATTACATTAAACTTGCAAAAGCATTGCTTTGTTTTTTATGTTGTTCCTTGTTTTACGATTTTCTGTGTTATATTAATGAGCCAAAGACAATTTTCCACTCCTGTGGACAATAAAGTTCTATTCTATTCTACTGTAACTGGACAGTTCACCAGATCAACACAATATATTAAGTAGGCCTTGTCTATTTAATAAAATGCTCGTGGGGTGGCCTCTTATGAACAGCCTTCATTTGGCTCCATCCTGACATCTAATCTGTTTCTTTGAGCCTCCTCATGCCATCCTTCATATTTGTCGCGCATGACACAGTTAACCTGTTACTTCGGCCTAACTGATTTGATCTGAAGTAAAGATGCTTGCCTGCTGAAACACCAAATCAAACACAAACAACAAATCAAATACAAAATCATCATCATAGCCACCATTAAGAGGATTTTGTTTGAAAGGCATTTACACTGATGGGTTCGAGACGAACCATATTTTCTGCAGTGGTGACAAGATTTCCCTCTTCAGCCACAAAAACACTAGAGACTACAGGGTTCTTGAGAAAAGCGACGCCCCTCTAAGCCGCTTCAATTCCTGCGCGTAAATCGGTGTTTCCAAACGCTCCAGCTGCGCGGGGTCGCATCCAGATGTGTGTGTTCTTCTTTATGGTGCGTCGAGGACGTCGAGGAGCCTCTGAACCAATCACTACCGCCTGGGGGCGGGTCGTGTTTGGATTGTTGTGGATATGGAAAATGGACAATTTAACGCGCACAGTCATCAGTCATCCTGACTGGGGGACCTGCGCTTGCACGTTGAATTGATTCGCAAATGCCCGGCCGTGGCGTGAAAAGGAAATACACCAGCGAGGGGAAGAGTGCGGTACCGCCACCCGGTAAGGGCGAGCTCTCTGTCGGGGGGAAGTCGCGAGCGCAGCGGGGATCGTGCTGGGTGATTTCTGCTGTCTGTGTTTAGAGACTGTGCTTATTGTTGGTGCATCTGAGTAATAACGGATGCGCGGATGTTTCTGATGAGATTATTTTCCGCATTCAGACTCACAGATTATTTCTCATGTTGCTTAAATGGGTCTTATCCTCTTGTCTCAATCATAAGGCATCAATCACAACTGCGAGCTCATGCGCATAGAGCCAAACGTGAATTGTCCCGTAACATATAAAAACGGGGTCGCAATGTTATTAAATTGGGGTTGTGTTGTGTTTTTGGGGGCTATGGCGCGTTTTCGCTCCTTAAATCAGCCTTAACTGCTTTCAGCTTGTGACATTTGCATGGCGCTCAGCAGCGCACCTTTGTCACTCACGCTGCTCAGATGTTCATGTTAGAATCTCAAGTGTTTGGACAATAACGCAGAACTCGACGACCTTTACTATCTGCTATACTGTGGTGATTATTCAGAAATAGAAAGGTCGCTCCATTATGAACTCCCTCTAAGTGCAACAGGGGCACATTCACTCAGCGCTGGATTATCAGCAGACTACCAGCCTGCTTGACAGACGAGCCTGTGCAGGAAACCTCCGATGATGATGTGAATGAGAGAGGTGAGGTGCATGCTGGATAATAAAGCAGCACCCGTGAGTGAAAGATCTGGGAAATTTGGAGGACAGACGCGAGGGGGCGGCGGGACACTCCGCCTCAGCGTATTTTTACTGACGCCCCCCGAACGGTGCGTACGCGTTTGCTCCGTGTCAGCCTTGTAACTTAATCATATCGCCGTAAATCGAGAGCGCCCCGCGAGGACGAGAAGTTGTGTGTGTCGACCCGCTGGAGCCCGTGCCACCGGCGGACCGAGCTTAACTCAACAGTTCAGAGGGTGAAACGGCGCTGATTCGCTTCAGAGACGACTGGAGCGTCTGAACCCCGCAGCTCACAACTGGATGAACCTGCCGCCGCCACCTGCAACGGATCCCTGAACCTCTCTGTGCCAGGTAGGCTGAAGAGGTGGCATGATTACACAGCGAGAAGTAGCTGTATCACAGTGTTACTGATGCGTTCATGGACCCAAGTGACTGTAATTTTAAGCTGTTGTAGGTAATTATGCTTTCTCTGGCTCCTTTCTAAGCCTTAAACAAACTCTGTGAGCTGTGGGAAAATCTTCAGCACACGTTGAGATCTTGTGGCAAATGATCCGCTTCTCCCACTGGACAGATGGGCTGCGGGTTTGTACATTACTCAGCCACCATCCCAGAATACTAAATAATGCTAGC
This sequence comes from Naso thynnoides, assembly GCA_029783665.1. Classification (NCBI taxonomy): domain Eukaryota; kingdom Metazoa; phylum Chordata; class Actinopteri; order Acanthuriformes; family Acanthuridae; genus Naso; species Naso thynnoides. The sequence goes on along the minus strand of JAQLOL010000008.1, from coordinate 6,104,745 downwards.
ACAGCTGTCAGACCGTGTCTGGATGCAAAATAGTGGGAGATAACATCAGAATAACTCCAGTCTTCAAGCACACTAAATGTTCAGTCTTGAATGACACTTCTACTAATGAAGACAGTGAGTAGAAGACCGTGATAGTGACAAGATGAGGCGTTTAGGGAACAGTATAAATCTTGGAATATGACCTGGCTCATGCTTAAAAGTTCTTAGTAAGGCGGTGCAACAAAATTTGATTGAAATTAATGATCTTTCTAAAGTATATAGAGCTTCAATTTACTTGGAAGCAATTTTAAAGGCCTGTCTGATGTCTTAATTTTTGCATTAAGAAGAATCGCATCACATAACTGCATCTTATTGATGCTGCCTTCTGTTTGTCTTGGATCCCTCCGTTGCATTCAAGATACAGTATGGCAGCTAATAGCTCAGAAAAGAGCAGAAAATTACCTGCCTTCACATCCTACTAAGTGCTCCACTTATTAATGAATCCCAAAGAAACAAGCAAGGCTGCACGGGTTATTCGCAGCAATTAATTACAACTCTCCAGTTATATTTTGCTGAAAAAAGATGGCGACTTCACTGATCCCAAGTAAAGTGCTGTCATTATCACAAATGCGCAAAAAAGGCTCTCAGGGGGAGGGTGGATCCTGATGGCAAGCTGTACACGGATTTCATCTGATTTATAAAATGAGTTTATTGTAATGGTGCTCCCTTCGTCTTAATGGGATTTTGCATTCATGATGTTTCTGTAATACCCTCCCTGGTGATTAAGAGGAGCTCAAATATTGTCTTGTTAAAGCATGGGCAAATACAGACAGAATTCATATTCCAGAGGTGGTGGATATTTCCATAATCAGGGCATCCATTCAAGCAGTATAAAACCTTTGAAAGCTATTAACCTTGTGGGTCACTGTGCAAAGTGAGTGATGGTGTATTCTTACGCTCATGAGTCATGCAACATTTAATAATAACTAGGGCCCGACTGATATGGGATATTTGAGGCCGTTGCCCATACCGATATCAGGGAGCAGGAAAATTCCGACAGATATCTGATATATTGGCTGATATTATAAATTAGTGCCCGACTGATTTGGGATATTTTTGGGGCTGATGCTGATACTAATATCAGGGAGAAGGAAAATTCTGATATCCAATATATCGGCCGACATTATATATTAGCACCCAACCAATGTGGGATTTTTGGGGCCAGTGCCGATACTGATATTAGCGAGCAAGAAAGTTCCAATAACTGATAAATAAGCTGACAGTATATTTATATGTAACATCGGCCAAATGTGGCTGTGTAATACTTGTGACAAAAATATTTAATGGAGGCAGGATAACATGTTTTTAACTTTATTTTCAACATCAGTGCACCGAACAGTCAAAACTTTACTTATTACTTATAAAATAACAAATTGCCCTCTGCTGGACAAACTATGTTATTACTTCATTTTAAATCACCAGTCCAAACATTTTTTCTTGTGTTAAAAGACAGTTTTAATATTGGTGCGGATCGGAGAACATATACGCTAATACCAATATTTCTGCTATAGGCTGATACAGGCCGATAACATTGGCAAACCGATATATCGGTCAGCCCTAAAAATAACCAAGTCAAGTCATAAAGGAATGGATTAGCGTTATGCATAATACATGCAGTGGGAGGAAAAGCTTTAAAATCAATTGACGTTACGCATTACTATTCTGCAAAAATTACTGCTTTAGTCTCAGGTGTCAGGGATGCTCTTCTAATCAAGCCCTCGTCTGGAATGTGCCTCATGTTCCTCATCCCAGGGTCAGATCATATATCATCCCGCCGTTGTCAAGGTCAGATTGTTTATAGGCCGAGCTGATCTGAGTTCTGTGATAGGAGCGCCTCTGGGCAGAGATAAGACGAGTAGCTGGTAGGATGCACTGCGAGCAGGACCAGTTAATAAGGCAGATGGATTTCACTACATGCCATCTCTGCTGTGTGTGTTGTCAGGTGCGCCGCCAGGTGCCCTGAAAGCAGAGCAGTGCGCTTGCTGTAACAGTGTCCTCCTCAGTAGGCTTTCTCGCTCTATATGCTCAAAGCTGTGGGCCAGTGTTTGCTATGATCTCTGTCTCCATATGATGCAGCCTGAGCTGCGTGTTTTCTGGGACGGCAAACAGCTTTTGCCAATTCAGAGCGCGAGCTTGAGCCTCCTAATAACTGTTCCTACCCATCTTGTTCATTCTGTTAATTAGCCCTTGTGGCGTTGGAGTGCAGCATATTGTTGAGACATAATTAATCAGCCCAGCTTGTAATTATGCTGGGTTTGGAATGTGAGCACGGTTGGGAAGCTGGTTGCGTTGCAGGGCGTTCAGCTTGAGGTAAACATCTTATTAACCGTGACAGAGTCCCTCAGCCCACGTGGAGCGAGTATGGTTTTGTTAAGGTAGATAAGAACGCGCTGGTATCCATTCTGTAAAAATGGTCTTGTAAAAGAACCAGCGCTTGATTAAGTTTACGGTCATTATGGCTCAGAGATGCTGGAGCTAGTGGAAAAATACCCCGCTCTCTGCATGTAGACAGCAAGAGAGATAATTTTTTATAAGGGGCCATTTGTTCAGCAGAGACCAGAATGCACACATGCATGTGTGTATGCTTCTGCTTACATATGCATATGGTGCGTGGGAGAGTAAAAAGCACCTCCATTTCAAAGGGCAACTAGTAGGTGAGGACAGAAAATAGAACATGGATCACATCCCGGTTGTAAGCCTTTAATGCAGGTCTGTCAGGGGAGACAGAGCCTATCTGTTTTTACCGCAGCAGGTTTTTCTTTGGTTCACCACAGACCGACTGATGCAGACAAACCTCGTGCGCTCGGTGACTCCCGCTCATGTTCTACACAGCCAGACAGAGACAGAAATGCAGCTGTGCTGTTGTGAAGCCTTTTGCTTTCATACAAATGTGAAAATGAATGCATAATTATTGAGCACACACATTCTTGGCTGGATCAGCCCCTCTGGTCAATTAAATAAAGAGGCGTGCCCGTTACACACATATTAGCTCTCAAACTGCACCCACAGGGTCACAAGATAGACCTGAGATTAAAAACCAAGGTAGAAAAGCAGCAAATATCTGTTTTTTTGTTCAAACGGGGGTTTATTTTTTTTCCTAATATTTGCCCTTTTCTTGTGATCTACAGAAAGTAACTTCATATCACTGAGCACATTAAATTACAGCCCATTTTTAACACTTTCTTAATGGAGTAGATTCACAAGAAACAAGGCACAGTGCAATCCTGTGCTGTTTCATGTAATTGATAGCTGTAATATCTCAGGGCAATGTTGAGGTTCTGCTACTGCAAACCCGACATCTCCTTCTGCTGCCGCATCACATTAAAGTGTTCAACTGGCAAAATGGGGGACTTTTAAATCAAATCATAAAGTGTCTTCCTGCATTCATTTTTTTCTTACTGCAGATTAGTTTTAATTTTTGCGTGGGAGTGAGGAAACAGCAGGCAACAGCTACAGTAACCTGTTACGAGAGTTACATTAGGAAATGCAGCACACAGCAGTGTTCCCAGTTCCTTTTACTGTGCTTTACTTGCACCAAGTGCATCCTGAAATCAGATCATAGTTGTTCATGATATGATGGAAAAAGGCACATTAATACCTGATTTCTGTATTAAAAGAATAGAGGTTTGCTTGGTTGGGTGTGTAAACATAAACACCAGTTTAAGTTGCTTCATATCAACCAGGGATGTTATCTGAAGAATTGCAATAAGGTGCAGACCTCAGCCAAGGCCAACAGTTCACTTTTCTGAGATATGAAAATCTGAATGCACAACCACAGTGTGGATGTATCTACACTTGAACCATTGTTATAATTTTACTGGATCTATCTTGAAACCATCCTCCCCAAGCGCTTCATAACAACCGCTTTCTGTCTGAAGTTTGCAAAACAACATGTGTGGGTTTCCCATGAATTTGGATTGTGGAAAAGCATTATTGTACGTCTACAACTTGCGATATTTTGTCACTACTTAGCTTTACTACCGTTTACTGGATTTTAAGATGTATGGTGCCCGCCCAAACGCTCCATCTCCAAGTGTTAATGAAAGTGAAAAATGTGTCTTGACCTTGTGATTTGGATCTTCTCCAAAATTAAAAATCCTTTCCTAACCTTTCCTACATTCCTCCACCAAATCTCATGAACATTGAGCCAGCAGTTTTTCTGTAGTCCAACTGACAGACAAACAAACGAACCCGACATAATGATCTCCTTGGCTGAAATAATAGCTGAGAAGGAAAAAACCCCTGGTTTGTCACTGTCCTCCGTTTGGTCACATGTAGACAAGCTTCATTTTAATGGGTCACAGGCAAAAAAGATTTAGAACCACTGAAATAACACAAACAACGCAGTGCGACTGTCTTCTGGTCCCGTAATGACAGAGTCTGGGGTTTAAATTTAGCTCGACCGAGCCTTTCGCCTCGCCACAAAATTTGTGTTTTCTCCAGAACTCTTCACTTTACTGAACTAATATGTCGCCAGCTCTAGGCCAGCAAAAACATACATGCCAGATGTATGTTTATGTATAGTTTAGACACACACACACACACACACACACACATACACACACACACACCGCCACAGAAAGGCCCTGCTGCCACTAAACACTGACATTTGTACTGAGCATAAACCCAGAATTTATGTGAGTGTATTGGAGGCTTCCATCCTTCACGTGGACAACTTAACCAGATCGTTTGGGAAGGAATGGAAATCTCATTTTACCAGGCATTTGGCTCATCCACTGCCAATTTACAACCTGTGCTATGTCACTACCCAAATCATTTCAGACATAATAATGGTGCTGTTTGCTTCTCTCACACTGGCAACAACTCCACTATCCGGAGAATGATGGTAATGGTAGTGGATTTCATTTTGAGCGTTTTACAATGTCAGTCGTGCTCGGTACTGGTGCTGTGGCCAGAAAACAGCAAATTGAACAAATAAGGGGAAAGCCAATCTGTCCCTGAAAGGCAGAAATCTCTTCATAAAAAAATATCCCAGAGAAGAAAAAAAAAAAGCACAAATTGACAAATGCTGAATTTCTCACAGAAGGCCATCATCGCTGACATCTATTTCAGAGCACGTCGGTTTTCATTTTCTATCAAAGCCGGCAGAACCGCAGCTGAATAAGCTGCTGTGTAAACACAATTCACAGGAGACAGATGGGATGACAAATTTCAATTCTATTTCCCTGAATGACCTAATAGCGCAGTTTCATGGAAAGCGGTGGCAGGTAGGAACAGTTGAGGATTGCCCCTGAGAGACCTCAGACAGGAAGAGATCAAGGAGGCCAGGAAGCAAAGGGACTGAGTCCAGCTGTTGTCCGTGACAATATCGATCAAGAAGTCTCTTTTCTCCTTGTCTGTCTCTCTTTCTATGCCACTTAAGTGTCCTCCATCCTCACCCTTTACTCCCTTGACTTGTACCTTTCACGTCCCTTTGAACACTATCAGTCCAGTCCAGTTTCAGAATTAAATTACATTCAGTGAAGAAGTTCAGCTCTTTTAAGTTCTGGAACGATTTACTAGGAAAGGAAATCTTAGCACAACAAACTCACGCAGTTCTAATTCAGTCAGTCAATATTATTTTAACTGTGTTTTTAAATTTTAGTCTACGGGCACATTTAAGTTGATTCCATTTTCACATTAAAAGCCACTCTGTGCTTCAGTTGAATTCTTTTATTGTGAGGTGTTGGGTTGGCATCAGCAGTAACTTAATAGAGCTCTGATACAGACGTAGGAGAGTGAACAGTAAACTGTGAGGCTGGTATCAATAGGATAAAATTATAAATAGTAACTGTGAATTACATGCATGCTTTGTTTTCCTGTGAATGCCTTGTGTGTGTGAAGACCATTTTAATCCATCGTTGGAACGGCGGAGTCTGCCGCCCTCAATGTCAGCTGCTATGTAAAGAACTAATTACTAATTAAATGTATTAACGGCTATTACTAAAAAACAACAGACCATAAATAGTATTAAAAATGTGGCTTGCTCTTATTAAAATCTTAAAGAACCACACCAGTGATACTACATATCATTGTCCTTTATCAGCATCACCCACATGGGTTAAATAAATCTCACCCATTTTTTTCCAAAACAGCTTTGTCTATGAGATATGAGCTTTGTTTACATTTAGTCCATATTCAGTAAACGGAAAGTGCAGAAAGTACCTGAAAATGTGTTACATTGTTAGTTAAAAAGGACATCTGCGTCAAAATCCTTCTTGACATTAATATTCAAGCACTTGTAAGGAAATGTTTTTCCAGGCATGATAACTTACATCTCCTGGCTCTTCTCCCTCTCTTGCACTCAGCAATTTTTGACCTAATAAATACAGAAGTTCTCTTTAGAAGGTGAATTTGCCATACCTAGTGTTGTAGCCAAGACCACTCTAACCGAGACCATGACCAGAGAGTGTGCCGAGACGGAGACAAGACCAAGACTTTAAGGGGTCGAGATCAAGTCAAGACCAAGACCAAAGCAGGGTGAGACTGAGTCAAGACTAAGACCATCAGAAATTTTCCTCTGAGCTCAAGGTGGTGACAGAAGTTTAATGTTGTCCCTGCTGTCTTGGTAAGCACTGCCTTGCAGAACCTGCACTCCGCCAAATGTTTTCTCTTGTATGTCATTTGGATATGAATTCTCTGTGATTAAGGTAGTCAGACTTAGACGAATCAAAAAATCTAACCACGAATGTCTTACATTATTAGCTGCATTTGAAGAAGAAAGTTTTACATCCAATCACAGTTATTATGGTAGCAAATAAGTCTGTTGTAGTCTAAACTGGTCTTGATTAAAAATCCAGAGTCCATTGTGTCCGAGACCGAGACAAGACCGCGTCAAAATGCGTTCGATTCCGAGATGAGATTAAGACCTTCAAAAAATGTTTTTGAGACCGTTCTCAAGACCAAGACCGATCTTGAGTACTACAACGCTACCCATACCTAGCAGCTTTCATGTGTCCTACAGTGTTTCTATAACCTGTTTCAACATGAATGACAGTGAATGCGGTTTAAAAGTGCAGTCTGAGATCTGCTAAAGTATACACATGGTCAAATTTTAACAACAATATTTGTAAAAGAACAGAGTCATCTCTGCTAATGTTGAGAAGCCAAAATATAAACTGGTGTGGTCCTTTAAGGATCATAACTGTAAAGCTGAGTATGTTCAGTGGGTGGGTATCTTAAAACTTTTTTGTACTTTAGAGAGGTAATGTGAGGTGAGCAAACAACCTCAGAGGCTTCTTTGCGTGAGGGTTTGGAGCGTTGTGAAATAAATCTGGTTTGTCCTGCTACACGATCCACCTGCCACTTTGTGTCAGACCGTTTTAATGTAGTGTGCATTATTGCAGTTTATTCTCTTTGTAGTGTTGACACAGTTTCTCTGCTTGCTCAGTACACTCGAAATGAACCTTCCTTGCTTTGTCTTTGCACTTAACGTGCGCAAATGATTTAAGAATTGTTGACCTTGCAGAGTGTATATCTGTGATTAAGTGTTTCGCACCCCTCGCTGCTGCCCATCTCCCACAGTCCCTTTTGAGGATGAAGCAGGAATAATTGAAATAGGAAAACAGCAGAAAAATGGTTTTGTTTCTGCAGGAAAAAGTGGCCTGGGGTGAGATTGTAAAAGGAGACGAAAAGAGAGGAGAAAATAGATGTAAGGAATGATGTAGGGCAGAAGAAGAAGGAGTAGAGGGAAGAAGTTATAGATGAGGAACAAATGACAAGGAGTGGAATTGTGTGGCTCTGAATCCTGCTCTCACCTTTCCTTGAACCCGGCCCTTCCACCTTCAGGCCCCTCTATTCAATGAGCCTCGCGGCTTTTTTCCAGCGCCAGTTACCCAACCATAATGATCCATCATTGATCCACGACAGAGGGACTTCGCTCTCCACTCACTCACTTATGTGTGCGTATGTGCACATTCATACGTGCGTGTCATCTCGCTGATTTGCAGCTCCGGGGATTTTGACAGGTCTGGGCTTGCCCCACAGTTTCTCTGACTTACATTCATCATTATTGCTTGGAGGTAATGGCCAAACAATTCTGTTGCAGGGTTTGTTTGTGCACACAAAAGTAGGATGGCAGGGATCAACATAGCAGAGTTCAGTAGAAGCTTTTCACACACCTGGAGCCGTCAAGGATGTTTTTGTGTGTGTAGTTTTTTAAAAAGGGAAGTTTCAGGCCATAATATCCTGTAATAATATCTTCTGTAATTGTATTCAATTCCCATATTATCTTCTGTTCTCCTCTTAACTTGCAATTGCCTTAGAAATCTCTCCTCCTTTTGCAATTTTAAGATCAATTCAATTTTAAACTCTGAGCTGATGTTATCTGAGTTAAATAAAGTTTCTTTTAGTATAATCTTGTCGTATTGTGAAAAGGCAACTCTTCTTGTTGATCCAGCAGTAATAGTGAGACCTCAGTGCGCTTAAATCAATGTAAATACCCTCAGCAGACAGTTATTTTCGCAAAGCGATGGTGTTCAATGACATTAGATTGGATAAAGCAATGGAATAAATTTGTCATGCCCATCATCATTACCATCATCATAATAATACCCTCCATCACTTTTCTATTACACCTTCTTGCCATCACTATCAATTATCCCCCCACAACCACAAATCACTGGAACAGAGCTCATACCGATCGCTCACCAGAGTCCTGATGAAGATTGAGGTGTAACTGTGTGCGTTGGTGGCTTGGGATATAAAGCATGAAAAAAAATGAGGAAGGGAAAATCAATGCATTAACCAAAGGAGCAGGTGAATTATTGATGAGGAGCATGTAATGGGATCCCAAGTGTCTATTTCTCCCCAACTTGGACGGCTGGCTGCTCAGGCTGCTACAGTCGTAGCCGGAGAAGTAAAAACAACGAAGGTGCCAAAAACCACCCACAAACATCCGCAGGCAGATTAGCTGGCCTGAATTATCTGGTGCAGTTTGGCTGACACTACACAACACTGACACTGTTCTCACACAAGTACAGTGAGAATACAGCTCCAGAAAGGCTCATGAGTCCAGATGGTTCTACTACACTGTCCAAAAAAATTAGCTTTGATTCGGGTGTGTAGTTACCTAAATTTGGGGGATAGAAAACTGAAGATTTAATTGACATCAGTGCAATTTGACTAGTGTTGAGATGACAATTTTGCAAAGTGTTTAGTAATTATTTTTCGACCTTCCCAGATAGAAAAAAAATGGAGTTGTGGCCTAAAACAGTTTAGGCCCTCGGTCCAAATTTGGCCAATATACGTGTATATCTTGGCTCCTTCCAGCTGTTCAGTCCAGTGTTGGCTGACAGCTGGGGATTTTTTTGTGTGTGTGCCTGAATTGATTCTGATATGTAAGTAGCATCTGACTTTCATGCTGTATGTGTGCCAGACTTGGGCTGAGGAACTGGCTGTATATTCTGTCAGAAGCAACACAAATATGTGGCACAAGTATTCGCCAAAATAGTTTTGCAGTCTTGTGATATCTTGATAAATTAAGGTGGGTTGGTCAGCCATTATACTCTTTCAGTCTCTTCCAAGTGGATCAATAACCCTAATGACCTAGTGACCATAATGATTAAAGATGGGGTAGGCAACATCTGAAAATCAAGCTAGCTGTAGCATGAGACTCCTAAGGAGGCATCTCTGCTGCCCCCTCGCCTCCCTGTTTTTGCTCTGTCGCGCCGACCTGCCCTTCGTCTGGCTTCCATTTTGTTTGTAGTCACTCTCTCTTTTAGATGATCATCTTGAGACGTTGCTCTTCCTTTTACTGGGTTGCTTTGTCATGCTTGCAGTTGTTGCTAAAGTTGCAAAAGCAACTTTTCTTCCTGGGTTGTGTGCCATTGTGTCAGGCTTTCACTAGCTGAGGGGGACATGAGCGCATGTCTACTGTTGTAGAGCACCCAACAAAAACACACGTTCTTTTAAATGACCAATGATTGGCTGAAAAGTGTTCCTCATGGTCTTAATTTTCTAAAGCCTAAATACAGAGCCAAGGAGAAAAGCAGAAGTCCAGTGTTCTCTAAGACCATAATTACAATATATTGAAAGATTATGAAATTTTTGCCCAATGACATTAAATTGTAACTGCCTGCCACAGCTTTAAAGTTCGTCAGTCTTTCTTAATCAAAGTGGATCAATTAAAAACTCCGCCAATTAATGTGTGTATTTTTGGTTTGATTAATCTTGATTGCCAGAAATAATTGAAGAACTTGTAACTTGTCCAACCAGCTGTAGAAACCCCAAATATATAAATCTGGGACAAGATCAAACAAACAGTCCTCACATTTGAGGAACTTAATTCAGAAAATGTTCACAATTTTGGCTCAAGGACTCAATTATGAAGTCATTTTTTTGTCAATTTACATCGTTTCAGCACTACTTTCAGGTAGAAAAATAATTAAAGACTGTATTTTTAACTTTTAGGATTGAGTTCTGCTTTGAGAATTGATGATGGATACATATCCTGTTGAAAACCAGTTAAAGGCAATACACTGAAAAAACGCACTGTGGTCAAGCTAAAAAAACAACCCAGTTCAATTCACACATAAATCCCTATTTCCTCTATTCCTTTTGAGGTGGGGAAATCAGAGAATGCATTGTTTACCCACGTCACCAGTGTGCCGTTTGTTTTATTGCAAGCAGAGAAGGCAGGCATCACTTCTGCTTGGCTGGAGAAGAGGCAGAACTGGGGAATGTGAATGAGAGGTAGAGAGAGAGAGCAGCCAGGTGAGACCTGAAAGCTGCCTTTGTGTGGCAGCTGGCAGTACGAACACTGCCCTTCACTGTGAAGTGTTCTCTCTTACTCCACACACACACACACACACACACACACACACACACACACACACCCATAGAAGTATACTGTACATGTTTGGGAGTTACAGGGGGATTTGGCAAAAATACGAGGTTGAAAAACCGTTACAAGTTTGCCGTTACAAGTTAACAAAAAGCCTTCACTCAGTCTCTCCAAGGTGAATGGGCTTTTTATGGCTCTGTTTTCCTTCTGAATTTCAAAAACTCTATTTTAGAAGTTAAACGCTCTCTTATTTTCTCCTCTACTTCACCTTAACTGTATCTGGCTCAGTTCAACTGGAGCTTGAAGAGCATGATAATATCAAGTCCCGTCTGCTGCTCCAGGTTTGACATATGATTGGAAAAGACAATTCCAGGAGTGAGCACACATCGCAGCACATATGCGCCTGTAAATATCCATCCTTTCCGCTTTTATGTGGAAGTCAGAGAGAGAGAGGGAGATAGAGGGAAGGTGGACTTCATGAAGAGAATTTTTTGATGTGTGGCTAACCAGGGCTGGATGCCTTTTTGACTGTTGCAGTTTTCTAAGTTTTCTCTATATGAACTCAGTTGTTAAGGGATTTTTGACAGTTTAAAATCTTCTGCCGCCTGTGAAACTGGGATTTGATTATATGTGTGTTTGTTTGTATCAAATGTGGTTAAAGTTGCAGATTACACATGTCAGTCCAAAATAACACTTAAATGAAAGCTTATACCCGTTGGACTATTAAAAGTTTTGGCTGTAGTGTCTCTTGAGACAGCAGTTTCACAACTAATCACAGAGTATGTCTCCCTGTTGGTTGCAGAACGGCAGCCCCGTTTGGGTACTGATCTGTATTCTTGTTTGTTTACTTCTCCCCAGGAGGGGCCCTGCAGACAGGAGTCGCGCCAGGCACCATGAGGCAGAAAGCTTGGCCTGAGAGAGCGGAGAAATCACCCTTCATCACTCTCAACCAGGCTGAGCAGCGGAGGAAATGCACACAGAAGCAACAGCAGCAGCATCAGCAGAGCGTGCCACAACAGGGACGGGCTAATACACACATCTGAGTGTACAGTGGAGAGCAAATGGAGAAGGTAAAGAGAGAGACTCTGTAACTACAATTGCGTCATCCTAAATGGCAAAGTCGACTGGGCCACACTCAGAGGCAGTGATGTCCTTGTTAACACATTGTCCTCCGTTAGAAGCTCCTTGTTAGAAATCACAAATCAGTCTCCGCCCCTGTGAGGCCACAGAGCTGAGGGGCAGAGGAGAAGCAAACCAGAGGACGAGAGAGAGACAGAGTGGAAAAAAGAGACTGTGACAGGCCCCCATGCAGGCGCGTAAGAAGTATGTTCTGCTGGGCTTGTGTGCGTGCTGCTGGCTGGTCCTCTTTTACTGGGGTGGAGGAGTCCAGCTACGTCTGCTCCGGCTGCTGACACGGCAGCGGGGGGATGTAGCGCGCCCCTGGCCCAACTGGACTGACCGGGCCTTCTTGCCCCGCTATGCTCACCTGGATGAGCTCCAAACTGACCCAGGGACAGCTGAGTCGCCCCACCAGCGCCGCCAGGCGTGGTCTGCCATATATAAGGACAGTCGCTGCCGTATGGAGACCTGTTTTGACTTTTCGCGTTGTCGCCGTAGAGGAAGAGAAGGGTTTAGGGTGTATATATATCCATCGGAGAAAAATGATCGCGTGTCAGAAAGCTACAGGAAGATCCTGACGTCTATAGGTGAGTCCCGGTACTACACATCAGATCCTCGTGAAGCATGTCTGTTTGTGCTTGGGATAGACACCTTGGATCGGGACCAGCTATCAGGACAGTTTGTGCCCAATGTGGATGAACGTATCCATGGTTATCCGCTTTGGAATGACGGGCGGAACCACCTGATCTTCAACCTGTACTCAGGCACCTGGCCTAACTACACAGAGGACCTGGGCTTCAACATTGGCCAGGCCATCTTAGCCAAAGCCAGCCTCAACACAGAACATTTCAGGCCAGGCTTTGACGTCTCCATCCCGCTGTTCTCTAAGGATCACCCGCAGAAGGGTGGAGAGCGGGGCTGGCTGGTGAGGAACACTGTACCGCCTCGACGAAAATACCTGCTGATGTTCAAAGGGAAGCGTTACCTGACGGGCATCGGCTCAGACACCAGAAACGCACTTCATCACATCCACAATGGGAAGGACATTGTGTCGCTGACGACGTGCCGCCACGGGAAGGACTGGGAGAAGCACAAAGATGCCCGCTGTGACCATGACAATCTAGAGTATGAGAGGTAAGACAGGGAGCCACGGGGAGGGGCAGTGATAAAATGAGAGGCGAGGTTTAGCCAGTGTGGCGCTATACAGGGATTTATAGGAAGCAGAATGTCAAGTATAATTTTTTTATTTGGGAATACACAGTGGTATTGTTGCATTCGCCTTGTTATTTGAACCTTACATGCTGTTCTGTTGGTCTTTTACATGTCACAGATCTTCTACAAACAGCATCAGCGGTAGCTTTTGGGTCCCACTGGTTATTTCCATCGTTTGTTTCTGTCTTGTCTTTTATATTTTATGTCTCACTTTCATGCCTGCACTATTTAGGTTCATGATGTTTGGCAGTCGCTTTCGAGATCAAAGATTTTAGACACAAACAGAAGCCTCTGGAAATTTGTGTTTCAGGTCACTATTTGCAGCAGTTCTTCTATTCTTGCTGTTAAAAGTTAAACAGCGGCTGTCCTGTAATGTGCAACTTGTGATAACTGACTTTGAGATCCTCTATTGTTCTGAGTGTGAATAATTCTGAAAGCATGACAGATGAACAAATAAGCGTATTCCAAATGTTGTGTGTACATGTACTTACTTCTGTTTTGTTTACCACTAGACAAAGATATAAACATAACCGTTGCTGATTAATTAAAACTCACTCACTACACTGTGTAATGAGCCAAAGCAAAGGTCACCGCAATGAATTGCCATGTGAAATCTCTAATTTCCACAGTGAATAAACCGCTGCTGGGTGTGAGGTCTAAATGATTATCATTATTTTTTAACAGTTCATCCATTTTTTATTAAGGCTTTCTTGTTGTTGTTGCATGGGAGATAAGCTCGCCATTTCCACTTTAATTTAACTGATATTTTGAAGTTTACTGATGAGATGATGGGTGAAATGGATTGGGAAATTACTTTCTAGCAACATCTGCAAAACTTGGAGCATGATTTATTATTAAAACCATTAAATTTTAGCATGTGTCCTTTGACAGGGTTTAAAAACTAGTATATGCTACTACAAATATCAGTATATTTCCACTTTAGCCTTATGTGCTGTACAGGTTTTATCAAGTATGTGACCACCATTGTTGACTTAATAAAATTAAAATCACTCGTCTGCCAACAGTAGGTGTTGCAGCAGTAGTAGCTTGGTAAGTTTCATTCTCTGAGTACTTTTCTCCTGCTGACTTATACAAGCTCAGACAGTAATTTCAAAAATATGGATGCATGCACTCAAAAAACACAGTACGGAATGTCTTGTAAATTTTTGTCATTCAAAAACTCATTTAGGTAAAAGAGGTCTCTGTTGTTCTCTAATTGCAACTCGGTGTGGTGAAAACTGGTGCCTCAAATATGTTGGATTTAGCAGCTATGAGCCGATGAACTTGATTGCAGTGGGAAGTCTTGTACACTGGCAGTGAGGCAACTGAAGTTCAGTTTTATGCAAGGTCATTATCTTCTTCTATAGTGGTCATGACATTGGTCATATGTAGGGACTTTACTTGCCCTGTAATATAGCCACTCTGTTTGGTTCCTTCGTGTTTAACTTACACTTTGTAATCAAAGTCTCTCAAGCTGAAGTGCTGACAGCGGTCCTCATTATACAGACTGTTTCTGTCCATTACAAAGATACAAAGAGCAGGATAGTTTGATGGTGCAGAACATCCGGAGACAGCAGAAGATGGATTTCAGTGGAAAAAATAGGAAAGAAAGGAGAAAAGAATAATAATAAGTAGTTATAGTTTCACCAAACTGTCTATTAAAGTTTGCCATACATGACAGACTAGTCCACAGTGTCTGGAGAAATGGAACTGACTGATAAGCAGAATGTTAATGAACTCACCATTGCCATTATTACATTATGCTATAAGACAATGAATGGAGAAAGATCATATAAATGTTCACATTTTTTAGGAGAATTAATGCTTGTGTAATACTTCGACAATTAGAACCAAAATACACTTGATTCAGAAGTAGTATAGGTGGCAGTTTTATGTAAAGTTCAAAAATGATCAGGTCTCACAAATAAACAGTCTCTCTGTTCCTTTGGTAAAGCTAACTTCGTCCATGTGTCCTTGTCATTAAGGTTGTACTGAAAACTTAATAACATATTGATTTCTTAAAGGTCTAGTGTATGATCCCATCTAAATGCTAACGTGCTAACCACAGCAAAACATACTAGTGGTGGTAAGTCACCAAAGCTCTGAGAGGTAGCTAGCTACTAACTAAAGAGGCATATTTTTACCATCATAATTTTCCACATATGTGATTAAACCGTTTTTTTGAGTAGTTAAAATGCTAACAGAAGAGTTTTAATTTTACAAATTTTCTTTGTCACTGTAAGCTAGCTAAATCTTAATGAAACAGCACGCGCTAATAGCTCAGAACTGTTTTCATTATCAGTTGATTGACTGTTGAATACTTATTTTCTTAATAAAACATTTATTACCTAGCCTATATTAAAGGTAAAAAGAAAACAAAGAAAAACATCCATTCACTTTAAACACCTTCTTTTTTGCTCTGTGTTTGATTTACAGCCCAAAAGTAAGAGATCATTTTACAGGCTAATGTACATGATGTAGCCTACATTCTCACATTCATTAGGGCCAAAAACATCAAACATATAAGCGTACTTGGTTGAAAACTGACTTGTTAAAATAGTGAAATTACTTTTCTGTCCAGCAATCCACTCATTATTTCATTCCACTGGACTTGAAGCTGAAAAAACGTGTTAATAAGTAAAATGACAACCATAAATTTTAAGTCTTAAATTGCGAATTTCTACTTAATGAATAAAACATATTAAGTTAATGAAATATGTCATATGATTTCTATTAAGCCTTGTGCAAAGCTTTACACCCATGCAATTTTTTAACTTTGTCTGCATCACTTAAATTTTTCTCCTGCTGGACTGACCGAACTTTCCTGGCACAGGAGAAACCAACTGCTAAACCTCAACTTCAACCCGAACCCCTGGAGGTGGAAGTTGTTTTCAAGCACTATCAAATGAACGCTTCAGGCAAATATTTTTAAACCATACAATATGACTTTTCATCATTTACCCCAGAAGCAGTTAGGAGGTGGTTCTGATCCAAGCACACTCCTTGCTGCTGTGGCCTTAAACTGGCTACCATGGCCTTGTTTACATTGGGCCGGGCAGAAAAGGGATGGAGCCGCTCAACGTTGTATGAATGAGCTCATTTATTCCACACAACCCGCCACTCAGACACCCGGGTGGGCAGAGAGCGTGTGGAAGAGGATAGTCGGGGAGAAGGGGAGGTCCCAAGTGGTATTTTGTGGTAGATTTGGGTATGGCAGCGGCTCTGAGGGTGTAAGGGTGTAAATGGAGGAAGCAAAGTGAGAGACAGCTGCCGTTTGTAAGAAAAACACAAAAAAGCTGCATGATTTTTTTCCCCCCTCGCTCCCTTTTTTGTAAAGTCTCTTTCTTTGGGAACACAAGGCTTTTAGCTGTGGAGAGAGAGGTGTGAAGGAGGGGAAAAAAGGGAGGGAAGATGAGGCATCCATCTCTCTTTTTTGCATCTTTTGAATCTCCATTCGGGGGAGAGGAGAGGTGGATTTCAGAGGGGAGAGCATGAGAACTGTGGAAAACAAAAGAAAAAGAAACGAGGACAAAAAACAAACTGCATGAGAAAGGTTTGTGCCAGATAGAGTCACACCCTCGCCTCTCCATCTGTCTGCTGCTCTGACAGCCTCCCTCTCTCTTCTGTCTAGCCTTCAGTCTTTCTATCCTTTTCTTTCACTCCAAAAAATCCTGCACCTGACAAAACCTGTGCACTAAAAATAATAGCATGTCACCAAGTGAGTGTGTGTCATTGTGGGTGAGGCCGCCACTGCTGTGTTTGCATTCTGTGTGTGTGTGTGTTTATTAGACTGTGTTCGGGTCAATGAGGCTCTTAGAAGGTAGCACCAGGTTAATGAGCACATGCATCTGGTACACCAGCAGATTAGCCCTGAGGGACCTGGACAAGACAGGAACCAACAGACAAAGGGCACAAGAAGGAGGAGGAGGAAGTAGGAAGGAGGACGACTCAGATGTATGGATCAGCAGACTGTTATGACATCATTTTTCTACCCAAATAAAAACCTGAAAATCCCACCGCTTCTTAGATGAGAAAGAAAGAAAAAGGTGTTCGATTACCCTGAACAGAGAGCAGCTTATTATCCTATCTGCTCTGCACTGTTTTTGAGTGTGATAAGCTTTCAAACTCAAGGATTTATTTCTCCAACTGGCCTTCTTGGACTGTATTTTGTTGTCTGTCTGGTTACTAGAACAACATGCCCATACCACTGCAGCCTCTTGTGCTTTTTTAAAAATAGTGTTTGCAGTCTGAGTGGTCTGCTAACTGCAGATCATATGAGCATCATGAGCATTCAAAAAGACTTCAGTATGCAGCTGTAGAGGATTCACAGAAGCTGAGCTACCCACAAAAACAGATTTTCTTTCTTACCTTTGGTGATTTTCGGCCACGTAGTTGCAGATAGTTGTGGATTTAATTCACCCAGGTCTTGAGGTATCTTACACCTGAGACTCGGGTCCAAAACATAGGAGGGGAAATGAATGTATTTGTGTTCCTTACAGCCTCGAAAACAGCAGCAGCATCGTCTGTTTCTCTGGAAGCAGCATCCAGTTACTGTGATTCAGAGACCATTCTGTCAACAGGTTTCATGGTGTATATCTCCTTGGTTGCAAAAAAAGAAGAAGCTCAAATGCAAACTGTTCCCAGTGGGATCTTTTGGATTATCCTTAACAAAGAAGCCTTTTCACCAAAACAAAGTCTGCAACCTGTGATTAACCCTGGAGGACACACATTTACACATTTAGATTCACTGCAAGTGCAGGTTTTAACAACGTTGCATATGTTTTTGCTGCAATGCTAAATAGTTGCATAGTGAACAATTATTTCAGCTTTTGGAAATAATGATAATATCCCCTTGCCACCAAACAGATTAAGTTTTAATACATTTGTCCCTGCCATTTCTATTAATATAATTGTACTATTTTAAAGAACAGAATGATTGGTAAATGGTCCCCAAAAATCCCATTAAAATTTGCCATAGGGAAAAGAAATCTAACTAGGAACAGAAGGTGCCTGAAAAATACTTTTCTGGTCTATTGAATTGGTGTGTAACTCTGAGTGTGCGGGTGTGTGTGTGTGTGTGTGTGTGTGTGTGTGTGTGCATGGATTATGGATGATAGTAGAGGAAATAGAACGAAGTAGCAAAGAGACAAGTTGGAGGTGGGACGCAGTGGCACCCAAGGCAATGAGAGCAGCAAGACAGAAAAGAAAGAAAAGGAGAATGTCATGTGATAAAGATTACAAAAAAAATGGGGAAAAAGGCCGAGGAATACCGCAGGCGTCTCAAGAAAAAAAAAAAAAGGCGAGAATGAGATGGGACAGGAGGGAGGGTGACAAAGTGGGAGAGAAAGACGGAGCGGAGAAAGAGGGGAATTGGAAGAGAGGGGATACTTGAAGAGAGGGAGAAGCTGCGCTGCAGCCTAATGGCCTAGTTTCCCTCACTTTGGAGAATTTGCTAAGAAAGGGAAGAGAAACATGCATTGTACAGTGAATGTAAATGAGCAGGAGTGTGAAAACTGGAGGGGAGGAAGAAAAGGAGGGATGTTTAGGAGATACAAAAGGTACGCCAGAGAACACTGAGTTCTCAGGTTCCTTTTGGACAAACTAAGAAACCAGGGGATCGACAGACATGGACAGGAAGAGAGAGATTGAAGTGGTGGGATGATGTTTAACACGTCAAAAACTCTGCGCCTCTCTGCTTGTCTTAAAGGCCTCAGCATCAGTGCATAAAGGCAAACGATTGGTCATTATTCATGACCCTCCTTGAAGGAACTCAAGGTTGCAGAAAAAGAAGCAGCGAGCAATCAGACTTTAAAACCAGAGTAGCAGTTCAGAGTGAATGCAGCATACTAATCAGACGAAACACAACTTGAGGACTGCAAGGAGGAACGATTTAAGAGTGTGCTGGCTACAGCAAAAGTTGGGAGGAAATGCTTTAGAAATGCCCTCATGCATATGTAATTTGAACAGGAAATTTGCAGACTTCGATGTTGTAAATGCTGCTTTATAAAAGACTTCAGTGTGGTGCATGAAAAACCAAATCAGCACGGAAAGGAAAATAGTGTTATTGTTATCTTCTAGGGAACATAAGAGGCCTCTTATTGATGCGTCGTTATTTCTGTGCATGCACAATTTAAATTAATACGATTACGTGGGCGTATGCATGCAGTTTTGTATGTGTGCGTCTGGATCTGTGAGTGTGTGCGATTTGAGAATTTGGTAAACCGAATGAGAGACGTTGCAGCCCACTGTAATTAGGGGCTTCTGAAATTGTGCCTCTGAAGATGCTGCGGTCGGAGTGGGTGTGTGTGTGTGTGCGTGTGCGTGGTTTGTGTGGTCCGTCACTGCTGTCTCTGTTTAGAATACTTGGAAGTGAGAGGCAGCCTTGTGATTCTCTGGCACTTGTTCACTCCATCCTCCGTTCTCTTTCCTCCTCTGCAGCTTGTATCGTTCTAATCCCACACATCAGTCTTTCTTGCTCACTGTGCTTCTGTGAAGGCTGGTCAAATATATTTATAAAGTCACAAAGTGCTTTGACAGTGCAGCAGAGGTTGCACAGAGGTCTTGAAACATACATGCTGTCTTTTTCGGTGAGTAATTTGTAAGGGGCCACTTGTATTTATGAACTCACAGAGAATTATCACTCTGCGGTCTCCCTCAGCTCTATAACATTTTAGCATCTTGACATATTGAGCTCATTATTTTGGATTTGACAGCCTGCAACTTTAACATTCGTGTTCACTGTGACAGATCTCAAAGCGGCTGCAGGAGGCTTTTTGTTAATTTATTCATTTATTTATTAATTTTTGAATTAGATATGTTTGGACGAACCAGTCACTGCTACCTGCTAAGCACAAATAAAGTATGCAGATAGCAGATGAACATTGTTGGTGGGGACCAAAATCAGAGCTAAGTGCACTTTCATTCTTTAGGTGGTCGGAAACATGACTGAGGGTGCGTTCACACTAGGCAATCTGTACCGTGCCTGAACACGTTTGACTCCCAAAGTCCAGTTCATTTGACTAGTGTGAGCGCTTCGTTTTGTACTCAAGCACGGCACACTTTGTCGGCCCTGGCACAGTTGGAAGAGGTGAACTTCAGTACAGTACGGATACACTTGCCAAGTACGAGCACAAGCACGGAGCGCCGACATCGCTGTGACTGTTCGGGGAGGTTTCACCTTAAATTCAGTGGAAAAATCTGCGACTGTCTTGTAGTTCGTGGGAAACAGAACAATTTAAAAACGTTATTAAGAGATGAAAAAAATGCAGGTAAAAATACGGGCCGTGCTCTGTAGATCAGGTAACTCAAACGTGTTGAGGCGCAGTTAGACTGGAGCAATGTCAGCATGGGCCAGTGGGGGGAGAGGGGAGGGGGGACATTTGTGCTTCGGCACGGTACGGGACAACAGGGCCAAATGGGAGTGTGCCCTAAATTAATGCTAATGTTGCTTCACATCTTTGAGATATCTAAGAGGTAACTGTTTGCTAATAATTTCATCATGTAAACTTTAAATGGCGATATTTCAATGTTGGCCTCATAATTTCTTTCTGGTGCCCCCAAGTGGCCAAAGAACATCAAGTGCAAAAAAAAGCTTCATTTTCTGAAAAAAGCACATTGAAAGTTAAGGCTGAAGAGTTTTGAAAAAATATCTACCGATTTTCAATTTTGAAGAAAATTATCATTTTTGAGTTATTATTCTAATTTTCATTGCAAACACACATTAAAATGATTATGGTGTGACTTTTCGAAGGGATTTCAAAACAAAGATGTTTTCTTAAAGGGAAACTTGTATTTCAACTTGTATTTCTTTTTTTTAATTTGTCTCCCTCCTGAGTTCCAGACAAGGAGATAGATGCCATTTTTTTTGACTGTGTGTGCAGAAACAAGGAAGAGAGGGGGAGAGCTCACCCAACACTGATTAGCTTAGCTCAAAAACTGGTAGTTAATGAGAAGTGCTAGCCTGCCTCTGCCTGAAGTCTTTGGATAACTTTTCCAACAACTCTAAACGGTCCTCTGTGCTTGTTGTGACTCATTTATTTACCACTTTAATTTATTTTTAGACTCTATACAATTTTAGAGTCAAATACGTACCAGAAGTAAATGGCAGGGCGCATGCACACAATTAAACAGAAAAAAAGAAGAAGAAGAAGAGGAAGAAGATATATATGAATACCACATAAAGTGATAATCTGAATCTAAAAATAACATAACATGGTTAATAAACAAGTCATAACAAGCACACAGGACCGTCAGGAGATGTTGGAAAAGTTATCTGAGGACTTTAGGCGTAGGCAGGCTAGCACTTCCTCTTGACCAGTACCAGTGTATGAGCTAAGCTAATAAGCGGTGGGCGAGCTCTGCCACTCTCTTCCTTGTTATAGCACACACAGTTGAAAGAATGGTATCTGTTGGTTTTCCTGGCGCTCAAGAGGGAGGCAAATAACAAAAAGAAATACAAAGGTGGAGTATCCCTTTAAAGCAACACTATGTAACTTTGACCGAGACCCACTGCTTCAGAAAGCAAAACTTAACAATGTGCGTTCATACATAGCATAAAAACAACAATTTGAGTAAAACCGGGTCATATTTTATGGAGATGATCCTACGACTGCTCTGCGTCAACTCTGTGATTCACGGAGGTTCCTGAAAGCAACAGGTAGGCTTCCTGCAGATGGAAGCTGCAGCTGCAGCACCGGGTCGTTGCTGGTGACAGCTCTGCTAAAATAAAAGGCTGCAGACAGACAGAGCAGTCGTTGAACATCAGAGGGAAAACCAGCGAGTATTTTCTCTGTAAATATGACCCGATTTTGCTAAAATAGCTGTTTTGTGCGCTGTATTAATGTGCATCATTAAGTTTCGTTTTTTGAAGTCGTGGGTCGCAGTCAAAGTTACACAGTGTTGCTTTAAGTCTGTAGAATATGATGTGTAGACCACAGCTTTAGGCAGAATAAACACCTGGAGACTTACCACGTTGTTCTAGTCTGTAGCTGCTGTCAGTGGGAGCAGAGTTCAGAGCTTATCCTCAATTAAAAATAGGCTTTATCTTCAAATGAAACTTGCGCGAGTCATACAAAATGGGTTAGGAGGGTGATGATGTCATAAAATAAGGTGACGCATATTGAAGGTTTTGTTTGAAAAACCTCAAAAGAAGTTTTAAATGTCAGAAAATGACGCTCGATGCAGCTCGAGTCAATTTAATCTATCCAAACAGAATATTTTAACATCTAATTTTAATCAATTTTGCACCAGTCAGAGGTGAAATATGGTCACAGGAGTTTCAGGGATATAACTCAATGCATTTTGAAATCAAAGTTGTTTTCAGAGTAATTTGTCTATTTATTAAATCCAGACCACAGCTTGTATCTTGCCAACTCATCTTTTGTTTATTTCTGCAAGATATCATCACATCCACTGCTGACTGTCTGACTCTTATGAATTCTGGCTGACAGATAAAACTCGGGCCAAGGTTGTGTTTTGGGTCTGACCTAATGTGAAATTCCAGCGTTGAGATGATTATTATGTTTAAACCACAGCTATGAGAGAGGTAGACTCTTGGTCTCAGACCCAAAAGCCTTGTTTGCAAGGTCACAAAATCAATTTAACTTCCCCTCAGCTGATGAGAATGATGTCTTTGGCTAACATTGACTTGGCAGCGGGCTCGGTGTTGGCGGAGGTTCATGCTCGCTGAGACTTCAAATGCAGCTCCCCAGGCCACTCGTCTTAAAGGCAGAAACACACATAGCCTTCACTCCTCCGTCTTGCAATATAAATGTTGTTATCTAGGCCAAGTGCAAGCTGCAACCTTCTTGTTGTTTCTCATTAAATGTTTCAGGTGAAATCTTCATCCCCTCATTGTTCTCTCCCCGTTCAAAAATACTTGACTCATATTGGTAGCCTCCCTCAAACTAAATGCTGCTATTTCACCTTGAGTATCTCGTGAGGGTCCTCTATTTTTAAAAAGGTTATAATTTATCCGTCGAGTATGGATGCATTTGACATGACAAAAGCTTTTTTGTTGTTTACAAGTCACACCAGCGACACCTGTGGCAACCACCCCACAACGTGAGGCAATCAAGGTCTCAACGGCTTTGTGTTGAACATGCAATGGAAAACAATAGTTTTCATGCAGAAAAAAGGTCAGAAACTGCCTGCAAGACATAACTGCCGCACCCAGACTCTACCTACTACATTTGGCAAGTCTTAAATTTAATCCCTGCATTATTAACACCTGCTGAGATAAACGTGATTTTGCATGTGTGCAGGCATACATGCACATGTAAGGACTTTGCAGCTTACAGTAATTCTCTGTGTGTGTAACTCACACCTTAGTGTGTATCCTCTGCACAACCCCATAACTTTTCTCTTTTCTCTCAGCATCTTGTCCCCCTCCTCCTCTCTCTCGCCTTTTTTCCATACAAAGTCCTCCTACAGTTGACTGCAAGCCTCCTACCATATTTCTGAGCTCCAGTATGCATAATTTATCAACAGGCCCTGCTTCTCCGTAGAGGCAAACTTCTCTGACAGCACAGATGTCTGCAGCGTTACACACAATAGTCTTGCACGCCATTGTGTTAGCGGCATGCACATGAATGCACCTTTGCATGCTCACAAACACCGACAAACAGCCGGCTCTGTGCCTTCACTTGTTAATCTATGCATTGGTGCTCTGAGCCCTTGCCGCTCACTTGTCATGCATGTTGTGATGAGCAGGGCAGCATGCGAAAGGTAAGGAGAGGAGAGGGACGTCTTACAAGTATATGAGCCGCTGAGTGTCGAACAAGGTTTCATTTAATCCACTCAGTAAGAAGCAACAAACCACAGCATTGTCCTGGAAGCAGGTCAAGCATGTTGCTCTCTATAAGGAAGCCTTATATCTGATCATCTGCACTTTTTTCATGTTCATTATTGGAGTTTATTAATGTTTTGTAAATCATTAAATTTATTTTTAAAGCTTTAGAAATGAATTATAAGCTATGAAAAGCATTGACTTCTATATCTCCTGCTTGTGGAAATTCCCACTGACCTGGATCTGGAAAAAAGCTGCAGAGGGTCTAGACAAAAAATTGTTTATTCACAACATCAGCATGTGTTTAATGGAGAAAATATCAACATTTATAACTGCATTATTAACAAATGAGACAGCTAACATTGACCAAAAGGGATGTCTGTTTGAGTTGCTGGAAATCTAATAATAGGCTAATAGTTTGACATTTTTGGAAAAATATTGAACTGTTCCATGGCTTTGAGCAGTTTCCAGGCAACCTGGCACCCCCCAAAAATTTATGTACTTATCAGTTTCAACACTTCTGATCAAAATATACAAGATGTATATGGTAATAAGTGAAGTTTAGAGTTGCTATAGGGTGAATTTTGTTGCTGTTGGACAAAGCAGGCCTTTTTCCCCCTGTTTACAATCCCTTTGCTAAGATAAGCTAACTTACTGCTAGCTGCAGTTTTATATATTAAATAAATGGATACTGAACAAGTCATATAGATCATTTATCTAACTCAAAGGTCACAAAAGGTAAAACCATTCCTTTATAAGTACATAATTGTTAGCAATGTGGCACATGTAGCATTTTCTTCTTCTTAAGGGCTTATAACTGTCCTATAATCCGTTAATAAAGTGTTAATTATCATTAATGAAGTCAATAGTTACAACTTATTATCTCTTCATAGAACCTTATTAGAAAATGGTGCCCATAAAGTCAAACATCAAATGCTGTCCTCTGTGTCACCATACATCACCCTGCATAATGCATGTTTAATGTCGGGATGATGCATTTGAGTTGCAAGTGGAGGCAACAGACCTGTACAGAGGTCTGATCATAAAGCCCAGTCTCATCGTGCAGCTAATACAGTACAGCTGCTTCAAAGCAGATCACCTTACCTGTAATATCCGCTGTCTGTTGGTCGACCTCGCTGTGCTCACTTATTACAGACATATGTCAAAACAGCCTTCATGTAATAATACATCTGTTTGCGACTGATCATGTCTGGGAAAATCTGAAAGCAGTAGCAGCTCACAGGTCGCAAAGGAACAAACCACGGCTTGTGAGAAATCTCTGGCAGGCGTGACCTCGATTATTTCAAGGGATTTTAAGATCTATATTTAATCCAGCTAGACTGTATAAGTGAAGCTGTGCAGGTACAGTAGGGGCTCTACTTCTCACTGAATGTAAGGAGATCAGCCTCAGAGTTTTGTCAGTGATTATGGCAGCATGTGTGAGAACTGAGAATTACTCATTTCGTCAGAAATAGGACAGAGTGGAAGGCTAACCAGAGTCAGGTATAAAAACACTCAGGGCAAGAAACTGATGTTAGCTTGGAGTTGAGAGCATTTTAGCACAATTTATTAAATTGGGTATTACATTAGAGACAGAAAACTATTTGTCATATGTAGATACAACTTTTTTTGGTTGAGTCTTTGAGGAGAAAAATAACTAACCCTTCCAAACCCTGCTCTTAAACCCTTTCAGCCAAATCTTTTGTGTCTCTAGATAGCTCTTGGCTGATACATACAGCAGTTGTTGACTCATCGAGGAGCTGAAATGGTTCTGATCTAGTCGGTGAGGTCATGAGGTTACAAAGGCCAAAATGATGTCCACAGCCTGTCCCTGCCTGTCATATTCCAGTTGGATTTGGGTTCATTTTTACTTTGACACTGTGGGTCTATGAAAAACATAAGTAATCCAGGTGAAGGAGAACTCTTAATAGATGGAGTTTCTGTTTTTTCATGCTCACAATATGATTTTTCTCTATACAGGAAAGCGTCGGGTTCAGGCTTCTGGCCAGCTTATGAGTCTTACATTTTGTGAGCTGCCAGGTTCAAGCGAGGCTTGGACTGTAATGAATCAGGCTGAGCAAGACTCAAAGCCCCACCTTTGGTATTGAAATCAGAACGGCTGCATACAACGTTTTCTGCAGCTTTCCAAAACTGTCAACCCGACACTGACTTCATAGAGCGATTGTCCAAATGTTCAGGGATGTCAACTTCTCTCCATAGCTGTCTTTTCTATTTATGAACTGCAAGCTAACAACCAAAAGTCAAGAGATAATTCGCTGATGCCTCCATTGTTTCAAGCTGCCAAAGCATCACACCCGGATTCCTAAACTACCTCAGCTCGTGCTTTGTTTTTTCCTCCAGTCTCCAGCATATATTGAGGGGGCGGCTCCAGTCTGTCAGGTGCCTATCAGGTTTCTTAAGGAAGGCCATTTGGCCCTGGGGCTTCCTCGCTAGTGTGGGTGTCCTCTTAATGGGTGCCCATTCAGCGCCCTAATGGGCCCTTTATCAACCTTGGTGAACACTAGAGCGATCATAGCAGGAAAAGCCTCTGGCGACCTTGCTCGCTTTTGTCCAGGCCAACTGGAGCGTAAAGGCTTTGACAATGACAATGCAGTTGGGAGAGAGAAAGAAAGGGAGACATAGAGGGAGACATTTTTCATTCCTTATACAGTTAAGGAGCCGAGGCTCCACTGAGTGGCCTGAATTTCACTTGTTTACCGGTTTTAATAGCATCTAGTTGACCTTTGACCTCACCACCACATGCTAGGAGTCTATGGTTTACTGATTATGGGGGCGAGGAAAATGAGAGATTAGTGAT
This sequence comes from Naso thynnoides, assembly GCA_029783665.1. NCBI lineage: Eukaryota > Metazoa > Chordata > Actinopteri > Acanthuriformes > Acanthuridae > Naso > Naso thynnoides. The sequence continues at coordinate 6,077,988 of JAQLOL010000008.1, read as the reverse complement.
GTCTTTGTGTTTCTCGTTTTGATGATGTTCGAGGAATTCTACAGTATTAAGAGAGGGATAATAATAAATGTAGGGAAAAATGGAAGGCACATTTGTTGGTCGCTAATTAACTTTCTAGAATATATTTAAAACATCCTCAAGAAAGATATGCAGACACTGTCACGTTTTGGACGATCACACCAATAATGTGGAGAAGAAGCCGGCAGCCAGATCATTACTTACAGACACAAGGCACTCAGGCCAGATTTTGCCTCAATTAGGCCGTCCCAAACACATTTTGAAGATGTTTTTTTTTTTTAGCTTTTTCTCACAGGACTCCCCGAATTGCTGGAGATATAGGGTGTAAAATTAGGTCAGAAAATATTGTGTAGTGTAAGTTTGCAATAAGATGAAAAGACTTTTTTAATAACGACTTTTTTTTCTCCCACTTTGATGTCGAGCGAAGCGCTCTGATTGGCTCGGGCTCGAGATGAATGACTGATACATGGTGATAATCCCGACCACTGGAGGGTTCAAAGGACTCACTAATGTATGCTGCACTATCAGCATGAAAATGATCTATGTACCCTGTTTTTTAATAACGCAGCGGGGTATTGGGGTTAAACTAGGATTTGGATGAGAGCGTTGTCTGAGCAGCCTCAAGTATTTTTAATGCAAATTTCATAACCTTCCGTGTATGTTGCTTAATTATTTCACTCATACATCATGCTATATTGGAATATTTGAAGCACCCTTTGTTTAATGAATCTTCCTGTGTGTGCATCCTTTATCTTTATTTCATTTTACTTGTGTAAGCTTTATGTTTCTCCCCAGATCACAGTGTTTCTTATTTGAATCTAGTTTGGACTGAAAGCCTCTTCCTTTGCTCTTCTCAGATTTAAAGTCCACCTGAAAAGAAAAATGTCTTTTTAATCCCTTCAAATCACATCATTTAGGCATTATCATATTCTTTAAATTTTTTTTTTTTTTTACAAAAAATGTTTCTTCTGTATTTTCATATCAAAATGAAATCACATTTTCATCCTGTTCAAAAAAAAAAGAAGTCATGTGACTTTTGCCATCTTGCCCAGAACAATTTCCACCAATAATTGGCCTGTACTTGCAACCTGTCCTAAATTGCTTATGGAATTCAAATTTCAAGTCCTCCGATGTTGGACTGATGATGTAAGGTGACTGTGACGAAGAGCACATCATCACCAGTCTTTTGCACATCTCGCACCATGCACTTTAGACTATGAGTACATGCACTTT
>JAQLOL010000008.1:6060806-6073785 GCA_029783665.1 Naso thynnoides | reverse complement strand
GGGCTGCCAGAATCAAGACAAGATGAATTTTCCTCTTGATTTCTTTAAAATAAAGATGCTAACATGGTGATGTTTAGCAAAATGAATTGTTTAGCATGTTAGCATGGTTGGATTTTGTCATAAGCACTAACCACAAAATACAATCGAGGCTGAATCAAAGCCATTTGTTTAGCAGTTTTGGACCAATTAAAATTTGAACCTGATAGTTGTGCCAGATAAAGTAGTTGAGGATCACCAAACTTTTGGCAAAGGGTTCCCAATGGCAGATTGGTTTGGATAAAAAAACATAAAACAGCAACACAATTTGACTCAGGGCAAAAGACTTTGTAGCATGTCATTTCCAAAGGCTAGATGCCAAAAACAAAGAAAAAATCCTTTAAAAAACCCAAGCAGCATGGAAATTTGATCCAGAATTAAATAGTTCACAACACATTTCACACACAAAACCTGCTGTCAGTGCAAGAGAAAAAGTCAGGGAATTGGTGCGACACAGTACCTTAGCTGGGAACCATGAATGTTGGTACCCGTTTCACATACATCAAGTAGATGTTGACATATTTCACTGGTTAAAGTGAAAACTTTGTCACACTGATGGCTCAAAATAAAAGTACGGTTTACCACCAAATTCCCCAGCAGTCATGTTCCAAGGACCAGCAAAGTCTGTATAAAATTTCTCTGCAATCTTCATAACATCTGAGATATTTCTGGACAAAGTGTTGAGTAACTGACTGACAGACCAAAATTGCCTTTTCTAAAGGTGCCCTGCTAAAATTAAACCAAATTAAAATGATGTATTATGTATTTTCCCGGCTGTTTCATACACGCTTCCAGTTTTCTTGAAGTCATTCATCTTCAGGCTGGTATATTTATTGCCTGCTGTGATATGCTTACAGCAATTCTACTATTAGCTTGCTGTTGGCATCTACAATAATGACCTCTAGCAGTCTGGCAGTGGCATTCAGTGTCACTCCCAACCTTTCACCCAGTGCCAAGCACCAAATAGCACACATAACATACACTTATACACGCTTTCTGTCCTTCCTGTCTTTGCTGCTCTTTTTTTCCCCTCGATGGTTCTCTCAGGTATTTGTGTGCTCGGCAGCTCTGGCATCCTGTTTTCCCTAAAGAAGGCAGACGTGTGGCTGCGTGGTGACAAACATCTGGCATTTTACTTAATTGTTGTGTATTGGATCCGACTTCCTGTTTTTGCTTAGTGTTGATGGGTTAAGGTTAGAGTGTATTGTTATGATTAAAAATGATGTGTAAAATATGATGGCATTGAAATAAAGTCAGACTTGACATCGTGTGTCCTTTCTGCTACAACACGGCACACGATGCATGTAGTCACACTCGGCCCTGCTCATGTTTCTTGCTGTGTGCCAGGCCAGCAGTGCCCCGCTCTCCTGTGTTTCCAGCTGTCCCCTGGTTATCACTCTCTGTCTCTCTGTCCACTGGCTGCCAGTAACCAAGGCACTTTGTCTCTGTCTCTTTCTCCGTACAGTGACCTTCCCTCCCTCCCTTCCTGCAAGATGAATCTCGGCATTTTTCCCTATTTCCTTCTCTTTGTTGTCTTGTCTTTCACACAGTTTTTCTGTTTTAGTCCTTGAGGAAAAGAGATTTACTCTTTCTGCCTCCTTGACTTTTTTTCTGGAGTTCATTCTTTCGCTCCACATCCACCATTAGGATGTAATATGATCAGGTGCAGTGTGTTTGAATTGTCTTATGTTCACCTCAAAGAGTAAATTAAGTCTCTGTCCTCTGTTGTCTTCCTCTATTCTTCATGTAATTTTGTCCTCTCAATTTCCTCAGATCCTTTGCCTCAGCAAAAGTACAGATACCACAAAATAAAAGTTGTCCATTACAAAAAACAATCACAAAAAAATCTGCATTCTAAATCCTACAAAGCAAGGTGTGTTATAGAAACAAAATGCACTAAATGTATCAAAAGTTTTCTGCAGAAAAATGTTTGTCATATCTGATAAATTATTCTGTGTGGCAATGTGCTATATAAATATTAGGTCATTAATAGTGATATTTTACTGCATAATGCATTACAGTATGGGAGTCTAGTTCACGGGTTCCCAACCTGCGGGTAACCAGCCTCTGGAAGGTCATAAGATGAAATCTTAGGGGTCCTGAGATGGTAGAAAAAAAGGAGCAGACTTTTTGTTTTTTGCTTTTCTGTAATCTTGTCCTTTACTGAAATGTATAAAATACTTTTAGTTTTTTGACCCTTAGACAGTTTATTTAAAAAACAAATCACATTTATTTAAATGCAGTACATAATCTGCTTTATTTTAAAAGTGTTTTTTCTGTTTTCATCACGTATAAGCACCTCAAAATTATTATTATTATCACCTCATAATCATTCTTGATTAAAGTTACCGTTATTTCAGCGTAAAAACCCACGTAATTCAAAAACTCTTATTTCAAAAAATCTGTAATAAAAAACAAGTGGAGAAAATGTGCATGACATAAATTAACATTTTTGACAATGCAGATACACAGAAGCGGTGGCACAAGTGCATTTTGCTTCCTTTACTCACTCAGCCTCTGCTCACTTACTATGCACATGCAAGCACTTACACACACTCTGTCACACTCCATCATGGCCTCTAATAGTGTAAAGGCTGATGGAGCAGCCAGGCCTGCTCAGCAGACAGTGGTGGAGTGAATCTATATTCAGTCTCTGCACTTCTTCCTCCTCCTCCTCCTCCTCCTCCTCTGGAGCCTGATGAACTCAAGGGAATCCATGGAGCCAATAAACGGACTGTGATCTATTGAGGCGCCCTCCCCTGAATGCAATCCATACTCCATGGGGCACGGACGGCTTTCTGCATTGGCCGACTGTGCATGTGCGCTTATTTTTTTATTTGTGTGTCCGTCGGTGCGCACGATCCAGTGGTTCAGTAGATGTTTAGTGCATTGTGTTCATTCATTAGCAGCCCTGTGTGTAATGCAGAGCCACTAAGTGAAAGCGACAGTGTCAGGCAGAGAAAAAGAGAGAATGGAGAAGGTAATGAGACTCTGTTCTCTCAGCGTTGCGGCTATCGGGTTACTCCAGGGCGACTGCAGCAAATGACGAAGGAAGAAACAATGTTAGCGGCCCATAAAATGCAGCTTCCCATGAGTGTGTGCCCTCACCGCATCGCCACTTAGGTTAATGCAATGCTGATTAAACACGTGGGGCTTTTCATCGATCCCTGTAGAGAAATTCTCCTACTAAGAGGTCCGGAAGAGCTACAGGACAGGTGTCAAAGCTGGTTAATCCAGAGTAAACACTCCACCAGCCATGACTTTTCCTTTGGGTTCACACACAGGTCTTACAAATAAGTTTACTTTGACTTAAATTTCTCCAAAACTGGATTTAGTTGGCATAAAAGATTGTGGCTGAGAAGCTGCTTAATGTTATTTTTGCTCCTTTTTAAGTTCGGAGTACTTTGCAAGCAAAGCTCTTTATCAAAGACGGCTTCAGCAGCTGGGTGGTGTAGATGTGTTTGAATTGGAAACAGCATTTCATTTCCATATTCTGGATGTAAGTTCAAAAGCAGTTACATTATCCACCTTGAGTCTCCCCAGCAACAGGGAAAAACCCTGCTGCAATATGCTGTCTTTTAACTTCCTGTCTATACTGGAGCTGGGAATGTATCATGTTGTGTAATTGGCATGTGGTGCTCATGCCTACCTTGTGCCAGCATGTCAGCAAATATTTGACCAGATTTGCAGTTTAATGTAGGATATTAAGGGCTGACATAGCTGGGAGAAATTAAGGACTTAACTTTTGTGGGTCAACAGATCTTTTTTTCCCACTTTTCTCTCTGTGTGAGGTTTCATAAATCAGACAGAAACCAGACAAGTCCAGTTTTTGATGAAATGCACTTGTGTAACAAGCTGATTTATTGCTTCATTGCATTATAAATGAACCTCTGCGTACAAAATATAGGAGGATAAAACAAGACCAAGCAAAAGTTTGCTAGTTTTTGCAAGTGATCGTTTGCCAAGAAGGAAAATACTTTTAATGACTGCAAAGCATGCATTATAGTATTGATAAGTACTGAGTCAGCGCACCAGAGTTTGCATTTTTAATCAGATATCTGCGGTCGATCTTTTAGCATCAGACATGTTCAAACAAGTAAGATTTATTTGTTTAAGGCTGTGTTAATTGATACTTTTAACTTGTTTAACTGGCTGGCGATAGCGACTGAAAGCTAAGAAACAAAACAACAAAACAGGTGGGCTGCATAAGGTCACTACAGGTAACCCACTGATGACTGGTTGTAAGGTGAGAGACACTGAGCAGTGAGTGTGATGTTAACTAGCTGCAGAGTTATAACTTTGAAAATAGAGAGTACAGCAGAACTTCGGTGATGTTAATTCCTGTGGAAGCCAAAGTGCTTCTTATTCTGAAATGCGAGAAGAAATACTTTATTGCTTGTGTAAGACAAACCAGAAACTGGAAAGGAGATGAGCATGCACTTCCAAAACATTTTGGGCAAACATCTGAGCCAAGTCTTCCCAACTTTTCAGCTTGAGACCCATCAGAAAAGTTTAAACTTACAAAAATAAATCATGAATTTCAATAAAATATACATAAATTACTAAGAAAGAACACAACCACCACAGGAACTGCTTTGTTCCAGCTGCAGTTGTTCATTTAAATAAATCTTAGCAATGTTTTGACATATTATGGAAGATTTATTCATTAGTCTTTTGCACTGGGCTTTATCCTGATATATTTGTGGTTTTACCTTCAGATGAGTCCTATTTTTAGTCTCTTAAGCTTGTGAGTACCTGTTGTCTTGTCTTTGTCTGCATCTGTCCTCTGTCATTGTTTTGTAAACATTTGTTAATGTGAATGCCCTCTATTTTTTTGGTGCAAAAATATTTGCTAATGGGTACAGTAACATAAGTCACTTGACCTGACATGACAAACTATTAATGTAATCTTAAAATGTTAGATTTCTACATTAAAATGTCTTACAGATTGCTGTATCTAGGCATTTATTGAGTTGTGTACATGTACCAGTGCATTTCATGTTGGCATCTATAGCTAACTTCCTGGTAACACCAGCCAAAGAGTTTAGGCCAATTTATGCATTGACACTCGACACTATCTCCCTGGCAACGTTAATGCCCAATCACATTATGTGATAAAAATATGATGGTATCTGCAACACAACAAAATGCTCCAGGTACGCAACATAAAATGAAAATGTTGAGTGACACAATTTTTTGTGGAGTGACACTTACAATGAAATGTGTCAAGTGAAGAACCATAAATTGGCCTTAAGGGAGGAAGTTGGCAAAGACATTCTTCTCTTACAATTGGTGACCCGATACAAAAAGTTTGTTACCAGTTTGGGGCCTGCCTCTAAACTTCAGATGTTTATTGGGCTTTTCTGGCTTTATTGATAGGGCAACTGAAGAATTGGACAGGAAACGGGGGAGAGAAGGAGGGAGTGGGTGTCATGCAAAATAAGGCTGCAGGGTGGAATTGAACCCAGGGCTGCTGAAGCCTCTGTACATGGGTCGCTTGCTTCTCCAACTGAGCCACCAGGGCACCTCAAGTGTTTTTAAATGTTAAATCAGGTCTAGTATGTACAGTCGTGTTCTGGCAGTTTTCGGTCACAGTTATGACACAAAATGTCCGGATTTTAGTGCAAATTGGGCTGCAATTGAGGAAAATCACATTTGATTTTGTATGCAATGGGGCTGCCTGACCGTGGCTGCACAATAGCACTATCAACCATCAATAGCCTCTCAATTCTTTAAGCCTATAATCAGGCCTTCATTTGTATTGAAACGGTTATGCTCAGTGATTTTTGGCTGAAAACCTGCCGTGCTGGTTCTGTGATCACCTGATTTGATTTGATTTGAGGTAGCACTGGTGCGATATAAAAGTAAAAGAGAAAGCTCAAGGGAGAGACAAAATGTTAGTTTGCCTCTATCTATCTCTCTCTTTGTCTTTTCCCTCCGTATGTTCCACCATACCTCCCTTTTTCCATCTCCTCCTCTTTCTTACGGTAATGCTTCATTGATCTCTGCTGGGAAGAGATATTGCTAATTCAGTGAACCCAGCTCAGCCTCTGCCCTGCCTTGGGCTCATTGCACTAGTTCACTCCTAATGTTCCCTTTCTCTCCGAGTCTTCTGTCTGCTTCTCACCGCATAAACCGGCGTCCCAACTGGACACGTTTAACTCTTCTTCTGACTTTTCAAGTGCTGCAGGGTGGCTGCGGGCTGTAATGGTGAGACAGCTCGTCTCTGCAGCGAACGGTGCTAATGATGGCAGCGCTCGGAGTGCAAGTGCCAAGTGAACTGAGCTGGCAAAAGTGATGATCTGATGTGTGAAAGTTGTAGAGAAAAACTTCTGCAGCAGTTTAACTAAAAAAAATGATAGAGTACAGACTGATTAAACTTCATAATGACTCCAAACTTCAGCTTTTTTTTTTTTGCTCAAAATTCTTTGGCGCTTTCATCCAAGGAATCGTATAAGTGTATGAATATCAAATGAGGTTTGGGTTCAATCATGGAGCTGCTCATTAAGTCATAGGTAGCTCTTGATTAGAATTTGTCAGCTGGAACAAAGCTGTGATTGATGCGGCAACTCATAAAAATGAACGGAAATAGAGAATGGTGGTTATTGTCGCCAAGTTAATTTGACACCAGCAACTCTGAGGGAAATGGAAACGAAGCCAGAAACACAACAGCTAGAGGTGAGAGAAACATTAACAACAAAAAAATAATATACTGCCGAGATAAAAGAAAGGATATAATGAATGTCCAGAGGGAAGGAACTCAAATATTAGTTTTCTGGTATGTATGAGTTTGTATTTAACTGCAATGAGTTTCTCTTTATCTCCGTCTCTCACACACCAGCACACACAAACAGGCTTCGGGTTTTAATGCTTCCTCAGATGTCGGTCCCTCGCTCCCTCACTGCAACATAAGGATGCTCTCTCGTAGCCTCATTCATCATCTGAATGCCAGGTGGGGCAACGTCTAAAGCACAGTGGCTACAATTAAAATAAACTCATTAGAATTGAGCCTGTGGTACCTTCGCCAAGAGCTGAGGATGGAAAAAAGAGCTTACATCTGAATACTATTTGTAAGCCGTTCATCGAAACTGACAGCTTTTTGAGAAATAAAAATATCTGGAAAGGCGTCTTTAACGTTACACCTTGAAGTCTCAGGTACATTCTGTTTAGTTTGTACTGATATTTGCTTTTAAGAAATATTAAATCTTGCACACAAAGTAGGCTACTGACAGTACAAGCAAGCCAAAAAATCTTATCTTACTGCATTATTCAACATAAGAATAAAGTCTATTTTGTGTGTATCAATAAATTCAGGCCTGAAAATGCATAATAGTCTCTCCAGTTGCCTTCAGGATCTGTAGTAGGCCATGTTTCATTTAACTCCAAACAAAAAATTCTTTGGCTGTTTAAGATATTCCCCTTAAGACGTGTTACCTTTTAATGATAAAATGTCTCAAATTGACCATATCTTTGTAATATATTTTGTTAATATAATGTGATGTTTCCAACAAGGTTCAAACTCAGAGAAATCTGTCAGTTTGTCATTTTTTGTTTGTTTGTTGTTAACTTCCTGGGTAACATCAGTCAGAGAATGTGGAAAGAAGTTGACAAATGTGACTAAATCCAACGTGAATCAAACTTTAACACATTACCTCGTCCGTGAATGTTACTGCCCGAGTCAATTAGGTGGATTTTAATCTGCAGTAGTGGCTGATTAATAACGAAATAACAAACCCCATGATTCCACGTTACTTCAGGGCATCATCGAACCATGTCTTTTGTTGTCTTTGTTTTGGATATAGACCTCAAATGGCAGGAAATGCATTTTATGTGTTTAAGAAATTTGACATTTGGGGATTTCTTAACACGGGAAGAATAATACTACAACCATATCTGCGTGCTAAATTTGAAGCTACAGACAGATGACAGCTAGCTTAGCTTAGCACAAAAAGCGCAAATGGAGAAACGGCTAGTATAGCTCTGTTAAAAGGCAACAAAATCCACAAGAAAATGGTTTAATATTTTTGTGAAATTAGGCTTAGCCTATTTTCTTTTTTGTCAAGACTGAGATGTGAAAAATGATAGCACTCTTGTGTCTGTGCGCTAAATTTGAAGCTACAGACAGAAGACAACTAGTTTAGCTTAGCATTGCTCTGTCAAAAGGCAACAAACTCCACTTATTAGGATGTCTAAAGCTCAGTAATCAAAGCAGCAATTTTATTTTTACATGAAGTAAACTGAAATGATTGGAAATTTAACTAAAGTGAAAAGACTAATTTTGGTAGCCTATGTTTGGTCAGGACCAAGCTAGCAGTTTGCAAATGTTATGCTAAGCTATTCTTATTGGTTGCTGGGTTCTGTTTTGTTTTTGTTTATTTTTTTTACAGACAGATGTAAAATTAGTGTTATGCACATTAGCGTATCCTTCAAAATGCCCAAATAATGCTGAAACAAAAACCTTGACTGATCAAACAATATCAGAATATTTCTGTTTTGGAATATGACATACATAAATTAGACCAAACAGCGCAATTAGCAAACATTTCATTGTCGTGATCTTGCTCCAAGTAAACTCTCAACTCACCCGTGCTTTTGATGTGATTTCCATGACCTGTTTGATGCCATGGAAAGGCTATTTGCATGTCTTTCAAAAGCTGAAATTTCTCTTTGATGGAGCTATCAAAGGAGAAAGCTGTAGTGTTTTGTGAAGTGGTTGGACCTTGTGTTTTTTCTGTCGCCCTCCAGAGATATACTGAGGCCTGTGTGTGTGAGTATACGCGTGTGTGTGTGGGTGTGTGTGTGTGTGTGTGGTAAGGTCACAGAATGGTGTTTATGGTCCTACTGAGGCGTGACATTTTAAAAATGCTCCATGCAAATCTCTTTTCCTCTCTGTCTGTCTTTTCTCTTTCATTCAAGTGTCACATGCTGTATCTTCCTCTCCTCCCTTCTCCTCTCATACTCTTTTTTTTGCACCTTACTGCACCTGAAAATGTACATTAACGTGGCTTTAAATATGCACATTGCTAGCTAGTTGTCAATCACTATTTTGTTTTCATGACTTGTTCCTTATCTATTCTCTCCAGATGTGCGAGAGGGATGAGAAACTAAGGAGTTGGGAAATAATGGTGCTGCTTTTGGCTAGAGTCTAGTGTCTTTTAGTGAGCTCTCCCCAGAGGCTGCAGTACTTATGCTCTTGTTTTCCAACCAAACAAAGACTCTGATTGGCTCGAGGGCTGTTCCCGGCATGCCAGTCAACTCGCCTGACTTAATTAACCACTAATCTCTCAGCTGTCAGCTTCTAAGGCGGGAGCTGGAGTGACTTCAATCTCCTGCTTTCTTCTGTACTTTTTCCCAAGAGCTTTAGGGTCCCCGTAGAGAGCAGCCCCAACCGGAATGACATCAAATACCCGGCGTCATCGTGCTCCGACAGCTAGCAGACGTCAGCCACCCACAGGAAATTGAAAGACGGTTCTTGAGCAAGTGAAAATGCACTGTAATTTTTTTTGCTAAAGTGAAGAAAAAACAATGCAAGATGAGGCACCCATGCCAGAGGGAGTGGGTGATGGACAGCTGGAGAGGAATGTAATGAATTCTCCTCAAATGGAAAGATGGAGGGGGAGGATGGTTATGGATGCTGGCATTTGTTACAGAGGCAGGATAGTTAGTCTATCCATCACTCGCAACATGAACCCTTGAGTTTCCTGTTTCTCTACTTCATGATGCTTTCAGCAAATTTTGCACATAATAAGATAGATTAGTTTTTTTCCTGAAAAGTTTTTGTTTTATTAGATTTTAAATTAGAAAATTACAGATTCCTCTCATTCATTTTACAAAGGACCCTTTTCCATTTTTTTTTCTTTTAAAAAATATTCACAAAATGTAGGAATTTGTCCACAGAGGGATATTTCTAAATCCAAGAACATGTAGGCTGCAGCTTGGTCTACATGGAGAATTTTGGTCCACCTCCATCTTTTTCTGGATTTATCCAGATTTTCAACCTGATCAAAAAAGATTGATGGTGTTTTTTGTTTGTTTGTTTGTTCGTTTGGCAAACAAAGACACTGCACTTTTTCAGAACAAAACAAGATTTTTTTGAGATTCTTTGTCATTGTTCTCCTGTGTTTTTCCTATAACATGACATCGCAAAAATTGCACTCATATTTTCTGGTCTAAACTTCTAATTTCGCCTTTACTGTCCCAATGTGGTGAAACATATAAAAACAGATCCAACAATAAGATACTGTACATAAAAGATATTGAAATGCTTCAACAGTTGTGCCCCGGTAGAGAGATTCCCCATGTAAGAAGCTGTATTCATGCATCAGCAGCTCTGGGTTTGATTCCACCGTGTGGCCCTCTGATGCATGTCATTCCCTCTCTGTTTCCCCCATTTCCTGTCCAATCCTTCAGCTGTCCTATCAAAATGAGGGATGAAAGGAAAGAAGGAGTACATTAAGCACATGGTAGCCTAAGTAGTGTTTTTTTTTTCTAGTTCTGTCATAAAGCAATGCATCGAGTGTGCAACATTAAATCTGAAGGTACATCCAACCATGATTTAATGTAGCTTCAGTGGTTAAAATGACTGTGCCATCACAACCCACTTATTTTATATAAAGAAAAAGTATCATTGACACCTAACAAGGGAACTTGCGTGCCACATAACCAAATGAAAAGACCCAAAGATATTAAAACAGTCTGTGAAGCTGAGGGAAACTGCAGTAGGTTGAAACTTTTTTCTTTTTTGTTGCTATGGCTCACATTACGTTGATATTTAATCCTTTGTTATGGTAGAAAATAATGATTAATGCAGTGAAAGTTTCAGTTACAGCCTGAATCCAGACTGAATCAGGGATAAGGTGCATATGCTGCTGTTCCTGCTACAGTAACTACAATTTATAGACTAATTATTCGCATACATGGTCTGTTTCAAACTGACAGACTGACGGTCATCAGCACTTGCACTGATATGAGGAGGTCACATTGAAAGTAAAACATTCCCACAGCTTCTGTTTCCTTCTTTGTTTCCAGTACAAACTTTATCTGCATGGGTTCATTTCACACAACCACTTCCCCTTTAAAATCTCTCATTTCATCACTAACTTCAGCCCTCTAGCTTAAGGCAAATTCACAAGCAATGCAGTTAAACTTATTTGCATATTCGTTGGAGGGGCCCTTTTATGTATGCTTGTACATTAGTTCTGTACCTCTGTGAGTCCACTCGGCAAGTTCAGTGAGAACGTTAGCTCCAATATGTTTCCCTAATTAGATGGAATGTGTCGTTTTGAATGCGCTCAGCAGGGAGCAGCAAGGACTTTTGTAGTACGGCCACACATGCTTCACAAGACTTGTTGTTTAATTACTGGATACCACTTCCCCTGAGGTCCCACTGCCACTCCTCTATCCTCACTCCTCCTCGCTCTTTTCATCCCCTCTTTGCCAGCACCATCATTGATAGTCTCTCTTCACGGCCAAACACCCTCACCGGCTTCCTCTTTCTTTACTTCCTCTCCTCTGTAGCACCTCTGCTACCTCTCTCCTTCCCTTCATGCTCATCTCCTCCTTCCTTCTAAACAGACTGTTATCTGAGATGGCCGCTGGCTCATCTGTGGCCCAATTAGGCATAAACAAACATTTAGACTTCTCCCTCCTGAGCCCCTCCCCTGTTGATCCATTCTTTTTCTTCCATTTTTCTCCTCGCACAAGGACAACACAAGTGTTTCTCTCTTCATCGCAATCTGTGTTCTGGGTGACCCTGACCAAGACAAAAAGAGTGGGACAGAAATAAATGTAGACGGCTGAAAAAGATGAAACCGAAGAGGATGAACAAGGGAAAACATGCAGTTTTACATGCAAGGATAGTTTTGGCAGAGGAGGAATAAAATAGGAGACAGGGTGATGAAAGGAGAGAGATTTATCTTGCAGAAATGGTCTCAAGAGCAGATGGCAACTGATGCCGTGTAAGGGTTTCTCTTTCTCTCTTCACTCGTCTGGGGAGTTTTACACACTGTAGTTACATGAAGCACCTCTTTGTCTTCCTGCGGAAGTCTGTGTGTGTCTGTGTTTGAGCTAGGCTGTGCGAGATGTTCACACCATTCAGATTTTTTTTTTTTACCTTTCTTTTATTGCAGATTTATCAAATGCCTGTACAATTGAAATGATAAAAAAGTATCCTTTTTTTTTTAATATTGTCAGTGAATCTCATGAAAAGACGAGAACCGACAACGCTCTCCAACTTCCCAAGCATGTCTGCGGCACTCAGCCTAAGTCTAGTCAGTTCTTCCAAAGTAAAGATGTTAGAGACAAAAGTCACAAATGTGTAGTTTCATTTTTTGGAAGGCAAGATAATGTGCTTAAACAACCCGACACTGTTTTTATTTATTAAACATTTCAGAAACAATAGGAGGTACTCCAGTTGTTTGGGACTATTTTCAGCAGCAGATCAACACATATTTGGTTCTCTAGTGAGTATTTACAGTAGCGGGACGCCATACGTGGATCAATAAAATGTATTTAAACCTCTTAAAACCCACATTAGCTGTAGAACAATGAAGGTCTATGGCAAAAGATTATTAACATGTATTGTATGTTTTATTATTATTTACATATATATCATTGCCTATCAACAGTAAGAGATCAGGCAAGCCGGATTCATTATTCATCGTCGGTGTCAATATTTAAATCTTCTTAAAAAGATGTCATTGCAGTAGTGCACTCTTTTAAATTGTTTTGCTGTGTTCTCTTGTTTTAGTGCTTTAGTCTTTTATTTATTGTTTTTCATCTTATTTTAGTATTTTTGATCAATTTTTATCTTTTTGTTTTTTTAATGTATTTGTAAAGCACTTTTTATCTTGTTTTTGCAAAATGCTGCATAAAAAAGTAATTATTGATCTTATTATCATCATCATCCTCAATCTAATGTACAAAAATAAGCATTTTTTCACAC
>JAQLOL010000008.1:6045434-6060249 GCA_029783665.1 Naso thynnoides | reverse complement strand
CTATTTGGTGGGTCGTGCCTGCTGGGCGCAGCGACACTGGACCTGATGAATACACACACATACGCACACACACATACGCACACACATTTGTACAGCTATCTTTCTGGGGCCTCTACATTGACTTCCATTCATTTGTGCATCCTCACCCTGACCCTAACCTTAACCTAAACTCAGTTCATATCTTACCCATAAACTTAAGTTTTTACTCTAAAATTTAATGATAAAGTTGTGGGGTACAGGATTTTGTTTTCACAAATATTGTTAGACCCAACACCTTGAGTGAAAATTCAGTTTTCAGACCCCACAAATGCAGAAATACAAAAACACACACACACACAGGATGTGGAAGAAACGTCTCGGAATTCAAAGTGTGGCCGGCTGCACTCAGCTGGGAGAGAGCAGAGTAAACAGTGTAGGAGCACTAGATAACACTTCTAACGGACTGTGTGTGCTGAGATCTAACCAGGAAGTTGTTGGACAAACCTGCCTTGGTCACGCTTCACCTTGATCCAAAGGAATCTAACAGGTGCGAAAGGAGGAGGCAGAGAGAGCAGCCGGGGGGGAATATCTTCGCTACAGTGTTTATGTATCATCTGAGAGCAGTTTATAAAGTCTGTTGTTGTAATTTAGGCAGCGAACTGAGACTGAGACTCTCTCGGTGTGTTTGTTTATCTCTCTGAGTGTATACTGATTCATATTTGCTGCCTCTGCATTCATTTATATGTGTGTTTTAGATGTACATAAGCCTATGTGTGGGTGTATTTGAGTGTATATTAAGGCACAAACACACAAACATACTCCCAAGCCCTCTCTCTCCCCTAGAGGTGCTGTGTAGATGATTGTGTCACAGCAGGAAGAGGCTCTCTCTCAGCTCCGTGTCTAATTAACTTCACGCCTTATTTTGTGTGTGTTTGTGTAGCGCGTGTGTGTGGGCTCGGCTGCGCATTGTGGCTTTTGCCGGTGCTAAAAATGAGAGCGAATTATTTAAAGGGAATGTAAAATATTTAAAAGGAGACTGAAATATTGGCCTGGTATTGCTGCAGAAGGTGGGAGGCGGAGGATTCAGCAGAAAAGCAGCGAGACAGCTGTGACGAGCTTGTGATCGTCGGGGTTCAGAGAGAGAGAGAGAGAGGGAGAAAGGATCGGGGGTTGTTATTTTTGTGGGATGTTGATGTGAATCTCAAAGCGAAGTTGCACAGAGTCACCGATGAAGGCTGTTATCACTGTGTGTGCGTGTGAGTCTACTGCATTTTCTCTGGAATACCAGATGTGGGTGCCCTGCTTTTAAAGTATAATTCAGGTTTATTGCAACCCTACAGCAGAGGAAGATGTACTCTGATCTTTTACCCCAAAAAGGCAGCAATAACAAAAAAAAAATGTCAAAAAATAATTGTTGAGCAGAAGGGTTCCTTTCAGAGAGTTGCACCATTGTATATTTAATTGTTACAGCTGGTGGCTTAATGCTCACTTTTACTACTTAATATACTGTTTGGTTGTCTAATCTGCACAATGTCATATTTTATAATTTAATGTTTTGTTTGTAAAATCTAAATCTGCAAAGTCACTCGTTGCTCAAGCTGCAGATAAATGTAGTGGAGTAAGTGCAACATTTCCCTGTTAACTGTAGTGAAGGAGAAGCATAAAGTAGCAAGAAATAAAAATATTTTTAAAAAAGTAGAGTACCACAAAATTTTAATGAAGTGCAGTACTTAAAGCTAGACTTGTTTCAGTCAGCTCGTAGTGACATGTCGTTAAAAAGCGCAGTGAAGAACAGCCAGTAGGAACACCCACTTTCTGAAATGACAGCTGATTGGCTGAAAAGTGCCTGTAACAGTCTTTATTTTGTAAAGCATGAATAGAGAGCCAAGGTCAGATGCTGAAGTCTAGGGTTCCTTTAGACCACCTGTATTACAATATGCTGAAAGGTTATCATGGATTTTTTTTTTTTGCCAGATGACACCAAAAATAAACTGCCTACCTCAGCTTTAAGGAAATGGGAAGGGGCAATTGATAAGTTTTTTGCCTAAGGTTGAAGAATATGAGTCGTACATTGCATACACATGCAGTTCAATTCTTCGAATGCTCATGCGATTTTTGTGGTATTTCTGTTTGGGATATTTAAAAACTGTAAGTCAGCACTGTCTGAGAAAATGGACATCGGCCTTGGTGAAGCAGATTTGACTTTGTCGAACAACACCCTACTGACTTGATTTGACACTCTTCAACTACTACCTTTTCCTTAAGATAAACAAGTAGCGCAGTGGTCACAATTTTGGCAATTTCTCTGCTCTCTGAAGGTCCAAGATGCCGACTTCTACAAAGAAGAGATCCGTACGCTCTATGTGTAAATGTAGGAGGAGATTCTATTGAAAAATTACGCGGTAGGTTTTCTAAAATTGACCCTTTTACCTTTGGCCATGAACTTATCAGTCATACTTTGTACTTTCTACTACTGAAGTCCTGACCATGATTTTGGTAGCACTGGCCATTATTCTGTTTAAAAAGTTTAGTACAAGGTTTACATAAAAATTCAGTCAAAAACACTGACTCTGTTACTGCATTTTTTGTCTGTCCGTACAGTCTGCTATTCATTGTAGGTATGCTTTCTGCAAAGTGCAACTCTGCCCATTTCCTGGTGGTTCGTGTGGTCATAAATTTTGGGCTGTAACATTCGGTAAAATTTAAATTAGAGGTTTACTTTAATTCTAGCTGCATGTGAACAAATGTGTCAAAAACATCTGTGATAAACCTGGATGATCTTTTAATACCTGACTGTGTACGTCATAACAGCACTAAATGATGTTTAACGGCGGCACTAATGAGGATAGTTAATGTGTTAATTGTGGTGAGTTTGCGCATCTGTGAGTGTTTTTGTTTATGGTAGGGCAGGTAGGAGGTCTGTCGATAGAGGCATCATGCTGGGTTGGGACACACACACACACTGGCTCAGGTTCAATATTAACAGCAAACTCAGTGGGGTTCAAACACTGTCTAGGGTCTCCTGCTGTCACTCGTGTATTTATTAATTAATCGCATGTCCATTTTAAATTCACAATGCATCGCAAACCTTGATTTGGCAACACACCACCACAGCTTGCTCATCCTGATGGATACGCAGAGGAAGACAAGCATGACTGCAAACACAAGTAGACTTTAACAATCTTTTTAAATACTCATTTATTTAAATACTCATACTCACTCACATGCACCTTCGCACAAATATGAAAATAAAAAATTGGGGAAACTACCGGATCCAAGTCCAAGTCTGATACCTTGGGCAATCTTTACCATGCTCAAGCATGTTTGACCCCTAAAGTCTATTTTTTCTGACTAGTGTGAGTGCTCTGATCCTTGCCAAGGCACAGCACACCTTTTCTGCCCTGGCACAGGCCAAAGGAATCAGTTTTGGTATGGTACAGCTGCACATGCACGAGCATGGGCACAGAACGCCAAGGTGACTATTAGTTGATGGTTTGCTCAGATACCATTCAAAATATGGATAAGGAGCTGTGGAAAAATCTCCGACTATCTACTTGATTATGGATGCCATAGAATAATTAAGCAATCTTGAGACAAGATGAAATGAAAATGACTGTTTAATATTTGAAAGTACAGGCACACTCTGTTAATCAGGAAGAGATGTTTCGATATCATTTTTTCTTTCCCGATACTGATTCCAACACCTAAACATGGGGATCAGATGATAGTGAGTACCGATCCGATACCACCGCATGAAAAACAATTCCTTTTACACGTCTCCTTAGACTTTTCAGCATAAAATATTGCTGAATGCAGATATTTTGCTAGCTCTGTCGGGTCTTTCCGCTCTTCTTCATTGCTCTTAAAAATAGTTGCCAGTGGCAGAACAGCACAACTTCCTGAGTACTGTTTTAGAGCAGCAAAAAAAAATTGATTTCAGGTAAATAACGTCCATTAGAGCTAACTGGAAGGTAGCTAGGTAATATTTTGTGACTAATAAATAACACAGTATCTGATTCGTGCATAGACTGGCGTACTTGCTGATACCAATACCAGCATTTTCAGCTGTATCGGCAGCATTTTCTGATGCTGGTATTGGTAACCGAACAACTCTATAATCAGGCTGCGCATTGAGGAATTATGCGTGATTGGGCCAGGTTAAGCCGGGGCGATGCAAGCCAGCGGGGGGAGAGGGGAAGGAGGACAGTCATTCTTCTGCACAGTGCAGAGAAACCGCGCCAAGTGTGAATGCATCTTTAGAAACCACCTAATGAACTGCATGTGATTCCAGTTTATCTACAGTCAACATAAATCATATTTCTTTCTTGGATAAAAAGTGTTTCTTACATACTTGTTGCCAAAGTGCACAAACTATTTAGCCATGTTGTGTTTCCAGGTTGAAATGACTGTCAGCACTCTCCACCCACTTCATGCTGTTTCAGCACATGACGTAATTGATGTGTGTGATCCAGCAGTGTTTTACACAGAGCTCCAGTCAGTCAGATGTTGTCAATCGTACAGAGGTCAGCGAAACTAGAAATGAACGGGTGCGTCTTAGTCTCTTTGGGTCGTGTAGCTTCCTGATTTCCTGATTAGCTTAATCTGTTAAGATTTTTAGAAAACGTGTTGCCGAGAGAGCAGTAGTGAAACATTTTCTTATGCTGATCAAGTTATTTGTTAAGTCAATTAAATGTCTGTGTGTAGTGTTGTGCTCATTAACACTGTCAACGTTGCATACAGCTGTGAGCCCTGCTAATTCAGAACCCCCTTGTAAGAAATCCTCATATAACCTCTGCTGCTATATCACCAAGTTATCAAACAGATTTGCAGGGACTGCTCATCTTCCGAAACAAAAAAACTTATTATAATAGAAAGTAGAAGAGGATTGGAAAGGGACCAAAATGCTGTCTGGTCGACAGCTGGCAC
Source organism: Naso thynnoides (assembly GCA_029783665.1). Classification (NCBI taxonomy): domain Eukaryota; kingdom Metazoa; phylum Chordata; class Actinopteri; order Acanthuriformes; family Acanthuridae; genus Naso; species Naso thynnoides. Next base: position 6,055,344 of record JAQLOL010000008.1, on the reverse strand, counting down.
TTGTGAAAAACACTGATAATTTATTCTGTCAGTGGCTGCCTTTAACAGCCTTCTCTGACAGGAATACAGCTGTATGACAGGTCCTGCATTTCCAAGTATCTCACCACCAAAGTGAAAATCCACCCTATAATAGAGAAGTTTTAACATTAAAACAAGCATAACATTCATTACAACGCTTATAGTCGGGAGCCGTAAAATGAGCCTGTAAAATTATCCCAAATACTTTAATAGATTCAGCAGAGCAGCTCTGCACTGTTGCCATAATCGAGCCTTTATTGGATTCAGAATTTGAGGCAGAATAGTCAGAGATCACAGGCATAATATGACAGGGGTTAATCCCCTTCCAGAATTGATGTTTTGTTTTTGCCTCTTGGTAGGAATTATGTAGAGCCGGTGTTGTTGTTTGTTGTTTGGCTTGTTTACCAGCAACCGTCCAGCCTGCCAGCCAGCGGTCTCTCATTGGAATGTTCTGGAGAGTCTCTGGAGCAAGGCCAGTCTCTCCACACTGCACCCACTGTCTCCTCACCTCGCTGCACTGAGAGCTGCACAAGCTGAGGACGGCATGGCCAATAAGAGAGCCTGAGAGTGTGTGTGTGTGTGTGTGTGAGAGAGAGAGAGAGAGAGAGAGTGAGAGAGAGAGTGCAAAGGACTCCTAAAGTTTTTGTTAAGCTGTTTTTATAGCCACTGGTCATAGGATTGTGCTTACTTTGCATGAATGTATTGGTTAGGAAAGACAATCATTCAGATTCTTGTATTTTAGGCTACTCAACCATTCAACTGAGACAGCAACATTACATCTTGTAGAGCAGATAAAATCTCAAATAGATAAAGGAGGGACGATTGGTGCTGCGTTTCTAGATTTGAGGAGAGCATTCAGTATGGAAAATCATAATGTTCTGATCTCAAAACTTTCAAAATTTAATTTTTCATCTTAAGCCCCGGAATGAATGTTTCCCTATCTATCTGTTAGGACACAGTGTGTTAAAGTTGATGGTTTACTCTCTGGAAACATTACATGTACAATGGATGTGCCTCAAGGTTCTGTGTTAGGCCCACTGCTATTTGGTCTTCATATCAGTGACCTCCCAAGTGTTTGTCATGGTATAGATCTGCAAATGTATGCTGATGACACTGTCTTATATACACATGCAAAGACAGCTGAGCTGGCAGCAAGGAAGCTGACAGTTGCTATGGAAAGGATCACAGAGTGGCTTGACCAGTCTTGTCTCAGCCTTAACATAAGCAAAACAAAAGGTATGCTTTTCTCCAAAACCAAACAGTTCATCAATGCTGACATTTACATTAAAGCTGAGAAGATCAAAATAGTGAGTGAGATTAAATATCTTGGTGTTCTGCTGGATTCAAACCTCAACTTTAAGTCTCACATTAAAAAAATCACAAAAACCATTAAGTACAACCTGGCAAATTTTAGACACATTCGATAGCATTTCAGTGGACACAGCAAAGACTTTCATGCACGCTATGATTCTTTCCCATATGTCATATTATATCACATGCTGGGGACAAGCTGGAGAAACAATAACTAAACAACTGGAATCTCTATATAAGCAAACCCTAAAAATCTTAGACAAAAAACCAAGGGAGTATCATCATTGTAGCATTCTAGAACAGCATCATCTCTTGAGCTTTGAGACTTTTAAATTGTTTTCAAATTTGTGTCTTACGTTTAAGATCTTAAATGGTCTGGCCCCGTCTCCACTACGTCACTTTATTAAATTTCGTTCTGAGGAGTCCATAAAATCTACAAGAATATCCTTAACATTAGACTGTTCTGTACCCTTCGGCCACACTGCCTTTGGTCAGTTAGCATTCTCTGTGAGAGCCACAACTCAGTGGAACGCTCTGCCAGAGAACATTAAGGAGTGTGGTACCATCTTCAGCTTTAAAAACAATCTGAAAAATCTGCTGAAAGATACTCAACGCTGTAACCATTGATTTTATACTGCTATTTGAATTTGAATGATATGATATGCATGTGTGTATGTTGGTGTGCACATGGGAGTGAGTGTGATGTACAGTGTAGTCCTACTGTGCTATGTGTTCTATGATGTAGTTTTGTTGTAAAGTTTTATAACTGTGATGTTTTCTTGTGACCTACCAAGGGACAACAGATGTGAATTAGCTTCAAGCTAAATCAGGTACAATGCATCAAATGGTGACATTTATTTTTAATATTGTACACGGTCCCTTTTACATATAAATCAATTAAATTAATTAATTAAATAAAAATATCAGCACAGCACTGTAAAAGTCATCAGTTACGTCTTGCTTTAGAATTGCTATGTTAAGTTTGGGTGTGGATAATAACTTAAAAGCCACTTACATGGCTGGTAAAACCCCACTTTTTTTTTTTTTTTTTTTTTCCACACACTTCAACAAAAAGGGTTCCCGACCTGAGGTCAGAGCCCTCTAAGAGGTCCCAAAACAAGCGAAAGGGGGACAAGATTTAAAAAAAAAAAAAAAAAAAAAGATCTCTTCCAAAAATCACAAAATTCTGTTTCCCTCTGCGTCTAACTTTTGTCGTTTTCATTTTGATGCATTCATCACTGAGTTTACAGTAAAGAGATAAGACAAGTGCAGCCAGAGAAAGACAATGATGACATGCAACAAACATCCCTAGCTGGATTTAAACTGGGGACGCTGTGGTACATGGTCAGTGACATAACCGCCTAGACATCTAGGGCGCGTCAGGTTTGATTGTTGTTGTTTTGTTGTTGTTTTCTTTTTTTCACACTCAGTTTTGTCATTAAAGCCAAAAATCAAAGGTAGGCATAACTTTGTTACATAGGGTCACATGCAAAAAATGCTGGAAGTTACAGCCCTAAAAAGCAGTTTTAAATAAAGCGTTGCCGTTTTCCTGAATCCACAGAAGAGAAGTTGTTTGTCAGATGAGGAGACAGTGTTGGTTGTTTTTGGCAAAAAGTGAATTCTTGAATATTTGTGGAGGACTGGCTGACCCTGCCTGAGCCTGTCGTGGCAAAGAGCTGATGTTTTGCATGATGAGAGGGTTTGAGTGCAGTGAAAACAATTGCGTTGATATGAGAAAATGCATTTATTTGCCCAAAACTGCCTCTTGTGTACGACTGCAAGTGGAAATTACCATTTATATTACAGCCAAACAATTCTTCTTCAACTTAGTCATGTCATGGATGAGCCATATAAGCTTTTAGCAAGATGATACAATATATAAAACCCTTAAAGGCAGATACAAAATAGACCGTCTGCATATATCATGTCTAAATACAGAAAATCTAAGCTCTAAATGCGTCCCTTGAGTAAGTCCTAAAAGGATTAGCTGTCAGTCATTTTCTATGAGTATCTGTATTTTGCTGACCTTAACTTTTGTAAGAAAAAAGAATTGAAGTAAATCAATAGTTTAATGATTTGCTTGTATGTGAAACAGTGCACCATAAAGATGATTTCTTGTGGTAATAAGTGCAACAGGAGCTGGCATGTTTGCTGAGAGGTGGAATTGGGAGCATATGGTTGTGTTAGGACCAGGCTCAGCGGACATCCAGGGAGCCGACCTTTTGCTGTCCTCCAGGAGACAACGTGCACGGACTGAACCTCAAAGGAGGAGCAGTTGTGTCGCAGCAGGGAGCTGGTTAACATTAGCTAACCTTTGCTGTTTCTCGTGATTCAGTGATGCTTACAATTTTTCAAATAGAAAGTCTAACAAAAACCAAATCGCACAGGGTTTATTGAAGCTCAAATTAGGAGAAATTTTGCTCCATAAAGGGACTGAAATTCAAGAGGTTAAAGTTGGACATGAAAGCAGGGGCAAGGTTCAGAATGAGTGATGTGACTAGGAATAACATAATATCAATTGCGTCAATTTATTATCTGGGTGGTCAGATTAGACACCGCAAATTAGTGTGCATGTCGTATTTTAAAGCAGAAAGAGAATCGCCTAAAGAAGAGATTCCCAATTTTTTTTTGTTTTTTACTCATTCAAATAAAGCAATTTCTACTTAAGAAACATTACCAACAGTTGTGTGTTTATGAGTAATGATTGAAAAAGCCAAAAAGTAATTATATGGGTCATATAAGTGACTTGAAGAGGACAAATCCGTGTAAAGACGTTATCATCTTCACTTTCACCATCACCACTTTGTAAACAGCCATTCTTTTTGACTAGAGCATTTTATGCTTCCTTTGAAAAAGGACAAAGCAACATTGTTTTGGATCAAAGGACAGTTTTCCTTCTATCCAAAGCAAACTATATTTCAAAATGTAGTCTAACATAACATTTAAAAGAAAAGTTGACATTTTGGGAAATGTAGATCTGTGCATTAAATTTTGAAACAAGAGACAGGAGTTAGCTTATCTTAGCTAAGCATAAAGACTGTCTCAACTTTACTAAATTTTGTTTTCTATACTTGTCTCTAGTTTCTGTACAGCACTATGCAGTGGAAAAGACCAATCATTTGCCAAAAAATAAAGGTGTCAAAAATGTGTGTAAGCGCTAAATTTTGGGTGGGAAGTTATGCAGGACTAACCCTGGCAAACATTATAATTTTTGGTTAGACCCTTAGCAAGAGCCAGCTACGCTAGCTGTTTTAGCAAGTAAGCTAAAAAGCCTTATATCAGTTAGTTTCAGCTTCAGATATATTACACAAATGCTAAAGTGTTATCGTTTTCTTTTAGCCTAATTCTAACACTAACAAAGCAATAAGCATATTTCCCAGAATGCCACACTATTCCTTTAAAATATCTGCAGTCTTTATTAGATTTTCTCTAAGGAAGTACATGTTAGCTTCCTATAACACCCCTTAAAACAGATGCATGTAGCCTAACTATTATTAACAGAATAGTCTGGGCTATAAATCACACAGGCAGAATTTACACGAGGCACATACAGACAACACACTAGACACACAAACAGAGATTTGTTAGGAATTCGACAGAAATGCCGTCTGCAGGCAAATACTAGACATTCCCAAAATGCCTCCAATAATGTGTGGAGTGCAAAGATCTGCCAGTGGCTCTTTGTGTGTGTGTGTGTGTGTGCGTGTTGCTTTGCTCACGTTTGTGCATTTATTTGTGACTTGCAGTGTACCATCTCCTCCCCCCTTCCACTTTCTGAGCCATATATCATATGAAATAGCTGGAAATCTGCTATTTCCTGTGTCTTTGTGCTCCCTCCCTCAGTCTCATTGGTCTTGCAAGCAGTATGGAAAAAGAACAAAGTGTCCTTTTCCCGGGTTTAGTGCCAGAAAGAAAGACTGCAGAGAGGAAGAACAGAAGAGAGAAAGAGACAGAGAGAGCGATCCAAATACTGTAAATTTAGATCACTTGAGTTTAAGGAACCTGTGCGGCTTTTGATAATTGTATCAAACTCTGTTTGTCTGTTGAATCCAAAAATAACATTAAACATTCTGTCTGTATTGTTGGGATCATATCAATTTAAGGGATCTTTATATACATAATCAAAGAGGACGAGTTAATAGTAAAAATTAGTGCTTCTCAATTAGACTTAAAGAACCGCACCAGTCTATTTTATGACTTGTCACCATTAGCAGAGATCACTCCTATCTGCTACAGATGTTGCTGTTAAAATGTGTCCACGTGTATACATTAGTAAATGTCAGGCTGCATTTTTAAAGCCCACTTACTGCCGTTCATGTTAAAACAGGGTGTATAACACTATACAAGACGTGAAAGTTGCTAGGTATAGGTAATTAATCCTTTTAAAGAGAACATCTGCTGAGCCAGAGAGAGGGGGGAGACAAATGTTATTACGCTTGGAAAAATAGTTCCTTACAAGTGCCGCCTTTCAAGCTGGAATGTTAGCGTGAAGAAGCATTTCGACACAGACTTTCTCTTGAACATAATTAGTCATTAGAGTGGGTGGGTGTTCCTCCGTTAGAGTAGACAGATTGGACTTTGAGACGAAGGTGCAGCGAGGCGAATGTGGCAGTTGCAGAGTGATTGTGGTTTTCAGTATGTGGTTGTGGTAAAATTTACTAGATTTGCCTGCAATATTTCTGCATCATCTGTTTTTGCATTCTGTAAGTTGGAGAAGCTGTGGAACTGTAAAAGTACTCTGCAAAGCTAATGTTTATTTGTTTGCGTTCAGTGTGAATCTCTGGCGCCCCCTACTGAATGCATTTTCCTCCTCATAAGCCAAATTTTAAAATTTTTCAAATCGCTCATCATTTACTTTCAGGTTTGCTTGCAGTCTTCTTCTTCAGTGACTTTACTGATGCATTGCGACATTTTTTGACACATTACCGCCACCAACTGTCCATCAGTGGAATAGCATCCACAGGAATATGCATCTCGTCTTCCGCAGGATCCCTTTAATCCTGTGAGCGACATACTGATCACGTCACCCTGCAGCTCAGATTGTCGCTGCATTGTCGCTAGACTGACTGAGGACTGTAAGCTAGCTGTTGAGTAATAATGTCAAGATTACATTTCACCAAGACAAAATCACAGCTGCCCCAAACTTTTTAAAAATTTCTAGCTCTCTCTATATTGTGAGCTACAGATTTTATTATTCTGTCTAACTTTGTCTTTGCTTCTGCCTCTCAGGGTACATCCCCAGCTACCTCGAAAAGGATGAGCCATGTGTGGTGTGTGGTGACAAGGCCACAGGTTACCACTACCGCTGCATTACCTGCGAGGGCTGCAAGGTATGCACGCACACACACACTGACACACACACACACACACACACACATCCCCAGAGTTTACTGGCTGAACACACCTGGTATGAACATCCATCAGCTTTAAGTACGTGTGTTCACACCTGGCACTACAATGCTTCCCCACATGCATCTGACAACTTGTCATCATATCTCACTCCCTCGCTGAATATGCAAATAAACACCCACATCTTTCTGTTTGCACAGACTAAAACGTGTTGTTGTTTTTAACAGGTGGATCGACAGAAGTAGCCAGCAATGTTAGAGCAAACCCACGTGGTTTTTTGGAAAAAAAACAAAAAAGGAATAACTGAGTGAATAGGATTTGCCGCATTCAGAAGAAGGCCCAAAAAATTTAGAATTTATCATAGACAGCATTTAATGAAGTATGTAAAGTTTTTCCTAACATAAAAACTCTTGAATTGTGTTAATTTTTTTAAGGAAGTCTGGGGTTGACAAGATGTAGCCAAGTTTGGTTACTGTTTACTGTGTTTACTGTAAAGTTTGACATGTTTATGTTAATAAAAATGTCCTCTTTCATGAGTTTAGTTCAAACGGAGGAATCACTTGTGGTCAAACAGCTGCCAAATGTTGGTGGATCACATACACTTACGACCCAGAGTAGTCTGTCATAGTCAAACTTTTGTCTTCTTAGCACTGTGTCACTTAGCTAACATACTTGTACAACACATGATGTTTTCAAAATATAAAAAACAACCTAATGTTTCATAAGTGATGCTGAATTTACAAGGAAGAACAAACAATTATTTGCTGAAACCTATTTGCAAAGTTTATGAAGTTTCTTCTCACTTAAAGGAGAAGTTCATTTTTTTATTTTGCACATTAAGCCTTATAATAAGGATATTTATCATCATATACAGTGTTCTACAGCATTATTATGGCAAACAGTGCAGTCATGAGAGCTGGAGCTCCTTGCTGGCATCACTGCTAGCTGAAAACAATGTAGGTGAAGAGACATTTCAAGTGCTTTGACAATCCAAAACAAGGTGGTTTTTAAAAACAAGACAATCTCCAAATGTTCACTGGTGTCCTCTCATGTTCCAACACTAAAATACGAAGTTGAACAACAGCTTTTAACCCGGAAACGGCTCCTTGAGCTGCTTCAGGGATCAATCAAACAAACAGCCATGTACGGCTTATTAGCTGCTGTTTAACTTCGTGTTTTAGTTTTGTTTCATGAGAGGACGCCACCAAGCATTCGGCGATTGGCTTTTACTCTGCTCTTCGTCATAAAAGTGCTGTAGGACATTGTACATGATTGTAAATATCCTTATTGTGAGGCTTAATTTGCAAAAAATTGAACTTCTTCTTAAAAAAAACCTAAAAAATTTCCAAACTCCCATAAATACGCTGTTTTTGAGCCATCAACGCATATGACATATTTTCATACACATTGCTCAAAGAATCTGAAAATGTGTCATTTTCAAATGGATCCTGAGACACTTTGAGGATGCATACAAACCTGCAGATCAGCTGTTCACTTGTGACTGGATCAAACAGGACAGATGTTGATACCAGATGTGTGCAGACTCAGAGACAAACCAGTTTCTTAACATAATAACTGATAGGAGGCATTTGAGGTCAACTGCTTCTGCACACACAGTTACATATATATATATATCACACTCATGCACACACACACTTTAAAAGTGTCACTCACGTCAAAGTCGAAAAACACGTTCTGCACTAACGCATGCCGAGGTCACAGACGCATTGTGTTCAGACACAGACAAACGACTCGGCGACGTGTTTGTGTGAAACCTGTCAGTCTGTCACGTCAGCTCGTGGTCTTTGTCTTCCTGCTGTCAGTCGGTCGTATGATCAGTCTGCCTCTGTTCGTTCTCTTCATGTCTGTTCATCGTTGACATGCGACACTGAGGCATTACTGAGGGGGTTGTGATTAAGCTTAGTGGGAAATGGTGTTTTTGACGGGTGATTGATCTGGCTGTCGAGTGAAGACATCAAACTCATGCTAATTATTTAACTTATTAATCTGTTTGCAGTCATAGGGACTTCTTCACTTAGCAAAAAAATTTATTTCGTCTATTAATACAGACGTAAAATTAAGACTTACTTTATGAGCGCACACTAAATTCCACCTGCAGGTAGTTCAAACCATTCTTATGTTAATGCTTTCAATTATGGTTGGATGTTAACATTTATAACATAACATTTGGTAGCAGGTCAGGTACAGACTAAATTGGAAAGAATTTGGATTTAAGACTTAATTCCTGGATGTTTGAGCCCACAGAGGAAGCAGGCAGTGGTAGTAAAGTGTCTTTATGTAACAAGTGTTTTCATTCATTATTGTCAGTCTTTGTCTTTGGCTTTAACTCTCATTTACTGTTTTACCTTTTCACCTCCTTTTTACCCCTTTGTGCCTCTCTGGCTCTTCACACTCCTCTCCTTTGTCTTCACATCGTGCGTCCATTAATCTGTCTCTGACTGTCTGTCTGCAGGGTTTCTTCCGTAGGACCATTCAGAAGAACCTCCACCCCTCCTACTCCTGCAAGTACGATGGCTGCTGCATCATCGACAAGATTACCCGCAACCAGTGCCAGCTCTGCCGCTTCAAGAAGTGCATTGCTGTGGGCATGGCCATGGACCGTGAGTGCTGCACCTACATCTTTGCACACGCAGACAGAAGTGCTCTCACACACACACACACACACACACAAACAGAGGTACAAATGCAAGATGAAGAGAGCACACATTAATGCACCTCATTCACATACTTGCTTCTTTTAAATGTTGAGGGTCCACTGGAGAAAAGTTGTTTTTAAATTTAAATTACTGTATTTTCTAACTCAAAGTGTCGTATTGTAGTGATGCAGGGGAGTTTATACAGAAGGTTTGTGCGGAAACTGCAACTTCAGACGACATGCGTACTTGTTACATACTAGGGCTGCGCAATTTTGAGAAAATATCTAATTGCAATTATTTGCATTGATAAAGCCATTGCGATATGATTTGTGATCGTAAGTCTGTAGAATATTATGTGTGGTCCAGGACAACTCTGCAGCACCACAATATTTAAATTAAAGCAACACTATGTAACTTTTACCGCAACCCGCAACTTCAAAAAGCAAAACTGAACAATGAATGTTAATACGTTGCACAAAACAGCAATTTCAGTAAAACCAGGTCATATTTTATGGAGAAAATGTCCTCTGGTTTTCCCTCTGATGTCCTACGACTGCTCTGCCTCAACTCTGTGA
>JAQLOL010000008.1:6027041-6045334 GCA_029783665.1 Naso thynnoides | reverse complement strand
GTTTGCTTCATCACTTGCGTGATTGTGTGTGTGTGTGTGTGTGTGTGTGTGTGTGTGTTGTGCAGTCATGCTGTTTTGAGTTTGTGCAGGTTTTGTTGTGATCCAGATAAGCCGGCGACACCGTAAGAGTCAGGAGTCGATAGTGTTTGTGCCTGGAAGCCGTAAAACTGTCTGAGTGAGCACGAATGCCATTAGACGCATGCACATACCTATCACTAGTGCCCTCCAGCACACACACACACACACACACACACACACACACACACACACACACACACACACACACACACACACATAAAGTGCATCTGGCTTCATTGACACGACCTCTTGTATCTGCTATTTATCTGAGCATTCAGTGTTTACGCAGGTGTTACAAACACAGTCACACAGACTCCATATGTCAATGCTCACATATATACCTACACACACACTTATAAACACATGCACACACCCTGCGCACACTCACACTCATGCACAGGAATTTCAGTGCTCCTTCCTTGCTCCCTAGGAGTTCCTTAATTTCAGTAAGACAAACATGAATTAAGATGAATGACGATTAAATGCATCACTGGATTTATTGCAGCTTCTCCCAACCTGCTGGTTAATGCCAGCAAGGGGTCACAAGATAAATCAGAGGGGTCACGAAACACAAGATAAATAAGAAAGCATAAGAAAGCAGAAAGATAGGGAGTCTTAAAAACAAATACGTATTTCTTCATGACAGTTCCTCAAAAATTAGCTTTTTTCCCCCTGCTGTTTTGCAGAATGCAGGATAAAAACACAGTCTTTCATTGACAGATGCATGGACAGGCAGAAAAATATAAACCACTGAATGGCTTCTACATGGTCTGAACCACATGCACATGCCCCACATGCATACATCCACAGTAGTAATCAGAGTAATTAAAAAGCCTGCTGGTTGTTGAGCTCTCCTCACCTCACATTAAGCTGCATCTTAAAGGCTGTGGCCTCCTTCATCCCTGAGGTCCTCGGGTAATCACCTCCTAACCTGCTGTCTGGGTCTAAAAACACACACCATTAACTGGTGTTCATGTGCGCATACACTTCTTAGTTTTGCTCATTTTGCTGCTTAACATTCCCAGATAGGTAAGTGGCAAATGATAAAGATCTTTGTCACTTAAAAATATGGTTTTCTAGTGTTTGTTTCCTTAAGTGTAAACCTTTAAAAATACTGATGGGCAATGTCTCTTCACTTCCCTAAAATTCAAATGTACACCAGGCAAGCTAGATTTGGGTATGCATGTCACAAATTTAAAAGTCAGTTGCAGGTTACGAAACCTCAAAGCTCCAGGGCAGAGCAGACCTGTCAGCGCAAAAAAGATGCTAACAACACTTAGCATTTTGATAGGACTGCTAGCCACAGATTATGGAGCTCAATAAACTCTTCATCTGACTCTGGTTCTGAATGAGGCTCAAACACGTTTCGCTAGATCTCTCCAGTGTTTCCTCTAACACTAACGTTAGCCATCTTAAAGTCCCCTGCTCTTTAACTGATCAACCTAGCAAAAGCAGAGGATGCGGGAGGGGCATCACGCCTGTGATTGAAAGATCTAAAATTTTTCATTGAAAAGTTGGTTGTGGTTCTGACCCATTTTCAGAATTTTGGATAGAAAATCTTGTTGAAGAAATTATTCATCACTGTAGACTATTTTTACATACTTAAAACTAGTCTGGAAAGAAATATTAATGGGAAATCTGGTGAATGATTGTCACAGTTTAGGTACATGGCAAAAGGATTCAAATGCAGCAACTCAGGCAGTGCAGAATGAATGAAAAGCTTTACTTTCCTGGAATCTGTGGTCAATGAACAGACTTACAAGCTGTCAGAATTAGGGAAATTATTCCCGAGGGGAAGAGCAGGGAGTCAGGTGATGAGAATACAAGTTTCAAGATTTAAGAGTCAGGATTTAGGATTCAGGATTAAAGATGGAACGCTGGGGCAATAAAGCAACATCTGGTTAATGGAAGAAGATATGTGGCTGTTATAAAGTACATATCTGCTTCATCTGAAAGAGGAAATGAGGGACAGAGTCAGTTGATGGGCTGAAGCAGAGACAGACCAAAAAGAAGCAAGTTTATTCAAAGTTGATTATGACCAGCTTTATGCTTGTAAAAATTTAACTGCTCCAGTATATGGTTGAAGTAATACAAAGTGCCTGAAGAACACCAAAAAGCTAAATGACACATGTCAGCAAAGTACAAGTTATATTCCACAAATCTAACAGACATATAGTGTTTCGTTGTAAATGTTCAGTACCCTTGATCCTCACAAAAACTCCTCTGTAATAATACAGCCATCTTGAGTTTCACAATGATGCAAAACACTCACATTTTGAAGTCTGCGTGATCTGCATACTAACGATAACTCAGTTTCCTTTGCACTCTTCTCCCACGAGGCAGTGCGCAAAAGAATTTAAGAAGCCACATACTGCTATACCACATCAACAACAAAAAGTTAGATGTGTATTATATCTTGAATTGCCAGTGTTGTGTGTCACAGTTTGGCTCACTATCATCTTTATGTTTTTTGTAATACATATAGTTCACACTGTGTGTCATATTTAGTTAGTATGGAATTAGGACACGGCAATGATCTGGAATGTTCCATAATAAATATGAGGCTTGCGGGTGAAAGACAGAGTCCGATGGTGATTAAAGCGCAATCATGACAATGTCACTTTGAAATGTGACCAGGGTACAAAATTTAACAGCCGCCAAGCACCACATGTGGGTAAATTTTTGGGTTTGGCAGATAAATTAATATAGGTCACCGAGCTGGCCATTAAAAAAAACTGAAACCACGCGGTACACTGGCTTTCAATATGAAAGCACACCCTCTATCTGTAGCACGCAGTGCTACGTTACTGCTAATACAAAGTGAACATTCTCTTCAGCTGCTGCTTCACATTTAAAGCATTTAACTAGCGAAAGGCGAGTTGACTTTTATTTTGGAATAGGCTTGTCACAGGAAATACACTATTTGCACTTTTCATACAATCAAAAAACTAACATAAAGTGCTTTATCTGAGTTTGCATTCTAAAAACGTGAAGTAATTTTATTTTAGTTAAATAATACATGATGCAGTTTGGTCAGCAAGTTATCTCAGGTTACCTTCCATTGTCAGGTGAGCCAAAAACTTAGTTTTTGGCCTTACATGAATTTAACATGCTGTGTTTGATTTCTATTAATTTAGAGCACATGTACGTTTCTACTTAATTCTACTTGCTGGAAATTGTCTGGACAGATAAGAGTGGAGTAATGATATGAAGTATACAAAGACAAACATGCAGTAAAGCTGAGGTAGGCAACATTTCAAACCCAAGCTAGCTGTAGCATGAGATTCCTTTGGAAGAAACTCTGCTGCACCCTTCCCTCCCTGTTTTTGCTCTGGCTGGCATTTTTTTCAGTTTGTTGTCACTCTCTCTCTTTAGTCCAGCATGCACCAAAAATTCACAACAAGACGAAACAGTTGCAGGAAAAGTTGCAGGAGAGTAAACTGGTCAGTTTTAGCCCGACTCAAACAAAGAGACAGTGTCACCTTCAAACACTATCCCCGAGGTGGGTTTAAGAGCATAAGGCGCATTACTTGTTTTAACAGCCAATCAGCTCATACTGATGTCACCTGTCGCTAAGATGCGCAGCTTAAAGTAGCCAATAGGAACACGCGCTCTCTGAAATAAGTGTGATTGGCTGAAAATAACCTGTGGCGGCTGAATACAGAGCCAAGGAGAGGTGCGGAAGTGTAAAGTTCTTTCACACTACCTAAATTACAATGAAGGTTATTGAAAGGTTATTATGTAATATTAGTGCAATTACACCAAAAATAAACTGCCTAGCCCATCTTTATGTTCATGAAAAATATGAAAGAGATGATTTTGTTGCACCAGGAGTATCGTCCATACAAAGAATTAAAAGTTTTTTCATTTGCTCTTAACACACACATGCACAATAGACAGGCTTTTTTCCTCTGAACTGTAACTGCAGTTTTTTAACTGCTGAAAATAGTCCCCACCACTTGTGTCTGTGGCCTAAATAAACACCCATGGGAGTTTCTTTGGGAAATATTGCTGCTGTCCTTAAAGCATTAAGCATTAGAGTTTGAAATACCAACTGCTGGGAGCTGCGAGGGGCTGTGCCACAAAGAAAAATTTAATCCGCCACAACACAAGAAGAAGAAGAAGAAGGGTAAAAAAAAAAAAAAAAAAAATCCACGCCTGCCTCACACTGATGTTCTTATGTAGATTACTTGAGTATTTTAAGGATTTAATCAGGGGACGACAACTCTGTGGTGTCTCGTTTTCTTCTCCTCCACAGCAGCGTCTGGCTCAGTAATCTGTAAAATCAGACTCTGCGCTGGGACATACAGGTAGACACAAACAAGTGTGAGCTCACACACACACACACACACAGACACACACACACACATACACACAGATATGCAGATCTCCTTGCCCACACATATGCCTGTTCATGTGCGACTCCCCAGGGTGGTGTAGGGGCCCTGACTGATGAAAACACAGCAGCAGTGGCAGTGTCAACGCCATAAAACAAAGGCTGCGGTGTAGATGAGCTGCCAGCCTGAACTTCCAGTGATGGATTTCACCGCGAGCACATTTGCTGCCGAAAACAGATCATTTAGTCTCACTAGTGCCTTTTCTACTCCTCACCCTGCTCTCTTAATTCTTCCCCTCTCTACCTCGCTCTCTTGCTTCCTCTATCACACAGCACTTTATTTGTCTTTTTGCATTTGACTTCTTCTCGTTGCAGCTCTGTGATTTTTCTCCCACTTCCTGTCTACACACTCTTCTTCACAATTGTCTGTATCCTTTAGACATCTTCAGTTTTGAACGATCCGCGTTTATGACCCTTACAAAAGATCACATCTGTTCTCTGCCCGTCTTGTGCTCACTGTTTCTGTTGTTGGTCGTCTCTCCTCTCAGCTCCACTTGTCTGCACACGTCTGCTGCCATCCCCCCCTCAGACTGTCTTTTGTCCGTTCAATATCCTTCACAGGTGAAAGGGTCACCTCAAGCTCCAATATCCTCTAAAGCCTTTCTCAAATAAGGGCTGTGTGTATCTAGCATATATCTCCCACAGGTGAAAACTGTCAGGCAGCAAACTGTTGACGCGTTATTTCAACAGCAATATGTTCCTTGTGTTTACTGTGATATCCATTTCAGCTGGCAGAGATCATTTCAAGTTTTCACCATCCTGGAGGAGCAGGTTGTTTTGTTATTTTCAGCTTCTGTATCCAAACTTTCTCGCTTGTGCGTTAGTCAGACAGAATGTTTAACAGTAACAGTCCACATCGACAGATCGGCGTTTAGCCAAGCTTGATCATGACTCAGAGTTTCTCGATGGTTTTTGCTGCAGCTCGCAGAAATATGCAAAACCCTCTAAAGCGTGTGACTATTAATAGGAGATGAAACAGAGACAGATTATGTTCACAGGAGGGAGTCTCAGCAGAGAGTTTTCCTCAACGGTCTTTAGTAGTCGCACTCAACAATGCACAACCCCCACCACCATCACCACCATCACTACAACAATCTGGGTTAATATCATGCAATTACAGTGCATATGTTCGGTTTGGTGTTTTGCAAGTAGAAGATCAGGAAGCATAAATACAAGGAGACGTGCCGTGAGGTTTACATAATTGCTAAATCCTTCATATATGTACAAACAAACATCTGGGATTCTTCCTTCAGCATGAAAAATCTTTGCACTCTATAAAGAATGAACAAACAAATGTGATTAAAAAGATTTCTGGATGCTTCGACCTTAAAGCAAAGGTTAGACGGTTTTGTATTATTCATATATGTGTCTCAAGGGTTCAAGAATGCCTTTATTATCCCCTTTGTTTGTGTGAGACTCGCATGTTGTATTTGTTGATAGCTACAGCCAGATTAGCTCACGTTATTCTACTTTAGAGGCTTGAAATGGGAAAACAGCTACCCTAGCTTTGTCCAAAGATTACAAAACATGCTCTCATCTCTTCTAAAATATAATAATTAACATGCTTTGTTTTGTTTATACAATAATAAAAGCTAATTTGTGGTTTTTATGGAGGGTTAAATAAACAAAATCTTCCTTAAAACTTTTAATGCTAAGCTAATATAGCCTGCTGCACACTGTAGTTTTTTATTCATCTAACAGACAGGAAAGATGTATCGATCTTCTCATCTAAATTCCTGCAAGACAGTGAAGACTATTCTCAAATACTCAAACAATTTATTTAGTAACTGACATTTTTATTTATTTTCTAGTTTATTTTTACAGGGGGTGCACACATTTAAGTGAAATTTTTACCAGAGTTAGCTAAAAGCTGAGTTGCATCTGTTGTTGTTGCCAGTGCAACACTCCAGAGACACGATGTTGACATATTATTGCCTATTAAAGTTTAAATTTTAAACATGTAACAACTCTTTTTTACTTTGGTCAAGTAACAATCTCCGGGGCTTCAAACACAAACACCCAAGTGCCAAGTACTACAGTTCCTCAAATGGCCACTTGAGGCTGGCTCCTCAAAAATGAGTCATTCCAATAGCCCTGTGTTAAAATGCACAACTTTTACAGCAGGAATAAACATGTTTACAGCATGGTACAAAAAAACGGCTTGGGTCTCTACAGCTCATTTTCCCGTTCATGACGACAGCATGGGAAAAATTTTCATATAACTCACTTGTTTAAATTATATAGAGGCTTAGAATCAAGCACAAGCATGGTCACTTTGACTGACAGCAGCCTTGAGGTATCTGCTAGGTGTCACAAAGTCTTTGGTAACAATGCTCATTCCCCAGCTCCTCTTTCGCATTCAAATATGGTCACTTCCTTCTCCAAAAACACAAGATGGTCCACAAGGCTTTAAAATGATTCTCTACAAACCAGTGGATGACATCTCCACCAGCTGTTTAACATCTAAAGGCACCTAAATGCTCAATTTTGCTGACCAGCTACTGGCTAGCTTTAGCTGTGCTTTTAGCTAGATTTACTTGTGTGCCATTTGGTGTTGGGCAGGTGACATTCAGGGGTTTTGCCTTAAGTTCTTTTGCTGAAAACAGCTGCTTGCTGTGGCTGGAAACACTGACCATAGTAAGAGTGAACCAAAACAGTAAAATTTAAGGCCAAAAAATCAGAACATCAAGCTAAAAGATGCTAATGCTCCTCAAAGAAGAGGCAAACTGAAGAATTAGATGATCTCTGTAGGTTCATCATCAATTTAATCCACTTTTAAATGTAAAACATGTTTCTTTTACAATGTAACTGCAGTAGCCTGAAAGAACATCACATTTTTACTCTGCAGTAAGAAAAGTTCCCAAACAAAACACACTGCCTTCTGTGGAAAACCAAAGGTTCGTCACAGGACACCAACCAGCAAAATACATTCAATCATAAGTTTATTCAAGCTTCTTGGAAGAATCAGTCCCACATATTTGACCGTGAAGTTTATGATAAATGGGCAGCCTCTATGAATGGCGGCTCTATTTAGAGATGGCTCCATAAAACAAGCAGCCATCCCCTGTTTTATGTCTGATCATAAAACCTAAGGTCAGTGCCGTTTGAAGTCCCAAAACGAGATTCATTCTCCAGTTCTGCAGGGTGGCAGTTAATCTCTTGTGACATAATGTTCATTAAGGTAGAAAATAAGTAGGGCTGGTGTGTAACCTCAGTCTGGAAACTTTTGTGGCTGTTTCAGCATTACATTTGTACTTTACTGCAGAGAATATACAGTGCCGTGGCCTTTATGTTAACAGAAGAGCTTTCAGAGGCTTTGTGTGGACATGAAAGGAGGCTTTTATATATATGACTAATAGCCACACTCACTTACACATAATAATAATAATCCTACAACTTCTGCAAACTCTCCCTCTCACTTTTTCTCTAATTACTTCAAAAGGAGCCGCCACATGACAGCCGTACCTATTGTAGCCCCACCTGTGCATGGGCGTTTCACCCCCTGCTATTAGTACAGCTGCTTGTCTATATGCGGCAGTGTTTGTTCAGACTTAAAATAGCTTTAATGACGCTGTGTTTTCAAAAGCAGCCCTATTGTCACTGATGTAATGTCTGCTGTTGTCTCTTCATCTCTAAAGCACATAGGTGGTCCAAGAAGTGCAGTTGATGGGATTCGGCTGCCTGTGTGTGTGTTTTGTTGTAGACTACCCTGTGAGCTGCCAGTTGGCTCAACTCATGGCGGGGCCCAAAATCTGGCAATTCTCAGTCAGTCAGGCAGGAAATAAACAAAACATTTGTTGGCACTTTCCTGCGGTTAATCAATTAAAGGCACACAGTGACTCTCTGTATCATATACATGCACGTGCAGGCCCACAAATGTCATCCGTATGAGCTCCCGACACATTATGTTTCCAGCATTCAGCGGAGAAATCATAAGAGGGAGAAAAGTGTCATTGATGTGTAAATTCACCATAAATAATTCTTCTCTCGTCTCACCCAAAAGACTGTCTTGATGCATGCTCCTGCTCGCAGCTTACGCCTGTCTCTCTCTCTCCCTCCTTCCCTCCTGTATCCATCCCTTGCAGCATCATTACTTATGAAGCACAGTAATGAAAGACTCATTTCCAGTGTTTTGTGAGACCCTCCGTCATCCATCCTCACTCTGCAATGGGCATGTTGGATAAGGTATCCAGCAGTAATGGAAAATGAAAGCAGGGTTGTGGCCTCCGCACTTGTGTTTTAGGAAAACCAGGAGAAAGTGGAGGAGTCCTCGCCGTGCTCGGCTCTATATTTAAAGGCAGAAAACCTGATTTCAGATCAGTCACGCTAGACTTGCGGCAGACACCTACTGCTTGCCGGGGAGGCAGGCAGGCAGGCCGACAGTGAGCTTTCTGTAGTTCTTTTTTTTTTCCTATCCTCTCCTGCAAAGTGCGCATGCATGTGTTTTATTTTCTGTCTCTATATACCTTCCTTTCTCTCTCTGATTCTGTGTGTCCTTATTTACCTCTTACTCTATTGATATTCCCCTTAAACACAAACACACATACAGTGCACTTTGTTTACACTGCAAAAATCAGTCCTACTTTGTTATCCACTTTTTTTTAACAGTCTTATTGTCTTGGGGCAAATGAAGAAAAATCTGCCAGTATGATGAGATCATTTACCAGAAATTGTCATAGAGTCAAAAGTCTATGTTTGAGTGCAGTGATTTATGATTTTTGACACTGAAATGCTTGAAATCAAATTGCTTCAAGCAAGGCATTTACAAATATGCCTTCTCAGGTGACTCATACAATAATAAAAGCCAAAAAAAGTCACAACCCACTTTTGTTTTTTGACCTTTTTTACATCTGCTTGTTAACTAAGTGATATTAGCTTATTTTGTCAGCTTAGCTTAGCATTTAGCCAGGAAGTGGCAAGCCTGCCTGTGTCCTTGTAGCAAAATCCACCAACACACAACTCAAACACTGTTTTCTTGTTTAATTAGAGCATAAAAAAGAGCTAAACTAACCAACTGCTGGATTTGTATGGCTTCTTCTTAGAAATAGTGAAGATAAGATGTACTTTACTGACCTGTAGAGAAATATGTGCTGGGCTCCAAGCACTAAGCCCTTGCATCACACTTCCAACAATGTCCTAATGCACATACTATGCCCAGATGATACACAACACTCTTGCATTTCTTTCTCTGCAAATAATGTCGAACTGTTCCTATAAAATAACAAATTTTGACACAAGGTCCTTCTTCAAGACAGGGATTCTAGTTTTAATGCAGTTAAGAAAGACTGACCTTAATTTATGTCATCCTTTAATGATGCATTTCCCCTAAAAATGTACAATTACTCAAATGACCAAAAGGCAGTTGACATGCTGTGAAAGTGTTGCTTTTCCGGCCTTAAGGATCTAGGCCTACGGGCAGTGGGCCACTTTGCCCAAAAGCTAATCCAGACTTGGACGCTGAGTCAGTAAAGGCTCCTGTTTGGGCAAACATCAAAAGATCATTTGCTAACTTGCCAAAAGCAAGTTGCATTTCCCTTTTTTGCTCTCCTTTTTCCTTTGATCCAGCACACCTGCTCGAATCTTTTACATGTTGCAAAGATACATACAATCCTTTAAATCAATCCCAGGTCAGTCTGCTGTCCTCAGCTTGCGTCTTCTCTCTGCGCTCCCTCCCTCCTCCAAGCTCTCTTTGCACGTATATTGAGATCTTTTTGCCGTCTTCCTCCTCCTCGTCTATCATACAGAGGCGAGCTGGCCACTTGCTTCATGGTTGTGTTCCGGTGCTGCTGTGCTTTTAGCCTAATGGACAGACAGCTGTGCTCCCATTTCTATATATAACTAACAACTCCACATGATGAATTCTGTCACACCCTCTCTGTGGCCTATACATGTCATCAGCATCTATGTTAATGCGAAAGTCTGTGTGCTCATACAGGTTTGTAAGGGCAACATCCAAATAGCCAAAATTTAATCTGCAGTCTCTTTGTGCTCATTTTTTAGAAACTCTTTGCTGGAAATCTGCACTTTCATTGCGGCCTTTTATGTAATCATTTGCAGCCAAACATAGAAAATGTGGTTTACGAACAAATACAGCTACATTAAATAGATTTAGCGAAAAGCACTTTGATAAGCCTGGCTGGAACTGTTTAAAAAGTGCTATTTAATGTAGCTTTAATCTCTGTAAAACTACCATTTTGTTATTAAATGGATTCAAGACACACACAGAACAAGTCTTTTCAGGCTCTGAAATTACCTTTTGAAAGGAAAAATAGCAGAAATAGTTTCTCTCCTCTCTGAAACATTTATAGTATCCTTGAATTCAGACACATTTACAGGCCTTGAAAGTTAAGAGACACAGTTTGAACCTTGTTAAAGCACCTTCACTCTCCCTGCCCATCCTTTTTTGTGATAAAACGAACACTATTAAAGAAACAAATCCTCCTTTTACTGGCTCTTCATATTTACATGCTCCCTATGTGTGTGTGTATGTGCGCTTTAGTGTAGGATGGAGGTATAAGTAACAGTGTTAAGGGATCAGCTGGCGGTGAGGTCGTCCCCTTTCAGATTAAAGAGCTTAGTTTTTCCCTCGCTGTGTAATTAACAAGAGACGGAAGGCAAGAAACAGATAAAGACAAAGCGGCGAAGAGGAGTGCAAGTATGCATGGAGAGCGGTATTAAAAGACGCCAGCACACACACACACACACACACACTCAGGAATACACTCAGCAGAGGAGGGATTGTGTGTAATGACAGGCTGCCTGGTGGTCAGTGTATTTGCGTACATGATGAGCGCCACAGAGCACCAAGTCCAGAACCAATAAACGACTGGACATAAAAGGGTTGGATTGGATATGCAGTTTGTCTGCAGAGTTCAGGACCTTGATAATGTCAACAGTGATGATGACTGCAGGATGGCAGTAATGCAGCTGCATGAAGCAGATGCAAAAAAAGTTGCATTTCTTAAGCAGAAATGTTCTTTTTTTTGATGAATGTAATTACCCCATGATTTTTGAGATTTATTTTAGCCCTATTGTCTATGTAACACAGCAACTTGTAGAGGAAAACATGCCTGATATGCATCATTGTGGTGAAAGATGAGCCTCAAATGTGGTAGCAGGTGTGTCTCAGGTGATTCTGGTGTTGTTGAGGTCTTCACAGATGGGCAGCAATCAGGCGGAGCGTGACGAGCAGTGTGACAAGCAGAGGGACGAGTGAGCACACTCCCATGAAACTGTCGCAGGCATACTGGTCTCAGTCACCTGCCATGGTTGAAATGTCTTCAACTTTTTGCTACATGACCAACAGCAGTGTGTGGCCTACAGCTGCATTGGCAGGGATGAAGTCGGGCACAGAGGTCATTTCCGTTGTTACTGCCTGCACATTGCTGGGCGTTTTCTTGAGAAGCATTTTGTCAACCTGTCATTCACACGGGAGGCGGAGTTAGACAACACAGATACGCCAGAGATAGACACTGCCCATCTTTAACAGCCTTAAAATTATGAGTGGGGTTAATTAGTTTATATTGAAATATGAAAATGTGAGCTGACGCCAGCATAGACATGACACAGTAAGTTGATTTAATACTTCAAAAAGTTGATTTATTTAGTTCGGCTTAAACTTCACTTATATGACACATTAAACGTGTTTGTCCGACTAAAATACACTAAGTTGATTGATCCAGAGGTGGACTTACAATCAGAGGTAATATGATTGGAGTTTGTTTTATCAAGGCTTTTAGAGGCTTCAATCGACACTAATTGGCCCAGGCATTCTGCACGTTCTATAGGTTAAAGCCGGCCCAGCCGCAGACTTTAACCCAGAAGTCTAACAGCACACAATCCATCTCAGCACTCAGGTTGTCAGCTAACCTGGGTCATGATTAGTTCCAACATTAAGGCTAGCAAGCTAGCAACCTAGTACCTCTCCCTGTCCCTGTTGCATCTAACTTGACAGAGTGTGCATGTGTGTGGATAAATCACAAGCCTCTCCAGGTCGCTTCCTTTCCTCTTAATTAGCATCTGTGTCTACAGGTTAGCTTTGTTAGCTGCTCTCGAGAGTCATGGTCGCCTGTCCAATGAAAACCAAACCAAATTCTGTCACCGTTGTCTTGAATGTTTCTCTAGGGTAGCATTTTGTGTTTATTGCACATCCTCCCTAGTTCAACCCGAAAGTCCTTCTTTCTTCCTCCGCCCGTCACTAACAGTAGGCTAAGCCGAAGGATTAAATTAGCCTAACACAACGCCGCTTCTTAGTGTATTGTCAGAAGGTGTTTGTTTTTCTTTTCTGCAAGGCACTTGTCATAATATATGGCAAAAACTACACATTTCTGGAAAGATGAGCAATGGATGGGAAATGGTGACAGGTTAAATACTCAAAAAGTTGTGGAAAAATTGAACACCACCTCACATACCAGAGTCAGACGCACTACCATCAATAAATCCATTCTTCCCCAGTTCTTGTGTACTGCTCTACTATAGCTATAGCTCAATTATGACTATGCATGTAACTGACTGTTAACTGATTGATACCTTTTAACTGATTCACATAGGGAAAGAGGTTTGCTGTATCAGCATAATCTTGTTTCTTCATTGTTTTCTAATAAATTATGTGATGTTTCTCACATGTCCTGCGGGCATGTGGTTCAGAAGAAAGTGTTAATCAGGATGTCAGATTTTAAAGCAGGTTATAAAAGGAAAACATGTACAGATTCATTATTAAAACAGAGTTTAATTGTCACTCCCCAAGGAAACAATGACTCACTCAGTGTGCTGTCACATAAAGAAAGTGGCTACATCCAAATGCAAAGGGAGGAAAAAATCACCCCTTTTTAGCCCGACACTCGAGCCCTCAAATGTAATGACTCTTGGTAAGTGAAGAAGACAAAGCTGCGTGGCAGAAAATCCATTAGTGAGTCTGCTGCTGGATAGCAAACAGACACAGAGGAATGGTGGCTTTTGATACGGCAAGGCTGACTGCACCGGAGGCATCAGAAATAACTGCCTTGTCTGTTTTCTCTGTGCAATGGCTGGCAAAAGTTATTCCCCATGTCTGAACCCCAGTGGATGACTAATATCTGAAATACTCCTGTGGAGATGGGGTGTGTGTGTGTTTTGGTGTGAGTTTGTTTGGGTCAGTATGAGGGACAGAAGGGGGTTGAGATCATTGGATTGGACTAGAATTTAGATGGAAATACCAGCAAGTTTCAGTCCATTTCTGGCCAAAAAATCTCCTTGAGCTGCAGCCGGTTAATCACCTTTGAGCTTCAAATATAAAAATGACATCTTTTATTTTTCAAGAAAAGCAGGGAAAGGAAATTTTGATGTGCTGTTCATTTAAATAAGAGAAAAGAAAAAGACTGCAACATGCAAAAGGTCTCAGATCAGAGGATGGTGCAGTTTTCCTCTGTCGTCTGCACCTTAAAGCCTGTAAAAACTGAAGTATATCTCAGTATCATTAAATATGCATGACTAGACAAGCAGTGAGAAAAGTTAAGAAAACATTTTTATGTGTTTTGACACAAAAAGAAACTCCACTTCAAACTAGTGAGCCAAGCAAAAAGAAAAACACACACAGAGCCCTTCCAAACTCGGCAAAAAGCTGATTGAGATAATGAGTTTTAAGGGCTTTTTCAGCCTCCGAGCAAGCATTGCCCTCAACCCACAATCAATGTTCTTAATAGATATGTCCATGTTGAAATGTGGTTTTTCAGTTAGAAAACACATTCATTAAAATTCAGAAGGTGTCAAAAGTAATAGCTCATTACCGCACAGCAATTCAGCAAATTAATGAAATCTGTGAGGTTTGTAATATAACTGACAGCAAATTCAGCCTTTAAGCAGCATCATAACTCACACTTAATAGCTTCTCAGACTTTATAGAGTTCAGGGATCATTGACTTGAGTGTCATTATTTACAGCGGAGTAATCAGAACCAATAAATAACACAGGAACCACAGAGGCAACCCCTGAGGCTGAAAAAATGAAGCCAGCATGGAAGTCCTAAATAGGCCTACTGCAGTTTCTCAAATGGCCACTGGAGGCTGCAGCCAGCGAGTCAATCCTCATAGACTCCTTTATTAAAGCAAGTTTACAGCAGAAATAACCCCATTTATGCCCTGGTGCAAAAAAAAAAAAAGTTTGGTTAATAAAGCTAATTTTCCCATTATGGTAGCTGCATGAAAAGGGTGTGGCCATTGTGACGGACAGTTTGCCACAGGCTGCCTGTTTAGCGTCACCTCACTTAACTGAAGTCACTGACCTTGACCTCTCTGTCATGTGGTGTTGACGACTTTTGGAGAAGTTCTCCTGCAAGAGCTGAAGAAAAAATATTGCTTGCTGTTTGGTTAGTTGTGCTAACAGACCATCCAAGGAGTCTGTGCTCCTCTCATACTTCACCTGTCTGCCCATTTTTGTATCAGAGAGAAGTTTAGAAACGTCAGGCAAAGCAAAGATGACAGCAACTGGAGCGACCAAACTGAGCTTCACCATGGCACCCCAGAAACCCTGTTAATGTTATCCAATCTAATTTAAATTACGCATTTGAATTACTGTAGTGAACTATTAATGTACAATATCCAACATTTCTGTATGAAAATGGCTAAAAATGGCTATATTTATGATTTATATTTTGTTGAATTGTGTGCTTTTATTTTCTGAAGAGATATCAGCAATTTTAAACTCAAAGAAATCTGTTCTTTTATTCAAACTAGCGGTCAGTTTTATTTTTTACCTGTCAAAAACTTCCAGAGTAACACGTCAGACAGTGAAGAAGGAAGTCTGCAAACGTGACTAAACGTAACGTAAATAAAATTTTGATCCGTGACCTCATCTGTGAACATTTCTGTCTGAGTCAGTTAAGCAGACTTTAATTTGCAATGGTGGCAGTTAAGCAATAATAAAAATTGTTTTGCAACCATAGACTTAACGACATTTGCAAGCTTTCAGTTTCACTGCAGACAAGCAACTACAAACGTCTCGCTGTATTTCCTTGTGTTTCCTCTCCTGTCTTCTGTCTAATCTCTGCTGGATCCGTAAGCAAAGTAGCACCTTGTTTCTTTCTAAATAGAATTTCCATTTGCCAGTTAAGCTGCACTGGGACTCAATTCGAGATGTGTGTAACTGCAAAGTATGTCAGATTTTCATGCTGACTCCTGCAGACACCAAACTGCACCTCGTCTTTGTTCATTTAAACTGTTTCTTCGGTGTTGTGCCATTTTGCAAAATGTCTGTACATGTAGTACTTTACATCCATTTTGAACGTCTGGAGGATTTTTAGTTTTTGTTACAGTTAATCCTCAACAAGGTGCTTAAAGGATGAGAAACAGAGAGGAATAGAGTGAAGATGAATGAGGAACGATTGAAGGAGGTGGCTTATCTGTCCATCTGCTATGAAAACAGTGAGGCTGGGAGGTAATGTGTGTGTGTGTGTGTGTGTGTGTGTGTGTGTGTGTGTGTGTGTGTGTGTGTGTGTGTGTGTGTGTGGGAGGAGTGGGAGGTTGGGTGCAGTAACCAAGAGAACAGGGTTGTGGATGGCTCCTGGAACAGGACAAACTATCGTGTTTCACTTTATTGGGGAGAGTTGGGAGAGAAACAGGAGGGGTTCATTCAGAGAGCAAGGCAAGCACAAATAAGCACCTGCACTTAAGTAACAAGCCCAAAAACCCGCAAATGGCAATATTTGTGAGCGACTTTACAGAAAAACAAGCCCAAAGTCGCTTATAATAAGTGCACTTGGCAACACTGCTCATCACTCCCCATCATTTCTGTGAAACGGCAGAAAGTGATGAGGTCGAAGCCCAGGCCCTGAACTCTTACTATGTTTTTGCTGCTGTAATAAACATCTCTAATATGAGTGGGCTGCCATTAAAGAGCACCAACCCAAGGCAGTTTCACAAGCAGCTTTAGACTCTATACTAAATTGCAGGACATGTTAATGGATATGTTTAAAGTATATTTACCTGTCTGTCTATACGTCTCTTTCTGTGTCATTCTGCTTCCAAAGCCCAAAGTGCAGCACATGACAACCAGCTAAACACAACCAGCTGTGTCCTGGATGGGAGCCTCCATCTCACATCACTGCTTTCAATACACACACACGCACACACAGTCTAGCAGTCACACAAGCACAAGAATGTGCAGTACAAATGCATGGATGTTTCAAAGCACACTTTGTGCACACATTATTACTATTATTATTATTATTGTTGTTGTTGTTGTTGTTGTTGCTGTTGTATAAATAATACTTCTAAAGAATCATAAGCTTCAGTCTTAGTTCTAAACTCTCTTCCTGTACTTTTTCTAACTCAAAGGCAGCCAGTGTGTGTGTGTGTGTGTGTGTGTGTGTGTGTGTGCGTGCGTGCGTGTGTGTGTTCTTCGTACATTTTTGTATCCTTTGCGTGTGTATTTATGCAAGTACATGGTGCACAAATGTCCCCTCAGTAAAACAATCAATAAAAGCCTCTTTGTTAGACGTATATTAGAGGCAGTTGACCTCTCTATGAGCCATGCTGTGCCATAAACACCTCTTATTAAACCGTATGTATTGGCATTACCCAGCCCAGTTCTGAGAGTAAAAAAATGTATTTTCAGCGCTGCCTTGGCTGGCGTATATCAATAACAGCTCTATAAGTTATTAGTGAGGGTGTGTGGAAAAGCTATAATGACAGAATAAATTGTGCCGTACAGCACAGACCTATAAACAGAGTATGAGCTCAATGGTAATCGAAGGACGTGAGCGTGCATTTCAGCACCGCAAGCAATTAGACAAAGCAGTGGAATTCATTTTATTGCTGTGACCAGAGGAAAGTCAGCCAGTGTTGACTGACACCTCGTAAGTATCTGTATCTGACGATATCAAACACTGAGGCAAAGAAATGAGGGCCAAAGAAAAAGTAGACACTTGTTTTATATTCAGTTACTGCAACATCCATCATAAGGCCAGCTTGTTCACACTGACAACTGAAAAGTCATTGCTGGTACTGATGTAGTATAATCCCCTCCCAAAAAACATCAGTGCCATGCCGCATATTTAAGTTAAAATAATAGGCCCATTTTCAGAGGTGTATGTCTATTTGTTTAAGTATCAACAAGCATCTATAAGTTACAGCTTGTACTGAATTTGTGTTCATTTTGGCAGCGATTTTTATAGTCAGTCTTATTTCTGTTTAAAAAATCCTTTTAAGTTATGATCTTATTTAGTTAAAGGTGGAGTCAGCAGGATTTTACTAAAAAATAAAATATAGACATTTACAAAAGTGTTGCTGCTCAATCATCACTTCTGGGCCTCTGTGTGTTAATGACTGTGTATGGAGACACAGCACCTCCTGCCTGTATTTTGATGTTTTAGCTGACTCAGGACCTGCTTGGGACAAGTTACCATGAAGAGCGATGTAGACGCCCAATCAATTTTTAAGTAACAATAGCATGACTACACTTCTCCAAAGCATTGATGGCGTGACCGCAGTTAACTGGTGCGTTTCCCGCAGCCAGTGACAGCACACAGGTGAGGTTGAGCGCACCGCGGAGCACAGCTACTTAGACGCCGTCCAGACCGGAGAAAGTTACAAACGTGGACATAAAGCAAAGAAAAGGAAATATATCCCTAGTGAGCAAGCAGATAAAACTTGTTCCAGAGCGAGAGTGAGTCTCGGTTTGGCTTTCAGCTGTTTTGGAGCACTGAAAGAGAGTCTGGGAAGAACGCTGCAGAGTTGGGCAACTTTGTGACAGACAGGTTGGTGCTAAACACTGGCGGTTAGCTTGTTAGCTTGCTAAATTATCCACTTCTCCATTAAACAAATGTAATATTACAATGTAGCTTGCT
>JAQLOL010000008.1:6016900-6026941 GCA_029783665.1 Naso thynnoides | reverse complement strand
GTAAGCTAACAGCTTCGTTCCATTAATATGATGGCAGTCATCCTTGTAAACTGTTATCATTGTACATTATAGTGTGTGTGTGTGTGTGTGTGTGTGTGTGTGTGTGTGTGCGCACTGACATTACCAAGACAGTCGCTTCAGTCACTCAGCTCTCGTTGTGCTCGATGAGGCGTACATGAGAATGAAAAGTATTGACACTGGCCTGTTAGCGCCGTGGCAGCTAATCCATAACCTTGGTCTACCACACACTTAGGGACAAACATGCACACAGACACTGAGGCGCACACGCTCCGCTGACACCTGACCTTTACAGGAAGCGGTGTGGAGATCAACTGACCAGAAGGTGCCGTCAATCAAGGAGCATCCACCCTCCCTCCTGCCTCCCTCCATCCCTCGCCTCTCTGCTTTCGCACAGTCAATATTAATTGAATAGTCAGCGTTTAGAATACATGAGGAATGAGGGTGCAGAAAGGGGTGAGGGAGAGCAGAAAGGGAAAGTTTTGTCGATTGTGGGATTGAATAAAAAGCACAAATGTAGACAAAATGGAGGTTGACGTGGAATAGAGTGAAGGAGGGAGAAGCTGACGGGTGTGTGAGGGAGAGAGAAGGGATCAGCAGATGATAAAGCTGAGGAGAAACAGATTTGCTTATCAAACAGCACATAAACACACGTATGTAAACACACGCATATGAACACACAAGCATGCGAACACACACAAATGTGCAAAGATGGCGACTCTGAATGGTGCCATTGCAGCTTTGATGATAGAGGTGCCATACTGAGCGTAATGCCTTGACATGAAGAGAAAGAGCATGCTGTGTATGTTTGTGTGTGTGTGTGTGTGTGTGTGTGTGTGTGTGTGTGAGAGAGAGAGAGAGAGAGACTGTGGCCTGTGTCTCTTTTTATGTCTGTCTATGAGACTGCAGCTATCTGAGACAAAAATACGGAAAAGGATAGCAGGATGAAGATGTCAGTTGTAAATCCGTGTGTGTGTGTGTGTGTGTGTGTGTGTGTGTGTATGTGTGTGTGGATGTGGATGTGGTTGGGTGGGTGGGTGAGTGAGTGTGTCCTGACTACAAAATCAACTTCTTTTATCCATCTGCATAGATTTGCTTTAAAGTGGATGTTTAATATTTAACTATAGCTTTCCTCCTGGGAGAATCAGATTGGAAAAAAGGTGGTAGAAAACAGCATGTGCCCAAACACAAATACGCACATACATACACACACAAAACCCAGTGCTGACTTCTGCAGAAATCGTCGCACACTCAATCAGCATCTTTCGATGAAAAACACAAACACTCAATGTGCAATCAAGAGCATACAAATGCAATGAAAATTTATTCAGACGTTAAAGATCCTCTTCACCCAAAAATGTGTTTTTCTTATGTTTACGTCTCTGAAAATGTCAGATAGTGACCTGTATCAGTGCCAAGTTTGTCACAAGCAGTGTTGTTAAACATTCCTCAACTAATGGGAGCAATGTCTGTGCACTACAATAAAGTCTGAGATTCAAACACATTTTTTGGCAAGCTGAATTTGGTATGTCACAAATTCAAAAGTCAATAGTCGGCAAAGAAACATGAATCCTCCAGTACAGAGTCAGAGTCTAACCCTAAGAACACAGAGAGACTTTTGGCATTAGCTAACATTAGCATTAGAATAGCATAGAGTTTTGAGGTGTGTCTCGATTCAGAGGCAGCATCCTTCCAAGACTGTGAAGACCAAACCAAGTTTTTTCTACGTGCATTTCAAGTTTTTGCAACCAACTGTTCCTCTCCAAAAGGCCAATCAGCTTCATCACTTGACAGCTTTGATAAGTGTCGCTCAACAGGAATGAAAGAGTAGTGCAATGTTTTCAGAATACGCTTTGGTGAAAGGTTTTCGTTGTCTCCATGGTAACTATATTTGACACTAACAACAAAAAATCAACAATGAAGTTTAGTGAAAACTATCTCCATTAGTGACGTTAACACTAACAAGACCAAATATAACAACATCTACAAAACTTTCCAGGTGCGCGAGATGAAATGAAAGTGTCGAGCGACACATTTTTCTGTTAAACTGCATCATTTTTGTTGAGCGACATTCTAAAAATGTGTTGAGTAAGTAACCATAAGTTGGCCTTTACCCTTGTACCGCAATGACCACCTCTGTCACCTAACAACCTAACATCATTCATAACAAATGTGATGTTTTAAGCTCTTTTGTTCTGACTTGATTGGTTCTTTGTTCAAATGAGTTAAAACCCATACTTACATTTAAAAATATACTCTGCAGTGGATGCTGCTGCTTCTTCCACCATTGTCGCAATTGTCACCGACTTGCAATGAATCTTGGGATAGATTGAGGCACCGAGGATCCACCTGTTTGATCCTTCACAACATGGGAAATGAAGGTTCGTCTTCAAATTCAACCCATAACGGATGCAGCAGCAAAATTAAGACACTTTAAACTGTTGATCAAACAAACAGCCTGTTTAAAGATATGACTTTGACTCTTGAAAATTTTAACAAGCATTTTTCTCTGTCAATGTTTTATTGTCCAAACAATGAATGAGAAGACAATATGCAGACTAATTGATGGTGAATACAGTCATTAGTTACACAGTATAAAGTATATTGCATCCTTAGTCGCTTGCTTACACCATAAACCCACTCTGTCTATTCGGAAATGTGCTTTGACACAACAATAATCTACTCATATATTTGTTGAGAATATAATCTAATGTATTGCACATCCACACAGCAGCAGATTGGAGCACATTCACAGTGAGGGCTTCCAGATAACAATCATGCAAACTTCGTTCACTTAAACCCCCCTTTATTTCAGTGCGAGTGCAGGTCCATACGTGTATATCACAGCACCAACACTGTATGCATGCTTTCCCACATTAACATGCAGAGAATGTGATACATTCCTGGCCATGCACAATATGAAATAACACGCATGCAATCACATACACATGAATACACAGTGAGTCATTGTTATTTTACCGGAGTTACCTCCCAGCACCCAATCACAGACACACTGACTCAGATACTAACTCATGCAAATGCTCCGTTTTCATATCTGTGTGATAACCTGTAGAGGTTTGTAAAAGGCTGATTTACCCAAATAACAAACAAAGCATTTTCTCCCTTAGCTCAGAATGAAATTGTCAAAATGTGTCATCTATCAGAGAACTTCCAGATCACACTGATGCAGCTAAACTCTTTAATATGTCAATGCATGAGGCTAAAGATGGCAAAGCTGCAAAGCAGGACTACTTAATGAAAATATTTGATTTTATATGAATTTTCATCTTTGAGATTAAGTTAATTTGTCCGGCTTTTTATTCGCTAGCGAACTTAAAAACCATTTAAATGTCATTATTACATCCAAGAACTGTTTCATACACTCATTTCCTTTAAATGGCTTCTTCTCGATCAACTGTAGCTCGGATTGTACATGGGTTTGAACACAAGTGTCTGTCAAATGACTTAAAATTTAAAATTAATATATTGATATGTGGTAAAAATACAAATGCTGCTTTCTGCTGGGGAAACAGTCCTGAAGAAAAGCGTTTGAAGCTGGTCTGTAGAATATCTAGTGAAACACAGACAGTGTTCTGCGGGAGATAGTGCTGTTCAGTTTTAATGTAATTTTTCAAAGCTGTGAGCACCAAAGACATTTCAGTTACCTTCTCTGTACTGACACGAGGGCAGGAATTTCAGAGACAGAAATTTCAAAGCCTGAGCGAATAAAACCGAAAGTATCTGCTTAGCTCCATACCAAGAAATGCAAGTGAGAAAATGTGTTTTTCTCTGCGTGGGTGCACAAAATGTTTTGTTCCTTAAACATTAATCATCAAAATACTTTGATGATTACTTGATTCATCACTGGGCTAGAGTCAGAAATCGGCAAAAAAACAATAAATATCCATCACAAATTTGCATACTGTGATGTGATTTCTTCACAATTAGCTTTTAACTTGAAGATAATTTGTTTACCATCAAAAATAAGGGTGTTTTAAAATTTAACAAACTGGAATATTAATCTAATTCTAAATCCAATACTTAGATTTTTTCATGACAGAAGACTTTAAAGAAGAATCTCTTAGCAGAAAGAGAAACTATATGTTTTCTCAATAACCTGAAACTAAGACACATTGGGTTTTCTTAGCTTAAAATGAGTTCTTTACATCTACAGAGGGGGTGAGGTCTCTTCTGCTAAGTCCACCACATTTCTATGGTCGCCAAGAAAGGACAAACTGAACTCCAGAGAGGGCTTTTTTTTAAATCTAAAGTGATGGCAACTTTAGGGGCATGGAGGGGGGTATTTAGTTGTCTGCAATCTGCAACCGCGTCAGTAGATGGCACTAAATCCCAAACACTGAACCTTTTTAGTTAAAAAAAATCTAAATAAACATATTTTCTGACTGACTGATTGATTAGTAGCTCAGCTGTTTCAACTCTAATATCTGTGAACACATCTTTTAACAAGCACACACACATTCACACATAGACAAGGTCATTTGGCTCAGTGTAATAATGGATGACACATCTACAGTGTATATGCAAACACAAACCAACAACACTTTATGCTTTACTGTGGAATTTAAATAACGGAGGACAGCAACATACACATGCATATTCAAAGAGACTGAGACAAAGGGCAGAGAGGAAGAACAGAAGGAGAGAGAGAGAGAGGCTGACTGAAGAAGAGCCACAGCAGGCCCAGTTGTTTGTTGTTGGAAACAAAGTGCTGTTAAATGATTTACTCATCCCCTGCATTTAGGTATGGCATCTCATTAAAGAGTGGCAGCTGAGGAGACTGCCACATCACAGACAGACGACCTCTGCGCAGACGTACACGACTTCATGCAAAAGCCAACTCAAGCCGAGTTTTGCCCTGTTTAACGTACACAAAGATGCACATGCACGAACACACACAAACAGCAGGAGCAGAGAGAGAAAGTGGGTCAGACTAAGCAGATCAGTCTCACTACATTTGCATCATACAAGAGGTCCCACTGTCTGGCAGTAGGTACTATACATGTAAACACACACCGACACACATAAAGCACATGCACACACACATATCACAAGGAAAATATTAACGCCCTCTCTCTCCATCACACCCAAACTCAATATATTTAGGCTACTCAGTGAGAGGAAACATATATAATTTTGAATACTATTACACCCTTGGTTTCACATTGATTTATTCCCTTTGTTGAATTACACATGCAATCTGCAAATTCTTTAAAGCTGGGGTCAACAACATCTGGAAAACAAGCCAGCTGTCGCATCAGACTTCTTCCTTTTTTATTTTAGATATCTTTTGGGCTTTTGGTGCCTTTATTTCTTGGATAGAACAGCTGAAGAGAAGACAGGAAACGGGAGAGAGAGGGAGAATGACATGCAGCAAAGGGCCACAGGGGGAATCGAACCCATGGCTGCTGCAGTGAGGACACAGCCTCTGTATATGGAGCACCTGCTCTACCACCTGAGCCACCGGACGCCCAGCATCAGACTTCTTAAGAAGATTGCGGCCCCCCTCCCTGTTTTTACTCTGCAGCTCCACCCTTCACCTTACTTGCATTTTATTTCATTTGTTGTCCCTTTTAGATGATCGCCTTGATTAGTCCGTCTTCCTTTTTGTCGGTTGCTTTGTGGTGTTTGCAATTGTTGCTAAAGCCGGAAGAGCAACTTTTCCTCCTGGGTTGTCTGCCATTGTATCAAGCTTTCTTTAGCTGAGGGGACAGGAACGTGGATCTACCTTTGTAGGGCAGCCAGTAGGAACACGTACTCTCTGAAATGACCTGTGATTGGCCAAAAAGTGTCCGTCATGGTCTTCATGCCAAGGGGAGGTGCAGAAGTCTAATGTGCTTTTAGACCAGCTAAATGACATTGTGCTGAAGTTCTGTTATAGATTTTTTGCCCAATGAAATCAAAAATAAACTGCCTATACTAGTTTTAAGTCAAAGCATATTTGTGTTTTCCTAAGTCCTGAGCTCAGAACAGAAATTAGACACAATATCCCTGAGAAGTACAACATCCAAATCTATTTATCATTGCAAAAGGATATTTTGGCCAAGAAATTGATTTCAACTGTGCTTTAATGCTCTTGTGGGAGATGTTAATTGTTGCAGATGCACCCAAAACCATCACACGCCCACGCACACGTGTATATGAACAGCAGCAGCAATGGCAAAGCTTTATCGACAGGTGGAGGAGTAACGCAGCGGAACCGTCGCTAACGCCAAACAAGGCCGCCTTTCAGCAAACCGATGCTCATGTTTGTGTATGAATCTGTGCTCCGACACGTTCATATTGAATACACACGCTCACACACTGACAGCCATTCACATGTTGATGTCCAGGGCTGAGTGTAGCAATGCGAAACGATGCCAATAACAGCAATGAAATCCCAATTTTCTCATCCAAGGAGCAGGAGAAGAGGCCTGCGTCTCGTCACTCATGGAGGGTTAAATAAATGACTCGCAGGGTGAGGAGATAAATGGCAAGCGTATCTACACTGACGTTCCTTCTGTAAATAAACATGCATAAAGCTAGATGCAGGAACGAATGGAGCGTGGAGGAGGAAGGTGAAGAGGAGAGAGCAGAGTTGCGTACTTGCTTTTTTTTTACAGTACATTTATATATTGCAGCTACCTTTGCAGAGTATACTGCTGCATGCATTATGCATGCAATTGGAAACATACTACTTTGTCATAAACCCTTAAAATTTTGCCTTCTTGTTAATTTGTTGCAGCACCACATTTTAATGCAATAATTAAACAAGTTGCAAAAAAAAAAAAAGACACAGTTCTAGTACTTGAATTGTCATCTGTCATTGTGGCCTCTCTCACCTTTTGTTGAGCCATCGTCTGCCTTAGTGTCTCAATTTAAGTGACAAACCATCAGTGTGCAAGGGATTGTGGGTCAGAGGAGCCAGGGAAACAGACTGGGTTGCACACTGCACAATGTGTCCGGATGTAGAAGACATCCTGGTATTCTTGGCATACATTTAACATACTACATATTGGATTGTTCATAATCTTTTTCTGGCATACTGAGTAGTATGAGAGAAGTTTTGGAATGCAGCCCAGAAGGAGCTGTGGTAGGCTGATAAGATGAGGAGCGGCAGAGTGAGGGGAAACACTCCATAAGAGCCTGTTTGTTTCCCCCATCTGTTTACACCAGCGCACTTCTTTAGCATGAGTTCCTCGCACACTCTTTCGTTGGCGGATGAAGGCGAGCATTGATGCAGAGGTTTCCACGCGGCTGCTTTTTCATAGCGTTAGTGTGAAATATGAGCATGAAGTGGTGGAGCTCATCCGGGTGACGCATGGCAGCAGCCAGTGGGAGTACACACACACACACATAACCTTAAAAATTTCTTACTTTGGCTCGGGTTCAGGCCCTCTTGTCTACAGCACAAATCAATATAGAGGAGAGACTTGAGTCTATAGAGCACATGTACTTAGGGGCTCAGTGATGGATATACTTTCCGACATACAGTAGTTATCTATAGTGGTGCCAGCGTCTCTGTGCAGGGGAAAAAAAAATCTCTTAAGATTTATTACTGCACATAATTGGAGCCATTATGACCAAACATCGGGAATGGAAAGCCGCAAAAATCCTGGTTGGTTTTATGTGTGACACTGTTAAATATCATATATCACAAAGAGCGTGTGTCACCACACTGGCAGGCGATTTATTAGATTTGTTTTCTATCATCAAGTTACATCAGAAGTTAGGCGTTGGTGCTTTTCTGTTACCAGTCTGCCACAGATCAGTATATCCATCACTGATGTAGCAAAGCTGTTTTTGCATCATTTGTTTGAAATCTAGTTTTCTTTACAAAAATGTGTAATTTGTATGAACTTGAAGGTACATTAGCATATTAGCATTAAAGTTTCTTTAGGCTGTAATTCCTTATAAATGGTGAAAAAGTCACACCGCCTAAAAATATGTATGTGTCAGGGTCCGACTGATGTGGGATTTTTAAGGCCAGTACCGATATTGGAGGGCATGAAAATTCCAATATCCAATCAATCGGCCAACATGTTATTGGTACATGTTATCGGCTGAATGTGGTTATCAGAAACTTGTGACAAAGATGTGATAAAGGCAGGATATCTTGCCTTTTACCAAACTTTTTCCAAACATCATTGCACTGAGCAGTAAAAGCTTCACTTATTAGTTACAAAACAAGGACCGCCCTCTGCAGGACAAGCTGTGTAGTTACACCATTTTAAATCACTAGTCCATATTTTTCTGGCTTTAAGTAACAGTTTTAATATTGATGCAAATTGGAGGACATATACACCGGTACCAATCTATCTGTGATAGGCAGACATTGATCAATTATTTCTTCAAACCGATATATCTGTCTGGCCCTTGTATGTATATGCATATGTATATAATGGCATTCTCCCAGAAAACTTTTGTCCATTAATAAATCGACTGCTTTTTCCAATCGGGTCACTGTTTTGAAAGAATTCTAATATCTTTGTGTCTTATCTCACTCAGGGATGTTTCAAAGAGCTAAGCAGAAAACCGTATTTTTGCAGCCAGATCAGATCATACATTGTCTTACACTCAGTTTCTAATACATATTTTCATGTTGCTTCACTTAAAAAATCCAACTTTTTCCTCCGATTTGCTGCCTCACCACGGCAGAACTTATTGAGCCAAGTTTTAGACTTTCCAGCAGAGCTTAAAGATTCATCCGAAACTCCCTGGATGCATCCCAGTGTAGTGCTTTGCTTTGACTTTCTAACAGCTCTCATAGGGATCCTCCTTGTGTCTTATCCATATATCCAGAGCCATCATATATGGTTTCAACCTCATACCTGATCTGTACATACTCTAAGGTTTGGAATAGAGTCCCACATTACATTAGAAAAACATTTATATGGATATTTCCTTCTGCGGGATCGAAATTGTGGTAGTAAACAGATCTTCTTACTCTCTCATCTCTTGCTGTTTTCGGTTAAGTCCTGTGCTCTTTTTATTGAGAATTCTCATTAAACTGAAAAAGAGAGACAGATATATAGATAAATATATTGTAATTGTTCTTGCCTTTTATAGGTTTGATTACCAGGAGCTCCTCCACAACACCACCTTCTGTTTGGTACCCCGAGGTCGACGCCTCGGCTCCTTCCGCTTCCTGGAGTCTCTACAGGTAAATACTGCATATACTGTTCAACTCAAAGCCACATTATAAATGCATTTTTTCAGAATATAATGCAAAGAGTCTTAGAGTTTGTTGATTTGAATCATAAGCAACTGGCAATTTCTGGGGATTAAAATTCTGTCAGCTATCACCTACACTGTGGAGTGTCACTACATCCGACCTCTGACCCATATTTTTGGTGTTGATTCCTTTTGGAGAATTTTTTATACAAATACTGAAGAAATAATGTGGCCTGTTTCGCAATGTACCTCCTGGCCCATTTTCAAGGAAACTGTAGAAGAACAAAGGGTCACAAAGTCATGAAATTAGTGTCCTCCTTGAAGAACCACACCATTCTATTTTGACTGCTCAACATTAGCAGAGATGGCGCCTATCTCCTACAAATGTCGGTTTAAATTTGACCATGTGTTTACTTTAGTAGATCTCAGACTACATTTTTGAACCCCTTTCAAGAAATCAAGGAAAATTGATTATCATTTTTGCAGTGCAAAAACCCAAAAATCCACTGCCATTACTGTTGAAACAGGGTGTGGAAACACTAAAAGTTGCTAGGTGAAGGTAAATCACTCTTCAACAGAGAAAGGCATTTATTTGGTTAAAAATCGCTGAGGGAAAAATAGAGGGGAGAGGGGGCCGGGAGTCGTTGAGAAGAAAGTTATTACGCCTGGAAAAACAGTTCCTTATGAGTACTGCCTTCATAGCTTGAATGTTCGTGTGACGAAGGATTTTGACACAGGTGTTCTTTTTAACTGAAGTTATCACACATTTTAAGGGAATTTCTGTGTCAAATATGGACAAAATGTACACAAACATATCTCATAGATAAAATTATTTTTAAGGAAAAATATGTT
>JAQLOL010000008.1:5998497-6016800 GCA_029783665.1 Naso thynnoides | reverse complement strand
ATTACTAAATATGGACAAAATGAAAACTACAATATCTCATACATAAAATTATTTTTAAGGAAAAATATGTTTGGTTTATGTAACCAGTGTGGTGGGTGTTGACAAAGGACAATGACATGAAATAACAGATGCATGGAGAGGCACTCTAAAAGCCAACATACCTTCATCATAAGACCTTTATGTGAAGACATGCTTTTACCAAATGAAAGAGAATGCTTAACAGAAAGGCCTTCAGACAAATTTTTCCAAACGTAGCGTTTGTTTATTTGCTATTGGTCATCAGGTGTAATCCTAGGATGATTATAGGCAAACTGCAGGGCTTGAGGTGAAGCAGTACCCTTTCTCTGTGTCAATAGCTGATAGATTAAAAAATTCAGCACTGTGCTTCGAGAATAAACAACTTCCACCTTTACCTTCATCTGTCTGAGGCGGCAGCTGCTGACCATGATCAACCCAAACAACTCTGCTTAGTCTGTTAGTGCAAACACGTAACTCAGCTGCCAGATTTGTCCTTATTTAATGATATTGTGCAGAAACTCAAGCTTTAAAACATCTATTATATACTGCACAAGATCCTTCATATTTTATAATTATGATAATTATGCTGTATTGAGCAGAGAGTGCAAATCATTCTCTTACTCATGCATGCTTATGCTAACATAACACTGACGAGTAATGTTGATGTATATGCTTTGAAAAAAACAGTGTTGTTGTCTGTCCAATTTCTCAGAGGCCCACACAAGCAAACAGCCAAAAATCTCTGCAAACTACATGCCAACGCAGCAATTATCAAGACATTAGCCGCAGCGTTTCCCTCTGCATAACATGGAGTGACTAAACTGCACTTTTCCAGGAAACAGCTCTGATTCATTGAGCTCCAGCTCATATACAGCTCAGTCTACAAGGAAGTGCACAGGATGCAGAATGTTTATGTTCCAGAGCCGTGGTTTATGTAGTCTTTTGGTTATCGACACCTTAATGCTTTTCCCCCGACCATTGTGTTGAGTTGAGTGCAGATCTCGCCAGAAAGGCTTTATTCGCTATTTGCTCGGCCTTTTAAACTTAAATGAGTCCATTAACACACACACGCAAACACACACACTTATACAAACACTGGTATCGTTCATTTAAGTCCATCAGTGAAATGTGCAAGAACACAAACAATGGAGAAACCGCAGGCAATGGACTGAGAGAACGGTTTCAAGCCGTCGGTCTGCCGCAGCTCTCTCTCTGCCACCCAAGTCGACAGTCTTACACCAGTGCAGGAAGCAGTAGTGGCTGTTTTTAGATTTGCCAAACACTGAACTCTCTGGCTGCTACAATGTTCCCTGGCTGCACTGCTCGCCGAGGCTGTGTGTGAGTGCTAGTGTGTGTGTGCGTGAATGGCCCGGAAGCATCCATAGGAGTGGCAGCCTGCCCCAGCTGATGACTGCTGAATAGACAAATCCACACACAACCCACTCGGCTTGGCAGCAGGCGGCAGTCATGGTCCCCTTCTCCTCCTCCTGTCTTCCTTCTTTGTCCTCCCTCAGTCTTGTCCTCTCCCTTTTCCATTCGATGCACTTATTTTCACTTGAGGATTTTTTTTTATTTTGGTGCCAGCCAAGTCCACAAGAGAACTGGCAATTACCAGTGTGGTAAGAAACTTGCTGCCAGCTTTCCAGTATACACACAGGCACACATTTGCACACTTCCCCGCATGCATATTTACTCAAAGACTCCCGGCCTTCATCTCCCAATGCAAACATAACAAAATAAACCTCACATAGGCTTTCATATAACCCTACCTTCCTTCAGGCAGGGAGGGCTTGAAATGTTTGAGCGCCTCATCTCTTGGGGAGAAGACTCAGGCCGGCCTCGGGCTGCATTTCAAATTTAGAGGCCTTGGATTATCACTCAGGGAGCCATTGTGTGACCTCGATGTAACCTGGAGCTCATTCTGACATGTACACACAAGTACACGTCATCGTATTTGCCAGATTGTCCTTCAGCAGGTTTATTCTCAGATGCAATGCAATGGCGTCGGGAGCCTCGGTGGGCCAGAGAAGCCGTTTGATCGGTGCCATTTTCAGCTGCTGCTGTTCTCTGGGGGTTTAATTAGAAAAAAAATGCGCGGGGGGGGGGGGTTAACACCCAGACCTAACGGCAGTCCAGACCACGCTGAGTAAAGCAGGATGGGATGAGAACGCAGTGGAGAGGAGAAACAGAGAGATACAGAGAGGAAAATAAAAAATAAAATAGAACAACATCAAAAACCTGTCAGTGAAGGAGGGGATAAGGCAACATCAGAAATCCACTTCAATAAAGCATGATGCCTCCACGCATCCAGACTTCCTTCTCATTCTCCCCACTTCCCCCCTTTCTCCCTCACATTAACTCCTTCCCTGCTTACGTCCCCTCCGTGCTCGGATCTAATTAGTACACAAAGACTCCGTCCTGTCAGCCACATCTGTGTATGAGTGACAGTCTTTAAAAACCTCCAGGGCTTCCTGGGAACGGAGAGATATGAGCTGTTACTCATTCCAGCCACCCAATGGAGTCTTACACACACACGTACACACTCAGCTGCACATACATTTACACACAAGAGCATTGGCCATATTATCTGCTCCGCCTGGGATATCGCAGTGCCAAGCAGCTGGGACTGAACTCATACAGATTGTATTATATTCATGCAGCTGCAGTACGTCATGTTATGTTGTTTACTGCCAAAGAGAAGCCAGCAGCAAGGGAGGAACCCAGGCAATCTGCAGCTGATCACAATTTCAGTGATATACAATATGGACATTTTTTTGTGTGTGCGCTCTACTTGATACCAGTTGGTTTATCAGCATCTCTGTCCCCCTAAGACTCTCTAAATTCTGTGTGTGTGTGTGTGTGTGTGTGTGTGTGTGTGTGTGTCCAGGCGGCGTGTATCCCAGTGCTGCTGAGCAACGGGTGGGAGCTGCCGTTCTCTGACGTCATACAGTGGAACCAGGCGGTCATCGAGGGAGACGAGAGATTACTACTACAGGTAAATGCACAGAGGCATTTGTAAATGCTTATTTACAGGCACACAATTACAGAGACGGGAAACTGTCCAGGGTCCCAGCATGCTGCTGGGCAATTCAAGCGCTTTCAAAAATTAAACAACTGGGAAAGTGCCATCACCAGCAGGTGGTGCAACACAATCCAGCAGCACATAGAAACACTCTATTTCAACACAATAACCAGGATTAATCTTGGCATTCTAGCATATAAGACGGAAATATATGTCAAGGCTATGACTGAATGTGGTTATGTTTAGGAAAACATCATGTTTGTGCTTTCAAATACCTGACTGTGGTGGCACAAACATGGCAGGTATCATCCTACTAATGAGGTTATTAAGCATCATGTATATTGTGTTGCTAGCTTCATATGTTGGCAAGGAAGATATTGGTGTTTTTTAGCTGCCTTTATTCAACATTATTTCCTAAAGGCCCTAGACGTTTGCATTTAGGGTCACATTTTTGGCAGAGAAAGCGAGGTCATAAGTGAGTAGAGAGGCTGCAGTTAAGGGGCGTGGTTCAGTTTGACTACATAGCGAGGGTTGCTTTTTTTCTACCTGCTGTGGAAAGCCCAAAACACTCAGAGATCCAGATGCTGCCTTATGTGGGTCCATCTAATCCTTCAGAGGCGCAAAGTTTAGGGAGTTTGATGGCTGTTTCCAGTGCTACTCCAGGGTCAATCGCACCTTGTTTTGTGACCCGTTTGAATAATAAGTTTCACCTCCGTTTTTACAGTGAATGAATCTCTGCCAGTACCTCCTTAATGCCGTACATCACTGGAGGATCTAATGCTTATTGGTCATTGCGGTGCAAATGGGTCGCTGAAGTTCAGACTCTTCATTTTGATCTGTTCGGTAATGTTGTCAGACACAGTGAATAGCAAAAAACAGAAGTGTTATTGGAAGTACTAAAGACAGTCATAGTTGCCCTTAAGGATTACACTACAGCCATTGCAGCAATGTTGCTGCTCCCCTATGTGGCGATCCACTTGAACAACATAAAACTTTTGGTAAAGTATCAGTCATTTGCACACCAATTAAAAATACAAGACTTCCCCTTTAATTTGGTTAAAATAAACAATCGACAAAGGTGTCAATTCAAACAGCAGCTGTAGAGGATGTTGGTTTGGTTTCGAATATGTACAATAATCTACAGGAAAACAGCCAGATAAAAGAAATGCCGCATGAGAGACTGCAATGGGTTACAAAAGCCTGAGGAAAAAAAGGCTAGTCTGTACGTGACGTTGGCTCTCTATTACCTGGTGTGGTTGCAGGTTGGGGCCTTTTGAGATTACACACCCAGAGAGGCCTTAATCCAGCTCCAGATCAAAAGCACTCGCCCGCTCATCCTCTGTGTCTTTCCTCTCTCTCTCTCACACACAAACACACTCACACATGCATCTACACAAATAAGCACATGAGAAAGCACTCTCAGCAGCAACCTTTATCTCGCTCTCTCACACAAATTACATCATGTCTCCTCTGCATTGATCCGTTTCGATCTCGGCCAACAGAGGACACGAATTGGCATTTGGCTAATGAACAGGAACAAGCCCCCGAGTGCTCAGAGCAGAGACATTTTTAAATTATGGTTGAGTCAAATTAAATGAGTTGACCTCATCTGTGGCATTTTTTTTTTTTTTTTACACCTGCGAAAACCTCACGTGGAAACATACATGTAATGAACATATTCAGATGTAAGATGAAGGAGCGTGAGGCTTGCAGAAGAGGCGGACACTTCAGACAAACTGAGGCTGGGGCTGTAGTGAAGCTGTCCTTCAGATGTACTCAGTGAAAAGACAAGAAGGAAGTGGTAAGAAAAGAGAAATGGGTGAGCAAGGTAAGATAGTGAATAGGGGTTAAAAGATCAAGGACAAGGATTTAAGAAAAAAGCTAGAAAGAGATTTAGTGGCCTCTGTCCTCTTGTCTGGCACTCATTAGAAAATGTGTTTGCCCTGAAAAAACAGAAGTGTTTAAAGGAGTCACATGCTCCTACTTTTCTCAGTTCAGTGTGAATATCTTCCTCTTTGATTGAGCTGCTGAGCTAATTTTCCAAGTGACTGAATCAATTTAGGTGATTTACCCTTAGTGTAGTCTTTCTTAATTGAGGTCTAAATATCTGAATGACAGACCCCAAACTCTGTGTCAAATTTTTTTTATAGCCAGATTATGCAAACATTTCATTCAGTTTACACAGGTTTGATCACTTAAATACCATTTATTCTTTTTCTCTTTTCCCATCTATTTTAAGAGATATGACTTGCTTTGAAAACAACTCTTTGTGGCTTTTTTTTTCCCTCTGTTTTCTTCATTTCACTGTCTGGATCTTTAACTCCTATCATCTTTTGTCCTCAGGTGCCATCCACAGTGAGAGCAGTAGGAAATGAGAGAGTCCTGGCGCTCAGACAGAGGACCCAGATGTTGTGGGAAGCCTATTTTTCATCTGTGGACAAGATAGTCCTCACCACACTTGAGGTCAGCCTCTGCCATATTGTACACTAAGCATAAAAAAGCAGTTCACTGAATTTTTCCCTCTTGTGATTGTGAATCATGTCATTCGTAAGGATTGATGACATAGTCACTACTTGCTGGACTAGTAGGAAAACTGCCTAACGCACTAGCCAGCTGGGAATATGCTAACGCTAGTCATTTTCAATAGCTTCCCTAGCTTTATTTTGTCTGCACTGTGCCATTACTCACTCCTAGCATCGGGATTGTACAATAATTCATTCAAAATGAGTAACTGAGGGGATAAAAGGTTTTTGTTTTTAATTAGCAAAAAAAAAAATAGTTGGCTATCATGCAAATTCTGTTGCTAACAGGACAAAAGTTTTAGGTAAAATCTGAATATGTATAACCAACCAAGCTGGGAAAAAAACTATTTACATCAGCCTTTTGTTGTAATTCCAACTCTCACATCTGAAATTTCTGTCAACTATGATATCTTATGTTTAGTCAGCATTAATGGAAGAATCAACAAACCGGTGGCAAAACGACTGCAGTGTCACCACTGCTAAAAGTTACATCCAGATACAGTAAGAAACAGAAATATTAGCATGATTGATTTTACTCAGCTCATTTTAAAGTAGCTGGGCACCATTTATATTTGCTTTCACATGCTATTGAAACAACCACTTGCAAAGGTTGCCAAATAAGCTCTTTTGGTCTTTGTTTTACAACAGGACCAGCCATCAGAATCAAAGTTTGACTACTAATTACTGGGGGAAAAATTATTATTTATGAGGCCCTGGTGAGGATTGAG
This sequence comes from Naso thynnoides, assembly GCA_029783665.1. NCBI lineage: Eukaryota > Metazoa > Chordata > Actinopteri > Acanthuriformes > Acanthuridae > Naso > Naso thynnoides. Next base: position 6,010,510 of record JAQLOL010000008.1, on the reverse strand, counting down.
CTCATGGCCCCTTGTTGACAAGACTGGTGCTCTAACTACTGAGATATTTAGTTACCTAAGTGCTAACATACTAGTTAGCTTGCTAAGAACAATGCTAGTGCTAGTCACTGACAGCAAAATGTAAAATTTCAACCAAAACATACTTGAGTTTGTACATCAAGTGTTACTGGGAGGGTGAAAAAAGAAAACCCGTCAGGTAGCAAGTTCACTAGCTCTGTTGCTAAAAGGACAGTTATAAAGATTATTCAATATAACTTCATCAAATTAACTCCTATGATTGTCTAAAAACATTACTCTTCCTTGGGGCAGTTTGACAGAGGGTGAAATGTAGGGTTCATTAAAAGCGGATAACAAGCAAAAGCTTCTTGATTTCTTTTTCTTTCTTTTTTTTCTTTTACTTTTTTTTTCTTTGCTCTCAGTTCCCTCAAAGATCAGCACTGGCAAGACAGTTTGCTTTTCATCAATAATCTGCCAGTCAAAGACGAAAGTTAAACTTAAAAAATCTTTGAAAGGAGTTGATTTCTTTGAAAAAAAAAAAAACCTGATGATTAAATGTTGGTCTTCAACACTAAATATCTTGGTTTTGACCCCCTCGTGTTTGTGTGTCGCTCTATGCCTAACACTTCTGAAGTAACATTGCTTTTGGCTGCTAAATTTTGCTTAGAAGCCTTATTGAAATGTTATACAACCTCGAATACTCCTACCATACAATTCTTTTCAGGAATGTGCAACAACATCCAGTAAAAACATCTACAAAAAGAAGCCAGTGCTGTAAACACAGGTTTTCTGTTGAACACACAGGCGTAGTTGCTACCTCTCTGTGGTTTACTGCCCCTGTGCTATCATCAGTCGTCTTTCTGAGAGGCTTTCCAACGGAGTTTTTACATTTGAATCAAACCAACCTTCTATCATTATGATTATGGGGTTGGATTTTGGTCCATACTCTACATTTCTACTCTTTTACAATCTCTGCTCTGTGTTGTGCTGTAGTACTGGGGAGCATTTCAAAGCAGTCTACATCCGATCTGCCTGAAGTCTCACAGAATTCCCCTAATGTATAGAAATTATATATCATTACACATCAGCTATTAGCCTCAACTTGCTTGTTTCTGCCTCATCACTGTGATCAGACTGTGAGAAATGATTCCTCTTCAACGCTCATGGTTGAGATAAAATTTCATGTTTGCAAATGTCATCTCAATATATGTGTGAAACAAAACTTGCTTAGTATATTTTCCTGAGGTTTGCTGCTGTAGCATCCACTCCTGCTCATCTGTCGGTCTTTTGTTTTTCTCCTTCTGTCTTTGAACAAGCTGAGATCAAATGCACTTCAAAGGTGGTTTCTCCAGCTAAGAGAGAGTCATTTCAAGGTTAGCCCAAGGGTGAGACAATACATGAAAAGAAATAACAACCTCCTTATATTAGCAGTTTTTGCACACACTGCCGGCGTCAATTTTTGCACATAACAATGAGGGGAAACAACAGATTTAACCCTTCTGAAACCTGAAGGAACTGCCCAGTGAGTGGTAGGCTTTGGACTCTGATGTTTATAAAGGCAAGACTGGCAGCTCCTACTGCATTTACTGGTAGGGATTTACGCTAGAGATAATAAAGGAGAGGTTCTGGAGGTTGGTGATAAGCTGCTTATATACATACAGCATGCAGGGGGGAACCTCACCCCATGGGAGACAGCTGTGCAGTCAGCCTGAGGTCAGTAAGGCAGAGGGCTTCAGAAGTGGCGCCCGGTGTTGCTGCTGCGTGGACACCTCCTGTTGGTGTAAAACGGGAAGTGCACCGAGCATATTAATAAGGATTGCCGGAGTGTGCAAACACAAGTGTGTCAGGTCTCGAGTTGCACAGTTTACATTAAGCTCCGAGACTCTTATCCACCAGCTTAGAGGAAAAATAAAATGAATGTGGAGCAGGCTTATACTAAATGAGCACAACGGCCACTTCACAATGCAAACAGACTGACACGGCAAACTTCTCCTCCTCAGATCATTAAGGACCGCGTGTTCTCCCACATATCGAGGAACAAGTACATGTGGAACTTCCAGCCAGGAGGTCTGCTGGTCCTACCCGAGTACTCCACTCACCTCGCACATTTTCCTTTCTACTACCTGGGACTAGGTAAACACACACTTCATTTAACATCTGCACAACATGCAGATCTTGATTGCACAGGATGGTGATGAGCTGTGGAGACAAAGATGAGTAATCAGCACTCGACCAGCAAATCATTATCAAATATTTACTAAAGTCCTGGTCTGACTGTTTCCCTGCAGTTATGCTAAAATATATGTTGCAAATAAATTTAGATATATTTTCAATGTATTATAAGCCGCATTGTTATTTGATTAGGACAAGTTTTTGTTTGTAGAAAATCTGAATGATCCTTGTCGTACCAATGCAGATACAATAAATATTCGAGGAGGTTATACATTCTCTCTCGTCTCTTTTTTTTTTCTTTTTTCATGACCTGGTTCAGGGGTCAGTCCAGGTCAAGAGTTCACTGCTGTCATCCACGCTGTCTCCCCATTGGTCTCCCAGTCTCAGCCAATCATGAAGCTGCTTCAGGTGGTCTCCAAGTCAAAATATTGTTCGCAGGTAAATAAGACAAATATGATAGTTTTATCATATAAATATAAATAAAAAACACTCTTCCACACTTTTGTACCTAAGCCTACCTTGCTGTTTTAATGGAAAAGTATGATTTATACAAACCCTATTGGTTTTTTAATGTAATCCGCTATTTCTTATCAGTCTAATGCGTCTTGCTGTGTGTGTGTTATGTAAAACTCCCTTCCCCTGCTGCTCCAGATCATCATTCTCTGGAATAGTGAGAAGCCGCCACCCAGTCGGAGCAAATGGCCTCCCATGCCCGTCCCCCTCACTGTGACAGATGGCAGAAGGAAGGTGAGGAGCAACGCCACCCACATCTCACGCTGACGTCTGACTGACAGCATGACAAACTGTCAGTTGCTCAGTCTGTTTGTGCATCTCTTTCTTCCACTCTCTCTCTGATACTATATTTCTCTGTTTGTTTCTCCTTCAAATATACTTTATTTTTTAGTCTTTCTTCCTGTTCATGTATATCTGATGTGTCCATCTATCTGTGTGGCACACGCTTTCAAAAATGTCACTCATTCACTTAACATTTCTACTCCTTTTCTCTCTCACTCTCTTGTCTTTTTTTGACTCCAAGGCAAAATCTATAGTGATTGACTCATCCCAGTCACTCAGACTGATTTACTGTAACATGATCATCTCTCATTCTCTCTCATAATCTCCTTAAACACAGGCCAGGCGACATTTAGCCTACAGCACCAGAACTAAAAAGATTCGCTCCTGTATTTCTCTCGCAGACCACCAGTCGGTTCCTACCTCATGTTGCCATAGAGACAGAAGCAGTGCTGAGTCTGGATGAGGATACCGTCCTGCTGACCAGTGAGGTATGTGGACACACGTACAGCAGAACTGCACACACGTAGAAACCATTATTACTGAGAAAGTTGCAGCAGTGTCTTAACTGCTCCATGTCTGCACTTGTAGGTGAACTTTGCCTTCTTGGTGTGGCGGAGCTTCCCTGAGCGGATTGTGGGCTACCCTCCTAGGAGCCACTTCTGGGATCCCCTGAAGCGTGCCTGGGGCTACACCTCAAAATGGACCAACGACTACTCCATCGTCCTGACTGGAGCTGCCTTCTACCACAGGTACACCAACAGACTGTAGCTACCTTAGTAGAAAACGCCATTTAAACTCCATGTACTTTGTTTTGTTTTTTTTTAAATAATTTGCAGTTTAACATGTTTTAATTATGATCATAACACATATAGGCAAGACTATGTCCATAGATATGCTAGCTGCTTTGATCTAAATGCTAAGGTCCAAATGCCAAAATGCTTATTTTTAGCAGCTGTAATGTTAACTGCAACCATAATGTTTAGTGCATTAGCATGCTAACATTTGATTTTTAATTCATTTGTTTATTATAAGCATCTCCACTGGCTGATGTCAAGGCGACAAGTTCGTTTTCCCGGAGTCAAAGACATTATAACATTACATTGCAACAGACACAAGAAAGAAAGAAAAACAAGGATAAAAAATAACTAATCAAAAAAGACAAAAATATTGATCAATAAAATAAATAAAAGTCCAAATAAAAAGTACCTGTTGCTTAAAATTAAACTCAAAATACAGCGAAGGCTTGCAGGGAGTGTCAGTAGTTTTTGTGTTTCATTGCAATCAAATTTATATCTGTTGTGTAGTTGTCGGGATATTTCAGTCTAAACCAGAGTGGTGGACTGACCAATGTTTCCATCCCTATAGCCACATGGCTAGCTTTAGCCAAAAACAGGAAATGCAATTTAAAGCCACATATGCTTTATTTTTGAATGTTGTTCTTCAGATATTTTTAATTATTAAAGTTTATTAGCTTGATTGCATCACTGTGCACATACCAAATGCATTTGAACTCAACATTAATTATGCAGCTGAGATCAAAAGAGGTCGCCTCCATGAGATCTGCAGCTAAAAACAACAGAAACCTTAATGGATTGTGACAGCAGCAAGCATAATGACATAGGTCTCAACATGAAGGGCACAAAGGGACAATCAAAAATAATATTGCACATCAAATATTATTACCTGTATGTGTGAGGGTGAATTGCTCTGGGATTATTTTAAGATGTCTGAATAATTCAAAAAGCCTGAACTCGACGGGTGCAGGAGCAAAAGGGTGCGCGTTCTTATACAACATGAATGTAAGTACTCGGCAGACAGGTTGCTTCAAATGATGAGGAAACGCTGCAACATTTAGAGACAAAGTGAGTGGTCATTTTTGTCAGCAGTTTCCATCGAAACACACTTTTGTCATGCTAATTTGAATCTTCACAGCCCATCGGCAAGGCCCACTGATGTTTGCAAAGCCCATTTGCATCACCTCTAATGCCTGTTTCAGCACTTAAACAGAGAAATGACACTGAGTAGTCAGTTAAAAGCTGCCTCTCTCTTTGTGAGAACAATCAGTTTAGTAATTTACACACAAATTGTCTGATTAGTTACTGTATATTGTGTGGTAAATGATTTGACAGCACACCAAATGGCTTTTTCAAATAGTGCTGTAGACTGCTATACAACAACAACAAAAAACTCCCATTAACAGCAACTTCCCTGAATCAACTGCAACAACTTAAAGTCAATTCTTATTCCAAAAAAAGAGACAGTATTCCTGCAAAGCTTTACAACATACAAAGACAAATGTACATCATATTTGCTGCTTTTTTAGAAAGCGCTGAATCTCAAGTCTTGAAAATTGCAGGAATGGAGAGCATATGCATTGTACTGCAGGGGTTTATTGTGAGGTGCTCTATAAATATGAAATCCCACTGGTGGCGAAATGGTTAACTTGTCCCAGTTACATATCATCAACATACATCACGCCATCTACTCTTTTCTGTAGATTCTACCATGCCTGTTACTATACAGGTGCTGGTTGTCTGGCCTCCACCAGTGATGAATTGTGTCTATTTTGAAGGATACATTTTTATTTTAGGTGTTTCTGCTGATGTGCTTGTAGAAAAAGATGTACTGTCCTCTGAGTGTAACTCAAGAGGCAAATACAGTAATCAGAGACTTCTATTATTGAGACAGAGCACCAGTGACGGATGTGACAAACATCCCTGCAACAGGAATAATAGAGCGATTAATAACAGAGAGGCTAGGTGAGCAAACTGCAGCTACCTTCATTCATTTAGTTACCATTTTACAACACAAGGTTGTAAAACAAAATGCAGTTTGTAGTCCAATTATGCTTCTACTTGTGAGTGAAAGTTATGGCAACACTTCAAGCATGCATCTATAATGCATTCTTAACATACTTGTAATGCGTTACAAGGCACCTACAGTGCCGTATAATTAAAGTTATTAATAATTATTATATAACCACAACCTTAACCATAGCCAACTATAAAGCATTGTAAGTGTTTCACAATGTGTTATATATGTCTTATAATGCGTAAGAGATGCAAGTAAAATCTTACCAAAATTATTTTCGTGTATCAGTAACACTTAAAGCATGCATCAGTCATGCATCATTAACATACTTATGTGTTTTAAAGCAACACTATGTAACTTTGACCCCGACCTGTGGCTTCAAAAAAACAAAACCAAGCGATGCTTGTTAATATGCCATATAAAACAGCAATTTTAGTTAAACCGGGTCATATTTTTTCTGAGAAGATGTCCTCTGGTTTTCCCTCTGTTGTCCTACAACTGCTCTGTCTGTCTGCAGCCTCTGCAGGCTGCTGCAGCTGCAGCTTCGGTCTGCAGGCAGCCCACATGTTGCTTTCAAAAACCTCCGTGAATCATGGAGTTGAGGCAGAGCAGTCTAGGACATCAGAGGGAAAACCAGGGGACATTTTCTCAGAAAAATATGACCTGATTTTAATAAAATTGCTGTTTCGTGCAATGTATTAACATTCAACATAAAGTTTTATTTTTTGAAGCCACGGGTCGTGGTCAAAGTTAACCCTAACAATAACCACCTATAACACATTATGAGTGCATTCATAATGTGTTGTAATGTGCTATATGGGTTCATAATGTGTTTGAATTCATTACAGAGACAGGCTTCATAGAAAGTGTAAACAAAAGTTCATTAAAATAAACCTAAAACCTAAAATAAACCAGTCCTGTAGTCTGTTGATAAGTAGCTGGTACTTCTGTTTCTCTAGCCAGACAGTTACGAGGTGAACAGGCTGTAACTGGAGTGGGTGTTGTCTTTTAGGTACAGACACCTAACCTCCATATCATCCATGTTCTGGCTTCAGTTAATGTCAGAGTCTTTTTATATATATATATAAAATGTGACAAAACTGATCACATGTAATTGTATATTGATTTACACATCACCCTACCACTGGCAACACTGTGATCAATGTTCAGAAGGTGAAAATTCCGAAGGGGAGTAAACTTAAACTGGTAATATGAAAAGGGTCTATAGGAAAACTCAGCAGTGTTTTTTGGATTTGTTTGAAAGAGCTGGTTAAGTTTTATGTGGACACACCAGTTGTTTCATTTTCTTTTTATCAGTTGGTATAGTTATTTTGTCAAACAGAAGAATTAAACTGGGTGAATGTTTACAGCAAAATCGCTGGCACACCAGTGTTGCACAGTTGCTAATAAATCACAGAACTCATTTTACATTTGTAAACATACTTTGGAATCACTTTTTGTTTTTTTCTCTTCCAGTTTCCATTTTCTGTTCATTTTATCAGTTTATGCTTTGTTTTCACTGCTGTGGACAAACAAAGCAGATGTGGGAACTGAAACTGTGATGTCTGTGTGGATGCTTGAAGTGAATTACAACTATTTAGGCTCATCCGATGTCTTTGAAATTTCTGTTGTACTGTAACCGGTATGCTCCGACCTGGCCCACAGGTACTACCACTACCTGTTCTCCCACTACCTACCCCAGTCTCTGCGGACTCTGGTAGATCGCACCTCAAACTGTGAGGACATCCTGATGAACTTCTTGGTCTCTGCAGTAACCCACCTGCCGCCAATCAAAGTGGCTCAAAGGAAGCAGTACAAAGAGTTGCCCAGTCCACAGGTAGGCAGCATTTCATATGTCTCATTTGTCCTAATGATATCCTATCAGCAGATGGTAAATGACAGTGTCTTGATCGACTTCCTCAGGGTACGAAGAGTGTCCCCTGGGCCAACCCAGAGCACTTCAATCAGCGGCAGGAGTGTGTCAACACCTTCGCCAGCTGGTTTGGCTACATGCCTCTGGTCCACTCTCAGTTTCGCCTGGACCCAGTGCTCTTTAAAGACCAGGTGTCCGTCCTGCGCAAGAAGTACAAAGATCTGGAGAGAGCATGAAGATAATGGACAAAATGGACCGAAAAGTTCGGATGCATCGAGTTCTGGTCTGGTGGCCTTTTGGACAGCCAAACGGACCAATCAGTGCCAGACAGTCGAGATGGGATACTCAAGGCATTTGCGACTTGAACAAAGTACAATCATCAGACAGACCCTGGTGGACTGTTCTGGACTACATCCGTATAAACATGAAGAGAAAGAGGCCTATAAAGGTTTGAAAGGGGCTTCAAATGATTCTTCTGTCTCCACAAGTCTGATGAGATGAAAGTGAAGGACATTTAGGGGCCTTTAAAGAGGCCCTGTGATTGGGCCTCTCACTGAGAAAGGACAATCTCTATTAGACAGCGAGAAAAAGGAATGTGTTTGAACACTTAAGATGACAGAGCTATTGCTGCGACAGTGAGAAAGGGACAGGCGATCTCATGCCAGAAGCTCCAAAAGGGAATGGTATTGGTGCCATGCACTCCAGCTGTCAATGTGTTTCTCAGCGTTACTGTGCAGAGACAGTTGCCATGGAAACAGATCATTTCACATCAAAATGCTAACTGTAAAACCAATAAAAATGATTTATAAATGCAAGCTCGTGGCGCTGCACATATATTTTTTCAACTACTTAGAACTCGCCAAAGAAGGTCAGGACATACATTATGTTGGAGAGATAAAGGAACCAGACCGGCAACATTTTTGAATACTCAGATGGCAAAAATAAGTAGCAAAGTGCACCAGTGAGGCCAGCAGTAACTAGTCATAAGAAAAAAAAAGACTGATTGCAACAATGTGTAGTTCAATGGAGTTCAAATATTTGTTGGTTGCACTTGAAAAATGGATGAAAAAGCAGAATACCTTAAACAAGGAGCAATCAAGACTCTAGATGTAAGAAAGTGTAACAAATAAGGTGAAAGCAATAAAAAAAGCCATGAGCTTTAAGCTTTGAAGGCCCCCAAGCCCTGAAGAAGACCCACAGTGGTCAAAATACTTCAGGCTTTTCAAATAATTTATTAATGACAAAAACAGCTTTTAATAATAATATTAATTATATATTTCCTACCTTCTTTGTTACAATTCCTTACATTTTGGGTGCCTGGAATGCCTTCTAATTTGAAGAACCTTGACATTTAAAGATCTTTCAACTCAACATGTGCCTTAAAGACAACAGGAAATAAGATGGTTGCATTTCCCAAAATAAGATTTTCACATCTCAGAAAACAAAGAAAAAGTGAAATTGTATATTGATTAAGTCAGGAAAACGAAAAGAGAAACTAGACTTCTGTAAGCATAGTTGACATCAGTGCTAACTAGTGCTGTGACCTATTTCACTGAACTTATCAATCAGTTCAAAAATTCTTTTACTCTGTTACTCAAATGTAGGTCCTGACTGATATATCTGTTTGCGGATATAATTGGCTGATATCTGCATATCGCAGACTTCTCGATATAGGGTACATGTTCTCTGATCTGTGTAGATATTAAAACTTTTTTTTTAAGGCCAGAAAAAACGCTTGGACTAGTGATTTAAAATAGTGTAATGGCCTGTTTGTCCAGCAGAGGGCAATCCATTACTTAATAGCTACTACGTGAATTGTTTAGTGATGTTTGGAGTAGTTTGTTTAATATAGATATCCTGCCTCCATTACGTCTTTATCTTTGTTGCATGTATTTGATGACATCAAGCCAATATTTTATATATAAATCAGTCAAAACAATTTTCTTGCTCCCTAGGATCGATATCAGCATCAGCCCCAAAAATCTCATATCAGTCGGGCTAAATTAAAACATGTATTTGCTAAAATGTCAGAAAAATACTGAAATAATAAAGTATATCACATTTGACTAACCAAATTCCCAAACTTTGGTATCAGTTATCAAAATGTTTGCTAGGTTAACTTCCTAATGCTTCGGTTTCGCTTATAGCTTTCCATTTCCCCAATTAATCAAAAATTATCAGACCCCCACTTCATATTTGTGTAAACATATGCAGCTCATAAGCCGAGGTAAACACATCTTCATATCCGATGGGTAGACTGATAATTTGTGGTGTTGTTTACACAGTTGAAATACTGAAATTTTTATTTTTCTAGCAATCAATTTAATAGAGAAAGCCCTCTGGGCAGATTGAATTAGCTGAGAAATTATTCCAAATACAATTCCAGTAATCACAGGCACTGCTCAATCACACGTCCTCTGTGTTTTTGTGCCTCTGGGACTCTTATTGTCTTTGATGCTGTGTTGTAGTGTAGTAGCACTACACTGATGAGCTGTTTGCGTGTAAAGAAGGATGAATACAACCGGTCAGGGTCAGAGTATGCATCATTATGTGTTGGTGGATATGCCTTGATGTGCTTTTATAGTATCATGTCTGTTGCCAAGAAGATCATATACACAGCCACAAACTGCAAAGTCTGAGCTGGCTGATTATGTGTTTAGAAGCAGGACTTAGAAAAACATGTTGAGCAATTTTGGTTTTTAAAAAAAGGTTTATTTTATACAAAACAGAAGTGAGTCTGTAGGCCTGCCGTTTGTTCCACATTTTACAAAAATAAATTCGCAGGCAAGCAAGTCGCGGCACCCTCAGGGTAAACAGGTGTGCTGTCTAGCACTCAGGAAGCTAATCTCATTAAAGACAAGCAAACACACACACACACACACACTTTTCTGTACAAAGCACCTGAGATACATAGCTGCCAAGAGGCTAATTTGAATTCTGAACCCATAGTGTTTTTACAACTGACAGAGCGTATTAAGGACAATTGTTACTATTGTAAACACAGTCATAAGATCAGCTTCTGTGCTTTTCTGGCAGAATTGCCTGCATGATGCAGCACCTGGGGACCAAACACCATTAATACGCTGTTTTAAGAAGACTTGTCTTTTGTTTTCACCTGAGGCGTTACAGGTTTTAACGCATCATTTAAACAGTATGAAAACACAATTTATCTGAATACACAAAGAATGAAAAAAAAAACAACAAAAAAACAGTTGCAGAGCACTTGGCAAACAAAACTCGGGTTTTCAGCTGCCTTCAAAACAAGAATGATTCTTGGAGCTGGAGTGAAATAGGTTGTAACAAGCTTATTATTCTTTTAGGTTTCATCCAAACAACTTCATTATAATACAAAATAAACAGCAAATGTTCTTAGGAGAACTGTGAGTTTTAGTGATGAAGTGCCAGCACAAAGACTTGCACCAAAGTGGAAAGTCCCATATTTAACAATCCAACAAAAATTCCCTTATTCCGCCTGGTCTCTGCCGTCGTGCAGTCCGAACTTGTGTAGAGGAATGCATCTCTCATCTAAACTATCATTTGCTGAGTGTCAGCATGGCGTTGACGTCCCACAGCAGGTTCCTCATCTGGTCCATCAGAACCTTCATCTCCTGGTTCTTCTGACGTACCTTCTGCAGGTGAACCACAAGACATTCATTAGTAAAAGCTCCTTAATTAAAACAGAACCTTGTTTCCTAACTAAGAAAAATGACCAGTGATTGGGGCTTACTTAAGATTATGCCTGCTTGAGGACTTTGAGTGAAGAAAAATATTTTCAACTAGTCTGCCACAGATGTTCCCGATGAAACAAACAAGCTTAACATTTTCCACTAGTTTGTCACCAGCTGCCTGATGGCAAATTCCAAATCAACTTCAAATATTGACCATTGTTTACAACTAGAAAAACTGCCTCGCTGTTGTTCGCCTCCACAAACCATTCACGTCGCAGTTCACATCCTTGTCCGTCCAGAATCATGTAACATATGTAGCATTCGTTGCTCAATGTTTATTCAAACAAACTGAGGTAGCAGCTGCAATTGTGGATTTTACCTGTGATATTTATTTCCTATAGCCTAAAAAATTCTATCATATTTTTAAAATGCTACAAAAACATCACAGCCAGTGTTTTCTAAAAAGATGCCCAGACCATCAGTTCATTTTCTCTACAGGGTGACGGCGTTAAACTAACAGTATGTAGGATTGTGGCCAAAACCATTGCTGCAGTCAAATTCAAAACACTGCAGTGTGTTGTTCCCCCTCCCAGCTCACTTAACTGGCTACTTGGAGGCTAAAATGCCACTGATGCTTTGATTGGGAGAGCGCAGTGGGTGACACAACAGGCCAAAACACAGACCAAAACGTAAACAT
>JAQLOL010000008.1:5971232-5988744 GCA_029783665.1 Naso thynnoides | reverse complement strand
ACAGTGGAAAATTGAAATCTATTGCACTTGTTGATTCCTGTACCTCTGCTCTAAAGCAAAAAATATCAAACAGAGGCTGCCTGAGTTTCCCAAAAATCGATCCTGGTTTCATTAATATAAAAGATTGTGCAGGCTGCCATGTTTACCTTTGACATCCAGCACCATGCCAGGGAAAGTGAGGCTGGTGACGAGACCTCTCATCTGGGCTGTCCAGGTCTGAACAGGCTGCCGGGTCTCTGACCACAGAACGACCTTCGCTCCCGGCTCCACGGTGCCCATCACCTGAAGGCTCATGTTCGGGGACAGCTGCAGCAAACACACACACAGTTCATGAGCAGACCAGCACAATTTTAAAACAATCAGATGACTTTAAAAATTCAGGTCCGGTTTTAGTTTGCAAGATGCTGCCAACATTATGACACAAAGAAAGTATTACCTTGCTCTTGATGAGGCCATCCTGATAGAACCAGATGTCGCTCATGGGCTCCACCTCTGGCGTCACAACCACTCGTCCTGATTTCATCTCCTCCACGCCGCCCTGGATGGACATGAAGTGACCGCTTTCCTTGTTCTTGATGCGGAAAAAGCGGCGCTTCTGCAGGAGGAGGAATTACAAAAAGGATTCTAGTATCACAGATCAGTGAATCTTGTTCAGATATCAAAGTTTTAAGAAGAACCTACACAGAAAAATCATGTTTCAAATGTTTAAGAAATTACACGTAAGATTAGTTTAGTTTTACATCAATTCAAACTTTAAAGACTATTATGGGAAACACGATCTGTTTAGTCGTAGTGTTAATAAAACTTGAAAGTAAGGGTGAGAATGCTTCTTGAGATCTTGTCACTCAGACTTGTTGGAGGTTGTCTGGGACACATGTGCCCACATTATATTAGCAGAATGTGTCGGGGTTCAACTTATTTCAACAATCTCCTCAGACTCCCTTAAAAGTCACACACTTTTTTTAGAGCTGTTGGGTGAAGAGAAACTAAATAAACTTTGCGAGATGTCTACGAATTCTTAATTTTGGAAACTTTCAAGAATTAGCACGAAAAACCTAAAATTTCTATAAATAACCTTTAGCTTTTGTTTATGTTCAAGCTTAAGGTGACAAAAAGACTCTTCAGCTCTTCATGGTTGACTGATGCACGGCTCACTGCGCTTCATGTTGTGTCAGGTAATAAATAAATCACTAGTGACTGCTCAGATGCATATTTTGCATTTTTAAATGTATAATTTATGGCTGTGTTTTGAAAAGAGGTTGTAAAAGTCATACCTGTCTGACTGGGAACATGGAGCCGACAGTCTGCAGTGTGCTGAACTTCGGCCAGTTGGTGATTTCAATCGGTTCCAGTAAGAACTGGTGCCCCCTGTAGTTGCTGTACTCACATATCACCCAACTGCAAACGGAGAGAGAAGAATTTGCTGCTGATCCATCACATGGCAAACACAAGCATCCAGTTTTGACACATTACTATTATTTACTTATCTATTTGACAGCTTCACTTCATAAAAAGATTAGAAAACGGCACATGGCTGAACACGAGCAGACAGAGGACAAACACTCACCAGCCTCTGTTGACTCTGACGGACAAGATGTGGTTGTTGAATCCCTCCTCCACCATGTTGGAGATCTCTGTGTCTACGGTGATCTCTCTGCCCTCCAGACCCTCCAGGCCAAACAGGGAGATGGAGGGAACCGAGAACGTCTGACAGGAAGAGATGGAGGTTTAGAAGAAAGCAGAGGAAAGAATACAGCGTGTTTTTTAATCATATGAGTGCGTTCTCACCATTGGCACCACCTTGACTGAGCGGATGGTGAAGCCGAGCGGACATCCCATGCTGGTTAGGTTGGGGTAATCTCCTTCAGACAAGACATACATGTTGCCAGAGTACTGCTTCTCCTGGTAGAGCACCCAGCTGAAACACACAGGAACGATGTCACATCAGCAGCAATACATTAGAGTTTTAATCCCAGTCTGATAATAAGCCTCCGTATGTTCACCATCATGCATATTTCATTGTTCCCCCTGGAATTAGTGGCATTTTGCAAATTATTCTTTACTTTCTTGTTTCCTCCTCTTTGAAACAGTGTAACAATCTGTAAAAGGCTCCTCACCTTCCGCCCGACACTCGGCACGATTTGGTAAGTAGTTTCTCTGATACTGCTTCCTGGTTGCGGTCCAAAATATGACACTCACCCTGGAAGTCTGGCTCCGAGTACATGATTATCTGAGAAAGAGATAGATGGATACATGCAAAAAAAAAAAAGAAAGGGAGATCTTACTATCCTGATTATTTTACCCTGTTTATGTTATTTAAGCCTTTTAGAGACTGAATGCAAATGTGCTGATGAGCCAAATGACTTCTGTAGTGAGAAGTCAGGCTGCATTTCCCCAAAAGCTGACTCAGCTTTCTGCTTTATGGCTCTGCCAGGGACTTTTTTCAGCATTCCTTGGAGACTGGAGGACTGTTGTTTTTGCAGCAAGATCTGATTTGGTCTAAGTAAGGCCTAGGTGAAATAAAACTGCAAATCTTAAAGCAGCACTATGTAACTTTGACCGTGACCCATGGCTTTAAAAAACAAAACTTAATGACGCATGTTAATACGTCGCACAAAACAGCAATTTTAGTAAAATCAGGTCATATTTTGAGGAGAAAATGTCCTCTTGTTTTCCCTCTGATGTCCTACAACTGCTCGGCCTCAATTCTGTGATTCACAGAAGTTCCTGAAAGCAACGTGTAGGCTGTCTGCAGACCGAAGCTGCAGCTGCAGCAGGTAGTTGTTGGGGACAGCTTTGCTAAATAAAAGGCTGCAGACAGACAGAGCAATTGTAGAACATCAGAAGGAAAACCAGAGAACCTTTCCTCTATAACATATGACCCAGTTTTAATGTTCATTGTTTAGTTGAAAGAAGAAGAAGCTGTGGGTTGCAGTCAAAGTTACATAGAGTTGCTTTAAGAAGTATTTCCTAAAGGATAATTATCAAAACCTATTATGCTAAACAACATAGAACTGAGAACATAAGACAAAATAGTCACCTCATTCTTGATTTTTGTGCTGTCACTTGTGGCCTACAAGAAACATAAAAACAGAAATGTGAGCAACATTGCAATATTAATGCATTCATCAGATCCTGCTGACAGATGTGTGTCCTCACCAGCAGGATGGGCTGCACTGAGCAGATGCGATTTGTCTCGGAGCCCCAGTCAGAGCAGCTATTGTAAAAACCTTTCTCTAAGATGTACTGGTCCCCAGAGAAGTCCACATGGGAGTACGCTATCCACCTGGAAGGGAAACAAACCATTAATGTGCTTATTGCATCAAAACAACACTTCAGTTCGTGATGTGCGCAAGAGTTTTATAGTGTTTGTCAACTTACGCTCCACTGAGCACATGGATGGAGCGCGTGGAGGTTTTGTAACCAAACAGCTCCACATCGGGAATGGCCTCCGTCACCTCAAAGGTGTTCTCCTCCTGCTCACCCTCCTGTTCTTCTGGCTGCTCAAACATGACCATCAAGGGGTCCATCAGGTCCTGCAGAGGAGCAAGAAAGGGACTGATTTAAGATAAAGTAGCCGGGACTGAAAACACAACTAAGAGGAGAAAGAAATCTGTGAATTCCTTAAAATTCTGACTATGAAAATACTCAATTTCAGTCATATTTTAGACAATAATTATATCTCAGAGATGTGAAACATGTCTTGTTGGGATGTTAAAATGCAAAACTAGGAAAAAAGACATGACAATTTAAACCGTCTCTATATGT
This sequence comes from Naso thynnoides, assembly GCA_029783665.1. Taxonomy (NCBI): domain Eukaryota; kingdom Metazoa; phylum Chordata; class Actinopteri; order Acanthuriformes; family Acanthuridae; genus Naso; species Naso thynnoides. The sequence continues at coordinate 5,984,976 of JAQLOL010000008.1, read as the reverse complement.
TTAAAATAAAAGTCAACCACTTGTACATAAATCATGAGCTTTTCTGAAGAATGTTTTTTTTGAGTAATTATGTATATATTGTTTGTGAACCCTATCTTGGCTTTATACAACAGAATCTAAATAAAACCTTCATGCAATGAATTGGTGTCTCATGAAATTCAACCTGTGGTTTTCTGTTTCAACATTACGGGCTATTAATCAGTTACAAGTCACGTTTTTAGATTAGTCAAGTTTTGATGACGTATGTGAGTAAATGAGGTCATTACAGCAATAAAAGTAAAACAATTCAAGGAAATATTAAGAAAACTGAACATGGGTGTGGTTCATTTAACAAGGCATGACAGATTGTTTGGAGATGACTGATGTTCATGTGTGATCCTTCCCTTACATCGACACAACAACATTACTGGTTGCATAGTTCGTAATTAAGCCTCCACTCAAACAATCTGCAGACCGTTTAATCTGAAGAGCCACACCTTTACCTTTGCCTTTGCTTGGATTAAGGCTTTACAAACATTGGAATTATTGCTTATTAACAAACTGCAGTGAAATATTTCTTACCGCTCGTATCACCCTAGCAGAGCGCAGCTCAGAGTCACAGCCTCCCCACACCCTCCAGTCCTGGTACTCTCCCTCCTCCAGCAGGTACTGGCGCCCTCGGAAACCCTCCTTCTCATAGCCGACCCAGCTGCAGTGATAGGGAGAGGCACAGGGTTAACAAGCATCCATGCCTGATATTTATGCAATAATTTTGCCCAAAATGTGCCAGAAGCTTATTAATGATCACTAAGATCAGATGCCTTTTCAGGGTTCAGTGAATGCAATCATTGCACAGCAGCACTCACATTCCTCCCAGCACTTTAAGGGAGCCGACACTGTACATGAAGGCCGTCTGCTGCCGGTCTGTTCTGGTCATGAAGTCTCTCATGGTGCCAGTTATGGTCCTCGATTTCCCAGAGAAGTAAGGCTTGTCATAGACCACCATCTGTGGACAGAGTGTAATTTTAAATCAGGAAATAAGTTTTTCAGCATCAGCAATTACAGATGTCATTTCGGGCACAACCGACATACCAGTTTGCCAATATCTGCAGCTGTTGGTCTATCACAGATAAATCAGTATTAGGGATGAAGACATCAACTAATTTCTCTGACGGTTGCACAGAAACTGTAATTGTGACGAGTCTATAAGCAAGAAAACACTACCATCTAAATTGAGTACAATTTATTCCATAAGGTTAAAGCATTTGAAATGCAGGTTTTGCATGTATTTAGGAGCCTTTTAGTCTAAATATTCTTTAAGAGAATTAACATTGCCAAGCAATTAATTTAAATGCCTTTGTCACATGCTGCACTTTGTGGTGTTAATTATTAAGATTTCTCACATTAGAAAACATGACAATTGACAGATATCTTAAAAATAAAACTGTTTTTTAGAGCTGGTGAATATGCTTGGATTGGTGATTTAAAATTGTGTAATTACATAGTTTGTCCAGCAGAGGGCAGTCCGTTATTAAATAGCTAGTAAGTGAAACATTTACCGTTCAGTGTTCTGATGTTTGGAATAAAATTTGTTAAAATGTAAGAAGTATTCGATAACACATTTGTTCGGTATTTTACACTTATAATATCAGCCAACATACTGGATTTTGAACATTTCTTGCTCCCTTATATTGGCATTGGCCCAAAAAAATCCCATATCAGTCTGGCCCTAGTGTCATTCATGTAAATTATGTCAGATAAGCCCCTCTAGTTTCTCAGCAACAACTCTTTCCTACCTTTGGTTCACCCGGATTTTCCACTCTTGGTTCACCCTGTGATTAAAAAGAAACAAATTCAGTTACTGCAAACAATCAGGCAATACACAATTATACAGTATTAGTGAAGAACAGAGCCTGTGCACGCTGGAATTAATGGCACATACCACTTTGAGTGGATGTAGAGATCCCACATAGGGCTGTTCCACCCCCCAGGCTGCAGGGTTGGTGTACCCTCCCACCTCCAGGACACGCGGGATGCCCTGGAAGAAGGGATGTGCGTACACGAGCCACCTGAGCGGGAGAGACGAGAATATGAATGAAAACAATGAAATGTGATGAGCTTAAGAATAAGTTTTTGCATTGAAACAAGTCATAATTCATAACTTACAGGCCAGCATTAATGATGATGGAGTTTGCCTTGATGGGAAAGCCAAAAATCCTGGCGTCTTCAGATGTGTCTCTGAAGACAACCTTCTTCCCCTCTGCGTTCTCTTCAGGGAAGAGACAGATTTCTGGGACGCTGTAATCCTGAAGGACAACAGAGAGCATCCATTAATGTCATGTAATGCAGAAAATAACAGGTTTTAATGCTGCTGGGGACGGAGAAAACATACACCAAACTATTTGACTTATAGCCCAAACACCAACAGATTTCTATGACTGACCGCAAGATTAAAGAGTTTTGAAAATATACTAATGATGTGGAGAATGTATCAGCCAAAATGTTTTATTTCTATTGGCTTTTTAGAATTAAATTGATACTGCATCAAATAAAATTTGGTTTAAAAAAAAAGTGTTGGTTTTTTTTTGTTTTTTTTTCAAGGTTAAAATTTTTTTAGGGACTCTCAAAATTAAAAAATCAAGGTACAGGGTGCAGTTTAAAAGATGCAAAAATAAAAACTAAGTTGAACTTTTAAATTTGTTTAATAGATCACTTCCAGAAAAAATACATTTTGTAACCCTTTTGCATGCATCAAAGCAACAGGTGCTTGTTCCTATTTTAGACACTAGATGGGGCTACAGAGTTAAAAAAAAGAAGCACATAGTGAAGTCAGAAGCTACTGTACAGTGACAAATACCAGTGAGAGCTCTTCAGCCTTTGAGCATCAGATAACAATGTTGGAGATAACACTCAAGTCTAGAACCATTTTCATTCATCACAGCTGATCCTATCAGAGTCATATCAGGTACAAATCAAAAACAACAAAGAGAGCTGAACTCATCTTACCCTGACAGCTCTGCGAATAGATCCAATGATAAACGTCTTGGCTGGCTTGTTCTCCACCTCACTTGTCTCTCCGTTCTGCTTGGCACCCTCGTTCTGTCCGTTTTGCTGCTGCTGCTGCTGCTCCTCTGGAGGGTTGAAGGGGTATGTGAGCTCTATGTCTCCCTCATCCAGAGCGATCTTCTCCCCTTTAAAGTTCGGTTTCTCATACAGCACCCAGCTAGAGGACAGAAACAGGGTAACAACAGGGTGCAAGGTTAAAAAAATCCCCTTTGTGTGATCTGTGTTGCAGTTCTTCTGAACAGTTGATGTGTAAGACTCCTAGACTTGATAAAGGTGATGCGGAGTAAATTTCGTTCTCACACGTGGCACAAAGGATCTTATTTCCCTCATTATTATGCAGCTGTTGAATCATTCAGATGCTGCAGCGCTTCTAAATCAAGGTTTCAGGAATAAGATGAAGCTAATATATTGTAGATAAAAAGTTTTTTTAATATATATAAAACAGTATATAATAATTGAAAGTTAAATTATGTAATCGTTTAAAGAAGAAACAACAACCTCCCTGTCACTTTTACAGATAGAAAGTGGAATTAATAACCAATGATAGCACTTAAGAGTTCAATAAACTCAGCTGTTTTGCTGCTGCAGTCTCACTTGGTCTTGTGAACAGTAGCTAACAGTGGCTACCAAGCTTGTAACAGTGGTTGCAAAGCTAGCTACCAAACTCTACCAAGTAGCTACCAAACTTTGGATAGATATTACTGCGTAAGTGGCAATACTAAGTCAGTCACTCGTCTGCACTGCATTTGTTTTAGCATTTAGCACTGTCCCTCATCGGCTACTTGGCTGCAGCTGTGGTGGCTGCTGTTCAGCAAATCTTATTTTCATTTTTGGAACCACCATCAACATGACAAATGGTCTCCAGCCAAAATGGCTGGCAAACATTGGTTTAATCTTTAGTAAGGCGCTATATTTTATTAGCTAATCCAATTGTTTGTGTATAAAATGATTAATTAGAAAAATGACAGCATCAGTGATCTGTTAGAAAGTGTATCTCTAAAAAGTCAACACACATAAGCTCAGAAAAAAGCCCCTTATTTTTCAGTTCATCGTCCAGCTAATCCACAGGGAGTTATCTGAAGTACGAGAATTTTTTCAATCCTGATGTTTATTTTTCAGTTATATGAAAAGTTAGAAATCCACGTTTCTGTTTTTGTTTTTACTAGGGAATAAAAAAGTACTGAAAAACTGTAATCTGACAAGCAACAAGTAACTAAAGCTGTCAAATAAATGCAGTAGAATATAATATACAATACCCCACTGTGAAAAGTATTATGAAATAGAGACACTCAAGGACCTTTCAACATACATAAGTTCTGTGCTACTTGACCAAAGTAAATCTCTTAGTAAAAGAAACTTGATCTTTTCAGTCATATTCTAAATTCTTATAAACTCTAGGATTAACAAGAAACAAATTCCATTTTAATGACAGCATCAGCTGTGGTTTTGGCCAGGCCGCAGAACTTGACAGTATAATTACATCTCTGTAGGAAACAAGAGTTAACCTTGTGTTAGCAGTGCAGGTCAGAGCATATTGTTAGCGTTAGCAGCAGGTTACACTGTTGGCCGTGTTTGATCAGACATTCCACACCCGAGTCAAGTGTGTTTTTACGCGTGTGTGGGTGTGTTAATGCTATAGGCATTCACAAGTCAACTGCGCATCAATAGCTGTTTTGTTTTGATGCATGAAGGGAATTTAGGGATTTATAAGGACAAGAAAACATTGCTCAATTAAACACCTCACAGACCAAGAAAAACTAGATGTCACAGTTCATCCGGTGTCACTTTTCATGATAATGGTTCACAGGAAGCCTCTGGATTAGTTTAGTGCCAGATATGTGCCGATGGCATGAGGAAAAGACGCTGATGTGTTTGTTTGCTTTTATGATATGTTTCCAAATAATGTGTCAGTGCATCTTGATTGCTACTTTCTTGATGTGTGGGTATGTTATTTTTGGTCTCAGTTTAGCTGTAGAGCGCATAAGGTGCATATAAGGTAAGATCTGCTGCTGAGCTAACATTCAATCATTCAAGAGCACAGAGGAGGAGAATGTTGAGTTCCTGCAAGATTTCCTGATTATATGTTTATAACACAACAAGTAGGATCTCATCACAATTGCAAAAAATTTAACTACATTGGGTGGATTGACTGAAACAGTTAAACAAAACCATTCAATTTTTGGAGGAGCATTCTCTGTCTCTGGCATTGTGACACACATCTTGTATCATGTTCTATGCAGAACAAATCAGTAAAGCATACAGATTTTTGTACTTCCTCTGCAAATGGGCATACTATGAGTAGCAGTGTATTCCCTATACAGTACTGAATAAAGACAAAGACTCCTTACCTCATTGGTAGGGTTTAAGGGAAATTTCGGGGTGGCAAATACATACAAAATGTGTGTGCAGCTCTGGGACTCACCCTCCTCTAACCACCCTGATGGAGATTGTCTCCTGCAGCTCCCACGACGTTGCATCACCAACATCACCACGCACCTCGATCCTCTGGCCGCTCATCCCTGCCCGGTCAAAGACATACATCTAGAGAAAACGTGGACAAACGGAAGTATAGTTAATATTGGGGATTCACTAATTTGCTCATTCCAGTGGGGTAGATTTGCCAACAAAGGTGTGAAGTTTGGCTGCATGGTTGAAATGTGTTTCCCGGGTCACAATGTAGCTCTGCAGCCACAGCAAGACACACGATCTTCAACAGACAGATAATCAGCTTTGAAGCCTTGCATTTTTCAAATAAAAAAACTCTGATCAGAAAGTCAATTTTAACATTAGAAGCCATTTACTTGTAGAGTGGGAATGATACAATGGCACAAAGAATCACTGCAGGCAAAAGCTCATCCTGTGCAGCTGAATGATTCTTTATGTAGTGCAATTATCTCCAGTTCCATTTCCAAGCATGAATCTTAAATTTCACAGATCCCCTTCAGACATCTGATACAAAAATGCAAAAAAGAATCATGGCAGCAGGGACGCAAAATAGAGAGCTAAATTATGCACAAAATACAGATAAAACAAAAAACAAACAAAAAAAAAACATGGATTGATACTGAAAATCAGTCTACATATGTCTACATAAAGTTTAGTTTTTTCTCTTGGGAGTTTTTAAATTCATAACTCTGAACTTCAGTGGAGTAGATTCTTAAAAAACCGGTTCACATTAACAGGGCAGACATGTTTCGTCCAGTCAGGTCTGAGGCCCTGCAGCGTGGAAGAATACCTTTGAGATCAACAGAAATGTCAGCTCCACCTCCAGCATTCAGCATCCTTCATGGACAATCTCTGAGAGAACGCTCGTCATCTGCATGCTGCAGCAGGCCTGACATTTAGGACTTAATAACATACGAGAAGTGGGATCGGCAAACGTGATGGTGTTCAGTGAAACGGCACCAATTACAGCATTACATTCCACAGACGTTTTTGGTTATCTGGTGGAGAAGGAAGGGTTAAGTCTGCTACTTCTAAACCAAAAACCTATGAAATAGCACTTATGAGATGTTGACCGATGGAAAAAAATATTGTCGATGGACAACAACAGCATAATGACAGACGATAGGCACGCTCAGATTTACAAGAAAACCTCAGTAACAAATAGCTTCCTTTGTCATTTGCTACAGTTTTTTACAGTTGCATTTGTTTTATGTTGACACAGTTTAAATGGACGTGACTGAAAACTGAAGCAAATATTCCAGTACCCACAATATTGTTTTAAAGAACATCACAGTTTAACATTTCGTAATTCACAGAAAACAACAAAGACTGACTGAACATCTATTTGCATCTTATTACATGAATGTAACTGCAAAACATTTTACGTAATTATGCCCTAAAATCCTGAAGAAATGCATTTTAACCTACAACAAGAGCCTATAGCCATGCTAGCACTTTGGAACAGGGGTGCTTTGAGCTAAATGCTAACATCAGCGTGCTAGCCTGCTCACAGTGCCAATGCTAAAATGCAGATGTGCAGCAGGTTTGCCAACAATACAATACATGGATACTTGTAAAATATTGCTTTTCATCATAATTATTAGTTTTTGGCCCGTGATGTCAGAGCGTTACATGAGGTATTACAGTCCTGATGCTAACACTGCTAACGAGACTTTTTACATTGAAAATAAAAGTACATTCACTCTTTCACTTTATTGGGAACAGGCCTATATTGCGCGTCAACTGTGTTTTTGTGTTTTCACTGGGACAGTGCTTGTGCAGATAGGAAATTTTTGAGAACAAAGGAGAGAAAACACCTTTTTTTAAAAAAAATACCTGTGCACGTATGGAACAGCCCTCAGCATGTTTGCACACTACCAATTAGCCCTAAACACACAGTACAGCTGAGGCTGAAGGAAAAGGTGTCTGTCTAGCAAGTATTTAGTCTTAAGGCTACGATTTGATGGCATTACATGAAAAATTAGTCATTAAAGTTAGTGAATCATGAAATATTCGTGCAATCTGAAATCTGAAAATCAGAGAACACCATGGTTCCAAAAAAAAAAGCGCCAATCCTTGTTTGCTGTTGGTTTCTTCACTATTCTTTTTCTATAGACGCTCAAATGAATGAGTCAATGTGTGAGTTCTGTTTGTGCCATTTGTCAGTACAAGAAGAAATGCCTCTGTTTATCTAAGCAAGAAATTCTACAGAAGGACAGACTGCGCAGTGATGGAATTACTTCCTCCTCTCAGGTTTGAGTTAATCAGTGAAAGCAGCCATCAGCTTTGAACATCAACTTGAACATGAATTTCAGCTACATGTGGTTAATGTGTACTGCAGAGTGTATTTTGTGTGCCAAGACTCACCTTTCCAGGACGAGGATTAAGCTTCCCATGTTCCTTCTCTTTAGTGAGCTACAGATAGAGAAAAAGACAAAAAAAACCACATTTTAGTAAATCTTTTAGAAATACAGTATGTATTAATTAGAAGAGCATTTTCTTTCCTTTTCTAAATCTAACAACCTGAAACCTTTCATTGATATGAGAAAAGCTCAAGACAAAAACAAGCTAAAGTGCTATGCTGAAAAATGCATTAAAATATAAAACCTACTAGAGGAACACTCGATATATATATGAAATTTTAAAATGTACTTTTGCTCTAGTGCTGAGGTTACGCCGCACCCTATAGCATTTATTTTCGCTGACTTAGGTAATCCTCTATAGGGGGAAGTTTAGCATTCCAGATGTCATGATGTAAAAGGCTTAGCAATCACTTAGATTACAGAACACACACTCTCTAACTCCCAAATTGGCACATGCAACACCATCCAAACATTGTTCATGTTTATGTCAACCTGCTCGGCAGGTTTTAGGGGCATCAGAGAGGAGAAGCGAAGATAGAAGACTCTTTTAACTGGGGAGATTCATTCCTCCCATGTATCTGTTAACCTGAGGCCTTCTAGACCTACCCTAACTGACAGCAACAGCGTGAGCTCACCTGAGATCCATTCTGAAAACTGGACTGTACACCCAGCAAGTGATGAAACACACATAGTTTTACCACAGAAGGGGCGTGTGTGCATTTCAGAGTCTTTAAATCTTGGCTGGTATGCTGCTGGAATTTGGTGGCGGTGACAGGTGCAACTTGGAATGTTGTCGCAGATCAGCACCATATAATTTGTATCGAGATTCATCAGAGAAATTATGGTGGATTTATACTGTATTGTTGGGACATATATTTACTTGCACAGTCACATTGTGGACACTTGCTCTCCTTATAGGGACAAAACGTCCCTATTAAGTAAGTTATTAATTTTTAGTGCTTGAACTAAGTTTTCAGTTAGGTTTAGGGTTAAAACGGTTCAAATAATGTCTCCAAATGTGGCTGAAACTCAACCGTGTGTGTGTATACTTAGTTTGTTACCTATTTAAGATTTTTTTTTTGGCATAAACACTGACCATATGAGGACCAACAGCGCTCATGGGGACCAAAAACCAGTCCTACTGTCCTAATGCAGCATGACTTGATTGTTGAGGTCCTGGTTAAGTTTAGGGGTAAAGTATGAATTTAAGTCAGGATAAGGTTTGGGTTAGGCTGTACAAATGAATGGAAGTCAATGTAAAGTCCTGACAAGAATGTCTGCGCAAACCTGTGAGTGTGTGTGTAGTCTCACATATCACTTGGCCTCTACACTCTGGAAGCTCTGTAGGAAACAGGTTATCATCAGGCTCATGTTACCAAGCAAATAGGGCCTGTGAAGGAAGCTTCTGTTTCACTTCATTCTCATTGGTGTCTGTCCCTGCTTTAGTTTCATTTGGAAAAGTTTTCATTGAAAAGGTTTTCACAAAAATGTATCACTCTCACCTACATTAAAATTAAACAAATTCTTTCGGACACAAAAGTATGCTGACTTTTCTAAACTTCAACAAAAGTTTTTTTTTAATGGCTAAATGGTCGTCTGGTGCCTTTTCAGCACTGACCTTGTAAATAAAAGAGGGACTCATTGCTGCTCACAGATATATGATACAACTACGACAACAAAAGAGTTTCTACAAAAAAAAAAACAAAACATATGACAAAACAACACAGGAAAGCTTTAATTTCATTTCAATCTGACAGTTTAGGGTAATGGCCAAACAAATAAAAATAAAATAAAATAATGATTATTAAAGGCTAAAAGCTGCCTTTCTTAGTAAAGAATGTTTAGCATTTGAAGTCATTTATCCAAGATTCTTTTTAAAATGTATTTACATATTTTTCTATTGAAGTATTCATACTGTGATTTGTTGTTATGTGTTGTGTGCATATTTTTTGATGAACTCGATGTTCGAAAGACACTTTCTTATCCCATTCTCTGTTAAAGTCTTTTTTTTCTCAATAATTCAGCTCTCCTGCAGCTTGACACTGTAAATCTGACACTGCACAGCTTGCCTAATGTAGCAATTTCCTGTGAAGGCATTTCATGTCATCCTAAATGAGCCGTCTTCACGTCCAAATACAACCATGGGTGGAACAGTTCCTCCGAAACAATGTTGTCTTTGGGACATGCTGTCATGTTGAATAGTTAAAGCAGACTACACTCCAACCTTACATTCTTTAAGTATGTCTAAGTAACATGTATAGTGTTCAGTATGTTAATGCTTTCAGACAGAAAAACTTAATCCCAACTGATGAGTGACAAATGACAGACAATCGAGGAGTGTTGGCACGGCATCATAACCAGCCTGGTTTCAACACTTAGGGTTGGTCTCTCAGGTTTGTCCTTACAGTTGATTTAAATAACAATGCAGCTTCTCATAAGGTGTAGAAACAATAAGAATGTATTATTGTGCAACCAAAGTTTCAGTCACATTAAACAATAAGAGAAAAAACAGTAACTGAAATCGACTTGGCGGAAAATGACCTATTACATTGTAATTACGGTGAAGTTTAAGTCCATGTGCCACCTGTTACTACGCAATTAATTCATCTTAATGTATATATAAAGTGTCAAAACTGCCATGACCTAATATTTTGTGTAATTATAATAAAGCTTTGTTTAACTGAAAGAACTCCTCCGTTATCATGTCTTGAAGGGTCACAGTAACTGATAATAATACTAACAAAGAATAATTGCGCAATACTGTATACTATGACACTGTGCATATGATGTGATATTTTCTGAGCTTTACTGCGCAGTGAAAATCTCAGACTGTTGAAACGTTAAATGGAAAAGGCCGACAGGACGGGAAGACTATGATGGAGCTAATGAGTTGACAGGAACTTTGCTTTTTAAGTATTTCTGTGTTGCTCTGAAAAATTGGAATTTTTCTGAGGAATACAGAAATTGCAATTTGGGATGATATGCTACAAATTAAAATTTATCTCACTGATGACCCATCGTTGTAGCTCTTTGAGCTAACATTAATGAGACTTTCACTTGCTTGTTCAAGCACTTGCAGTGCTTGCGACTCTTTCAAATTGCGATTACAATGCAATTAATGCATTCCCTTACCTGAAAGTATCAATCCTTGTGTGTTCTCTGTATATACTTTGCTACTTACTATACTAACCCTAACCCCTAACCCTAACCCTCATTCTGAACCTTATAAGCTGAAACAACATCATTCATATGTAGTGATGCCTAAATTCCCACCTTGATGTCTATTCATACCAACAGACACTTCCCCCCCTCTGCTCTCATCCCTCCCAGCTGCCTTGGCACAAGATGTGCTCTTCCATTGAATTAGTTACTGCAGAAAGAAAGAGCAATTTCATTAAAGCGTGTATTGTTTGAAAAATGTACAAACAGTGCAGCATATAGCTGATGAAGAAATCAGATTAAACCACAAAGAAGAGAACAGATAATCATCTCTGTCATCTCCACCGTCTCTAACATCTTGAAATCTGCCTGTCAAATCCACTCCATCAAATTTAAAAACAAACAAGCAGAGAAATGTGAGAATGAACACAAAGGGCAAGGTGTGCCGTGCCTCTGCAGGAACAGACAGATAGCTCCAATGGGTGGGGAGCTCGGTGGAGACAGAGACAGGAAAAAACGGAGAGAGGCAGAAAGTGTTCTGTCAGAATTCAACGAACGAGATGCTTCATGCCCACTAGCAATAAAATGCCACTGATATGTGTCGTTTAAATGCATGAGGGAGTTTACAGCTTGTAGCCTTACTACATACTAATGCTTGGACAGATATTGATATTAGTCCCACAGCACACATGTCCCCTTAAAGTCATGTGTTTCCGTTCCACACTCCCTGCAGTAGTTAACTTTTACAAACAAAACCTAATCATGTTTCCTATTCGTTCTTTCTGCCAGCTGACATGAGCAAAGTAGGATCTAGCTGTAAAATACCAACCTGTCCACACCCAAGTCATAACCAGACACTTGCAAACTAATTTAACTGACAACAGTTTTATTGTCTAGGTCTCTTTGTACAAATTTATATAGATAGATGCATGAAATATTGTTTATTAAATAAGGCATTGCAGAATTTATGCCACCTTTTTCTTAACTGTTTGATTTAGTGGCATGCTTGAAATACTGTCACTGGCATTTAGATCAGGCATCCAATGCGCCTTATCTACATGATCATGCAATGTTAGCATAATAAAACCTGGTCTCACATCCAGATCAAACAAACTTGAGCCTGGGTGGTTGCCTGTAATCAGCTGCCTCTGCAGAAGAACTCATAGGTGGCAAAGCAACTTTATGTATTCATACGGCATTTTGGTCTGCCCTCTGTCTGTACCTTCTCGGTTATGTAAGTTACCGTAAATTCTTGACAGTTGTCAACTTGTTTTACAGTTGTAATATTCCCCCCACACAGAACTTTAGAGTCATCAATCCATCTTCAGTTGGTATCCATCTCAGTGGCCCAGTCAGTAATATGAGCTGCGGTCGTGCTGTGTGCTTTGGCCTGGAAAAAGGAGCTACTGCAGCAACACTACTGAACGTCTCGGACGCAAACATGCAAAGCATTGTTTAAGCATGAACAAATACCGTGTGCAAACATTTGTATTTAGTCTACACAACTGAGTCTGATGAGTAGTTGCACCTTTAGGATACAGCTGACACTTTTTGTATTTGCATGGGCAGAAATAAGCACTATCAGAAGTTATGCCTGGAAAGAAATGATCAACAAATGGTATATTGCAAAGAGAAGCGTCATTAAAATGAAAAATGTTGGGTTCTGCTTTTACTGCTTGTTACAACATCCCAACTTTCCCTCAGGGGTCACTTCTGCGGATTCTGCATTACATAACTGCTGGCATAACTACACTGTCTGCACTTAATGGTTAAAGGCAGAGTGTAAAATCAGCATCTTGTGGTTTCGTTGCTGAGGTGTGAAACAGGAATCAGAACTGAGAGTGTCGGTGTTGTTCAGACTAACTTTGCGTGTGTGGACAAATAGAGGTGGAGAGGAAAGTGAGAGGTAACATATGAGCAGCACCATGTGTGCAGCGCACGTGAGTAGATGTTCTCTCTCTTGCCAATTAAATCGTTTTAAGACACGTTCAAGATTTAGTTAATCTCATATGAATGCTTTCGTGTGAGGACAGGTGCATACATGCATGAACACGTGGATACACACCCTTTTTAGTGTGATTTAGTGGTGCTCGGTGGGAATAGCAGTGCCTGACAGTTTGGGGTTGGTGGTTTGGGTCCCACCAGCTACACTTTAATGTCTTGCCAATGCATACCACACTGTACTGTACGACCTTTTCAACTCAACTAATAAACTTTTTGTTCCAAGAAGTGACATACCACTGCACAGGCAGCCCAATATTCAAGGACCTCAATAGATTTAACAATGTATATTTGGATCCAAACCCCATTTGTCTGACAGCTCATTATTCAAAAGCAAAAGCCAGAGGCTCCAAAGCTTCATTGTCCCGAAAATAGCAAAATACACGTGAACCATCACCAGTGTATGTAACTTAACTAATGGAACCAACAAAGTAATTTTGAGCTATTCCTAAACTTAGCCAAGTAGTTTTGGTGCCTAAAGCTGACCGAACTGCCCAAAGTCAACTGTCTATAATATTAACATGTTTATTATTGTTACCATTACAAAAAGGCCATTTGACGAAGATCACCTGACTTAGTTCTTTTCTGTAGGCCTAAATACACCAAAACATTAATAAGAGCAAAAACTTTTTGAACAGATAAGCCTTGGAACAACAGACCGCTATCCTTAATAATGGGATAACGGTCTGTTGAAAAATCTACATTCGGTTCAAGAAAATTTTTTAGTCTAT
>JAQLOL010000008.1:5939878-5954974 GCA_029783665.1 Naso thynnoides | reverse complement strand
TTTAAATTTATAGGTCTGTTAAAGAGAACCTGTGAAGAATTTTACTAGTTTCGTCATTGATGGAAAATTTTAATTAAATAGAAGAGCAGAGAGGGTTTTGGGTAAGTGACTGGTTGTGCTGACACACACGTACCAAACACTTTACAGTAAGAAGTGAGAACTCAGGGTGATGATGCAATCTCAGACAATGAAGATGGACGTGATCTATGTGTCCAAAAAAGGGATGGCATACTGCATGTATGATGCAACTTCAGTCCTCAAGCAGGCTGAGCCACAGTAACAGTAAAGACCCATGGTCAAAGACTTTAAAAGGTAAAAAAATTTTATTTGATCCCTTTGCTCAGAATATCACAATTTGCAGATGAATAATTGATGCAGATCAGAACGAATAATTTGCAAATAAGCAAAACTTTGGGCTAATTGTGGCTCTAAATGAAATTTTTCTTTTAGTGTAAGCAGTCCTGTTGCTATAATTGCCGATCCTTCTATGGGTCCTTCAGCTCATTAAAGGTCATTCAAGTCATTGAAGTGAATGTTAGCACTGGGAATGACAGGCTGATTTCAGTAAAATTCCTGACATCAAACTGACCCCCCCAACCCATGACCTGCGTCGTTCTTCTAAGAAAAGATGTGGATGTTGTGTCCGCAGACAATGACTGAATTGTATCCAGCACGCGGCACTCCTTGTAATTTCCTGTTAACGTCAAAGTAATGACACACCGAGCTGGCAGGAATAAGTCAATTTACCTATAAATTGCAGTGTAAGTTCAAGTTACAGCAAGTTGCACAAGAAAACACAATATGTTCAGTGAGGTCGTGGCAGCAGCCATCATGTGTCAGCTGCAAAACACAGCTGCAGCAGCAGCAGCAGCAATCACTGCCGAAGCTTGTTGGTTCAAAATGTACCGACCAGAGAGATACAGCTAACTCAAATGTTTCACCGTACTGGCAGCGGTAAAGAAGCAATTTGCTGCTCTGTGAGTAACAGCTGTGGATTCCTGTGAGGTTGTATTTTACTTATGAGACAGAGTGTTCATTGGAATATTAGAATCAAATGAAATGACTTGATGCATGGAATGATTCTGGTAAGACATTTAAATGACCCTCAGTATGCATTTCCACCCACAGAAACTGGAAACTTTGCATCCATTTCCCCCTCGAAGTCATATCTTTGGAATTTCAAAATATTAAACTGAGGAGCTTTGAAATAAAATGCAAGCATGCGTGCCTGATGCAATCTGACACGACATCGTGACTTCCCTGGAAATTTTAATTGTCACACTGTACAGTGCACTAAAGACAACTTCCTTGTTTAGATTACAGTATATGGGCAGCCATGTTAATGCATGCGTATGAAAAAGCTCACATCCCTTTTTCAGTGACCTGATAAACTCATGAGCATAAAAAACATTTTTCATTCACTTGCTAACCTTAAGGCATAGGCTACTGCAAACTAACACCTTTGTTTTTTTGTTTTGTTTTGGGTGTTTTTCCTTCATTTTTTACCTGTAAATCACCCTCTGTGACAACTCAAAGGATGTTCTGGTGTAATTCTAAGGAGCTGCCTGAATTGAGCCTGCAGTACGGCTCATCAGCAACAGACAGGAACTAGAGATTGTCTACAGATTGTCTGTTTTCAAAGAATAAGTCAGGTGTCACACCATATCGGAAAGGGGGGGAAAAAAAAAAGAATGAACAGGATGTCTGCTTTAACGGGCTTGGTTTTATAAAACAGGCAGTCAGTGTAGTCTTCTAGGCCTACTAACAGAAATGCGGTTACATGAATCAGATTGTTCCTAGTTCACTTGGCTTTGATTAATTTTCAATCTTTTCTAAAGCGTATATTGGCCTTTTTGCTAATTTTCATAAGCTGAATGTGAATGTAGCATGTATAGCATACACCAGACTAGATATATTTGGTATAAACAAATGTTAAAAATGTTTTTCAAAGATTTTTGCTCAGTTGGGATAAATCAGTCACAAGGCAACCCAATCCCCAGACAAATGTTGGCATTGAACTTTTTTTGCAAACCAACAAAAAGTTAAAAATTTAAGTTTCTTTACGACAGTGAAACATAAAATTTCTGTGGTTACAGTCTGGTTTGGTTTAGGCACAAAAACCACTTGGTAAAGATGAGGAAAAGATTGTGTTTGGGCTTTAAATTGGTTTTGTGCCACAAACAAGAGAGAAAGAAAGTCCTGACATATACTTAAATATCCGACTGTAACTCTCAGCATTGTTGTAGTCACTTACACTGCTTGTTGCATGACCGTTTCCTGTTACGTCCTGAGGTGAGAGTTAGCTCATAGAAGTAGGATATTTTATCTAAACTACGTCACACTGACTTGTATTTTTGAAATTGGTGATATGTAAAGGTATACATAAAGGTATAATGCCAACATTTTAGTCACCTGGCTGGGTTTCTCATGGCAATCAGTTACAAAGTGATGGACAGGTGGACTAGCTATTTGCTTTTTCAAACTTAGCCTGCTAAAAACATTTTATTGACGTTTCACTAAATTACATCAGGTTGCACCACAAAGTAGTTCCTCTTCTTTACATTAGTAACTGCCAAGCGTATCTTTTAGCTAGCTACTTAACTAACAGTGTTAAGGTTAGCTTGTTTATACTTTGGTAATGGAACATAGCCATCATATCTAATTTGACACTTGAGATTAATATAAATTGAGCAGGCTTAAATTACAGAATATATCTTTTACAATATGCATCTCTTGTTGAAATAGATGTCTTGCTAAACGACATATCAGCATTTACAGGGGGCGGTGTTGTGTTTTGGCTGTATAGCCTCTCCTGCAGAGAGGAAGAGGAAGACAGACAGACCTTCGGGTTTATGAAAAAAGGGCGCGCAAAAAGCAAGAGGGTAAACTGCATTGGCTGACAAACAGAGATTTTCTTTACCCACCACAACATAAATATTCACCTATTTAAAAACAAATTGATAATGATAATAAATAAGAGCGGGCTGGCCAACTAGACAAACAAGGCTCTCAAATGAAGCTAACCGAGCTAGCTGAGCTAGTCACAAGAAACAATAAACTTGACCTGGCTTAGTTGGTGAGTTATCCACACATGTACACACCTCTCTAGAAAGAAAGATTACATTCACCAAATAAGTTTCAGTTTACATTTATGTCTAATGGAACACGTAGAAAGAGACAGTAGCTTATTAGCTTGTTAGCCTTAGAGTTCAAGCCTAGGCTAGCTAAGCAACATAGCCTACCAGTTTTCACAATAGCTCAATCAACATTGTATAAGGCTGACAGACCAAAAACGGTACATATTTTCCACTAATTATAAACAGGCACACACATGCATTTATCTGTGTATAAGGTTAGGCTACATATTAAATTTAGGCTATGTTTAACTTATCATTTGTGTTCCTTAAATATTTTTTAAAGTTATTTTAACATGTTTGACTGCTTTTATTTGAACTGAACTACAAATGTTTATTAGCAACCAATTTGTACAGTAATATTAATATTTTAAGTTTTTGTACAACCTGATTTGATGAAACACTGAACAAAGCTAGCTAGTTGTAAGTAAGTATGACAAGTTTTTACTGATAAACTTTGCATTAAAATTACAAATAGTGTAGGCCTATATATGAACCTGTATGGATATTAAATAGACCGACACGTGAATGGCATTATGTTTCAAAGGATGTGGTGTGCAAATGAGGCAGTCTGCTGTTTGAGGAGGACTCAACTAGTTATGTCTTTAATAGGAACATTTGAGGTTATCATTTCTTGTCCATCTCTTCTCTCTGTCAGAGCAGTACACAAGTGTTTTTCATTATCTCTAAGGCTTTTGCTTCAATAGCATGTTTTTGCAGAGTGGGATAAACGGGCAGCTGGCAGTCTGACGATGTAAAAAGGATTTCCTGTCACCTTTGCAGTTTGACTACGCACATTGATGTCGGAGTGTTTTTATTCTGGTCAGTGGTGTGTAGGTGTGAGCTGTGGGGTTCTCCCCCACGGCAGTGCTCACAAGAGGAAATACTACAGAATGAGACTTGTTGCGCAGCAGAAAGAAAAAGAAAGTGGTTAAGAAGAGAAATAGAGACTGTGAAAGAATTACTGTAAAGAGCAAACCAAGATTACAGTAACTTTGCTATTGATTTTGTTGATTGAAAGTGTGTCGGAAAGACAATGATGACATTCAAATCATATTATTTGGTTTCGTGTTCAGGTTTGCCCGTCGTGCCCGTAAATGCATGACACTGCTGTTGTTTTGAGAGTAGCGGAGGGACAGATTCTCATTTTAAATCGAGCATAAAACTATGAGATTTTTGAAGTCTGTGCTCTAAAGGTTTTAATCTGTTACACTGACATCAAATAACACTCTGACACCCGAGAAGATCTGAAATTAGCCTTAGTGTTAGAGAACTAAACACAGTCAGTGTCCCTGACTGCGATTGCTGTCAGAATCAAAACAGCAGTATTGGTTGCCACACTCAATGATTTTGTAATTTAAAAATCTTGATGTTAACAGTGCTTTTTCTGATTTCATTGGCATGCGTCTAGTTTCATTTCCTCGATTTTCTATGAAAGAGCCTGAATAGTGAATCGTGAGGGGGATGTGACATGTGAATTCCTAGAGTTTATTTGCAACAAGAAGAGGATAGGAAGTAGAGTGCTGCTAGGCCATATACATTGTTTTTGTGTCCACAATATAAACCCCACATAACTATGTCATCATAGCTTTTCATTGAATCAGAGCTTTATTAGAATGTCCTGGTAAAACTTATGACAGTCAAAACTCAACATTATAATTGTTTTCATTCATAAATTGAGCTATCATCAGAAGAAAAACAAAACAAAACAAAACAAAACTGTGTTGCATCATTGCAAAACACTTTGTTTTCATCTCGTGGTGCTGCATCAATCCACTGATACTTCCCTCCCCACTCTTCCTGGTTCCTGCAGTAATGCTTCTGCTTTTTGGCTGGATGTTCAGCAGGTTTGGAGACACCGGCCTCCATATCAGCCGCAGCAATTATCGCTGCTCTACTGTGCAGCTAAAAAATAAGCAACAACCACAGTTCATGTGAGAAACAAACAGCAACAGCCAATGCAGAGCCAGCGGCAGGGCGACACCAAAGAGGTGATTCACAACGATCAGTATTTAATGTTTTAGTAGACTATAATCGCTCAAAATTTTGGTTTAGTCTCATTTTTGGGACAATTAGGACAGGGTTCAGTACTCGGGACAAATACTTGTGATTCAGAATGGTCCCGAGTTTTTGGGAACATCTGGTCGCCTTAGTTAGTCGCCCTTTCTGCTTGAACTTATTTACTAACTCCATTTACTAATGACAGCCTTTCAAACATGGATTCAGACAGACAAGATTTTATGCATCACACACCAAACCAACCGGTCCCGTCCACTTCCGGGGCTACAGTGAAATGAGGGGCATCAGAGGTGAAAACAGGTGTAGCTATGTGTTGTTATTTTGAATGATAAGTTTCTTTTTAAAACAATAGCAAGGACCTGACCAAAGGATCCGAAAATCAAAGATTCAAGTATTTTCTCGTGTATTATTTGTTGATTGTCTAAAACAAGCCTGCACTTTGTACTTGTACTGCTGTAATGGCATTGGCAAGATAAAGGTTATTCAAGTGCATATGGCACGTGGAGGGTGTTTTCCTTCAGCGCTTTCTTCCTGAAATTACTGCATGTTTTCAGGCTCATCAAAAAGAAACAGGTATTCTCCAGCTGCAGGCAAGTGGTGGAGGAATGGGCGGAGATAGAGGATCATTTGCATTCTCATAGATTTCTGTGGGTCTGCTAATGAGGACAAAGGTATAGTAAGGTATAAATAAAGTAATAAGGACTTTTTTCCTTGAAAAACCTTTTAGAGGTATGTATCCTTGATTAAAAAAGATTTATTTTTAGGGGTTTTGTCAATAACAGAATGGATTTTGTGCCTACACGTAACCAAACCTTAACCAAGTCCTGTTGTCACATCATGAAATATAGATTTTTTCCGCTGATTTACAACTGGACCTATGAATTATGTTGTCCTACTGATAGGGTCATGGACTAAAAACATATTTTGCTGTTTATTTTTGGGTACTCATTGTTTTTGGAGAATTTGGGAGGATGGCATAATTAGCAGAAGCAATATTTTTGGTATAAGATTCAATTTAAAGACAAACTCCTCATGGTCTTTTTAAAAGTGACTGATTTTTAAACAAAGTGAGCTAGTACATCTCCGATAACTGACAAAACATTCACACACTGCCACAAACAGTGCAATGAATAATTTTTCATGTCGCTTCAAAAATTTAAATGAAACAATATCTTTTTAGCTCTCCCAGTCGCGTTCGTTCCACAGTTTAGCCCACATCTACTTC
The DNA here is from genome assembly GCA_029783665.1 of Naso thynnoides. Classification (NCBI taxonomy): domain Eukaryota; kingdom Metazoa; phylum Chordata; class Actinopteri; order Acanthuriformes; family Acanthuridae; genus Naso; species Naso thynnoides. Next base: position 5,948,596 of record JAQLOL010000008.1, on the reverse strand, counting down.
TGGCATGAGACACCCACAAAACACCAGACGTAGAAAGAATATCTTTAATATGCTACATCATGTAAATATAAAAGTATCATCAAAATAGTCTCTCGCATATAAATTCTTAACATTTCATAACCTGTTTCCAAAAATAAACTACATAGACAAACATACGTTACAAATGGAAAAGAAATGCTACAAAATGATAAAAGAAATATTGGCTCAAAAGTCAAATTTTCAAGAATAGGTCCCGTCTTCTTGTTTCGTGTAACACCAAAAGCACACTGATCTAGTTGCATTTTCATTCCAGTGCTAAGTGACAAAAATAATAACAGTGTCAGAAAATTGTGCTCCTGTTTTGCTTTTTTTTGCTGTCCAATGTTGAATATGAGGTACTGACGTTTGAATTATGATTTGGATGAAGCTCAAGTTTACATTTACAGTAAATCTTTGTATGTAAGAAACATCCGAACACATTATAAAGCTACACAGCGATCCACTTAGGTACTCAGTATTCAGTTCCTACATGAAAATTCTGTTCAGCATAGTGTGTCTTTGATACTTGGATAACTTAGTAAGCTCTTAGAAACTGCTGAATCAATTAAAAAAAGAATAAATAATGCTTTTCTGAACTTTTTATCTCCTTTTCTAATGTTAAAATGAGTAAAAAAAAAACAATCTGAAGCCAGTGCTACACATTCATATTCTTTGATTATTATTTAGGCAATTGCTTATTGACACACAGTTTCAAGATACCTGATTTTTCCCTTTTTATTATCATAAATATAAATAAAATAGTTGCAAACAGCTGCAGAGCAGGAAGGTGGTTTGTGCCCATTCATCATTTATATAAAAACTTCTGCTTGTACACGTGTACCAAAAAGCTCAAACACACAAACATCAACACAAAGTAAAGCATTTTTGTTCCTGAGTCCATTTGCGGTTTTCCTTAAAAGATCGAATCTCCATGGAAATGTCAACACATAAAAAAGAAAAAGAAAAAAAATACACTAGCAGATAAAACAAACTACGATACAACTAAATAAATATAGACAGCGCAAATGAAAAAAGTAATAAGTTAAAGCACAAAAAAGCAAACACTTATCTACCTGAGTGAAAAGAGTTTTAAATATTTCACAGCTTAATAATGTCCTCCCTGCTTTCATTTTTTTAATCTGATGTTTAAGAGGAAGTACAATCACTGAATACCCTCAGTCTTTGGAATGCTCTTCTTTTGGTGCTTCGCTCATTGGTTTATGAAAGTTTCTTCTCCCTGTTATGCCCTTAATGGACAAATAGGGAGTTTGTTTTTGGCGACATGTTTTCTTGGTTATCGGAATGATATATGTCCTTATTATATTCCCAGGACTTTCAGTTCCTTTTCACTGTCCTTCTGTCTTCACTGTTGTTCGTTTGTGGAGGTGAACAACGCTGGCTCTCTCCGGATATACCAGTGGAGGACTGTGGTGTGATGTAGGTACACCTGACTGGGCCATGGGCGTGGATGGTGCGTTAATAGCTGCTGTCAGGGCTTTCAGCAGTATGGTGGCCTCCGTTTTGTCCTCCTTCCCCTCACCTTCCAAGGTACGAGCCAACCACTGCTCAACAGCTTCCTCCACCTGCGGCGCCGATGCCGTCTCTGTGAGCGTGTCGGCCTCCTGGCTGGCATCGAACCGCTCCACCATCTCTTTCATGTGGACGTTGACGGGAGCATTGGAGTTAGCTAGGCAGCAGCTGCGCTGGTGGATGCGGAGGGAGAAGCGGTGAAAGAAGGTCTGGGCACAGAATTGGCAGCGGTAGGGGCGGTCGCGGCTGCTGTGGAGGCGTCGGTGCAGTTTGAGGTGGATGTATTGGGTGAACTTGGTGTTGCACTGCTTGCACTGGTAAGGTTTTTCCCCAGAGTGGAGGCGCAGGTGTGTTTTCAAGTTGCTGGTGCTGCTAAAGCGTTTGTGACACACCTGAAATGCATGAAAGGAAATATGAGCAATATTCACATGACTGATTACTAATACCATAAGACGAACATAGCCTTTGGATTCTTTTTATGTTTGGAGCAGTATTAGGGTTGACCATGTTTTTCCAGTTCTTTGGGATACTTTTGTAAAACAACAGGGACTATTTTTCTTTCTCTGTAAAACCAGTCCTATCCTCACTCACACCCATATAGTCACACAAGCAAACAAAAGCATAAAGATGCTATTACATAATAAAGTGGTTAGCAGCTCAATGGAAATTAGACTTTGAATTACCACAAAGGTATGTTTGTGTATTGTATAAGTAGCATCTTTCTTTGTATGTCTGTCATACTAGTCTCTCCTTTACATCAATGTAATGGTGAGATTAGTAAAAAGCTTGTTAGGTAACAAGGAAACACATTGATGATTGTCAACATACCTGACATTCATGTGGCTTCTCCCCCGTGTGGACCAGGTGATGTTTTTGTAGGTGGGCCAGCTGAGTGAAACTCTTTTTACACAGATTACACTGGAATGGTCTCTCACCGCTGTGCACTCGGAGATGAACCTAAAAAAACATAGATTTTCCCAAAAAAGTCATGAGCACTGGTGTCAAACAACGGGATGAGTAAATTCTTTTGAAAGAATAAATCCAATTGAATTATAAATGCAGAAGTGAGGGATTCAGGCTTTTACCTTGAGGTTTGACAGCTGTCCAAAGGTCTTTGAGCAGATATTACATTCATACTTAATCTTTCCATTCTGCTTCTTTAGTGGGTAGGGCAGGGATTTGTGGCCAGGACCGTTTCGTGGTGCTGTGCTGGTTTTAGTCAAAGTCAGGCTCAGATTCATGGCTTCCTCACAACCAGAGGGGGACTGCTCGGGAGACTGATGCTGACTGCCGGGCTTGGGGAGAGGGGAGAGCTCTGGGGTGGCTGGGGCACCTCGGGGCGGCGAGACATTGGGTGTTAGTTCTTTCAGACCACCTTCTGGAGATGGAGGGTAGGGAGGAGTCACTGGAAGTGAATTAGGCTGGCCGATAGGTGGATATGGGAGTCCGTCCGTGCCCAGATAACTGCCGTATCGGAGGGTTCCCCTTGAGGGCAGCATCCCAGGAAAGGGAGGGGAGTAGGAGGGGAGGAGGACGCGAGGATAGTGTGAGCCGTAGGTAGGAAGGAGTTGGTACGTGGGCTGAAGGGGTCTAAATTGGGGGTAAATTGGGTAAGATGAAACAAGGCCCTCTCTGTGGCTATACAAGCCGTGGAGGTGAAGAGGGAGATTTCGGTGTGGAGATGGGAGTGCAGGATGACGATCATGTAAGTATGGGTGATTTAAGCCCAGGCTGGGCTCTCTGTGCCCAGGCTGAGGGGAGGGAATGATGCCCCGGTCATCTGAACCTCTGTTGCTCTTCTCCTCCTTCTCAACCTTTTTGCTGAAGTCCATGATCTGGTCGTCAGGCGTGTCTGGTGGTGTGTCTCTCTCCAGCATCTCCACATCTATCTTCTCCTCCTCATCTTGCTCCTTCTCTTCTTTTACCTCCTCCTTTGTGGTCTCTTTAAGCCACGTCTGCTTAGATAGGTGCTGTTTGGTGTGTTCCCGCTCTTGGTCTTCATCAGAGCTTATATATTCTGTGAGAAGGGAAATAAAAATGTACTTAGGATGGTAACATAACAGGCCTAAATGCATAAATAACAGCATCAAACACATTTAAACACATTTTTAATGTTTTTTAACATTTCATTAATACCCCTTCAATTCAGGTTAACGTGCCTCACACAATCACACACACACATACATCCACCCACAGAAGGCACTCCCTCTTATGGTAAATGATAGTAGTTTCAGTTTTGACTTGACATGTAAGTCATACAATGAAGGTTCCTGTTTTGTCAGCAGCAGTTGTGATTTTGGTGTGGGAGACCAGGTTGGTGGTAAAATGTGTGGGAGTCTATGTGTCATGTCATATATGAGCAGTTCTATGCAAGATTCCGAGTTTCATTTATGCAACCTTTTCTGGGTATCGCCGTCTTACTGTGCTGGCCACAAGTACATGTGAAACATTTACTTTGTTCCTTTTCTTTCTGTTTTTGAGAAACCCTTTACTTGCCTGGCCGGTCAATTACTGTCACCCAACTGCACTGGTTAAATTTAAATTCATTTAATGGGCTGTACCACTGTTTTTACATGGCTTTTGCTTTTTAATAGAACATTGATTTGTATATTAAAACTCTGTAAAAGATTTTCAAACCATAAAATAGGGTTTAGCAAATCTAAAAGTGATTTTTCTCCATTAACTTAGTGAAAACAAAGCTCAAACTTACACTGTTTTTTCTTTTATGTTTTGTCTATGTTAGACTATTGTGTACTTGGAAGCAAAAAGTGTTGCCACCCTTAAGCATTAACAACAGGTACCTGAGCTGAACATGATGACCTTTTACAAAATATCAAAAAGTCAAACCCGGAAAATAAACAATGAGCAAACGCACACTTTGACAAAAAGGAGGGTGAATGCCTTTAAACGCTTAATTTGATAAGACAGTGTAACGATACCACCTCAACATTAGTCACATGAATGGCTACGCATCTGGTGTATCCAGTTGGCGTGAGTCATCAGACTTTGTGGCAACAGAGAATCATTTAGGATGATGAGGGTATGACTTGCTATTCTACTTATAGCTGAAAGCAAGTGACTCACAAAGGTACTTTGACCAGCCATTATTCCCCTCACACTCACCTTTAAAATCCCTGTGTCATTTACCAGATCTCATGGACTGCTGAGATTTGTTTGGCTTCTGAGTGAGTGTCTTACATTAAATCTTTGGCTCCTGCCGCTAAGGCAGACAGGAAGAAATAGTATTAAACCAGCTTTCTTTGCTGTTGGTAGAAGATAACATCAGGTCTTCTTCACAGAAAGGGAATACTGTGTGTTTGTTTGCTTCAAGGGAAAGAATTTGGCTGATAAGAACTTCCTCCAGAATCAAAACGTACTACATTTTGGTCAGAGGAGATCATTTTTCAGATTTAGTATGAAAAATAGCATCTGCCTCCCCATCAACAGCTCCAACAACATCCATCACCTAATTTTACAGAAGAGCTTTGTTCCTTTCTATGCCTCAAGGTATTTGTTGGTCAGTTTTTTACCAAGCTAGAAAGCTTCTGCTCCTGCACTCACTTTGTTTGATGTCAGCCTGCTGGCTGCAGAGCCGCTGGGCAAACTCTTGGCTGTACCACACCAGCAGCTCCTGATTGGGCTCCACCGGTTGGATGGTGTAGAAGTAGATGTCCCGGCCATTCTGGCATGCCACCAAGTTCTGTTCAGCCAGTGAGCGGGCCGGGTTGACGTAACGCATCCAGTTGCTCTTGTGGACGTCATAGCCATCGACAAAGTTTTGAAGCTGCCCGCCGCTGTAAATCTGCATTAAAAGAACAAGAGATAAGATGGTATTAAAGCATGTATACAGAAATTTAAAGCTACAAGGAGGTGTGTTACATAATATGTATTACTTTATATTTTTTAACACCTCTTGACCACAAAACATTGTGACATGATTAAGTTGTAATATCTTAAATTTTTCAATAAAATCAACATGAAATAGCTGATTAAAAGCCACATAAAATAATCAAAAGAAAAAAAAATTCAAATAAATCAAGAGTATAAAGAGAAAGTCTGGATAATCACCTCTGCCATGTACAGTTAAATATCCTTTATCCTCTTTAGCTATCAGTTACTGTGTATATTTGCTCTCAGCCCTGCTCTGTGTGTCCTGAGTGTTGTCCTCCTGTGTGTGTTTACGCCTTTGCTGTCACTGTATTTGAGTGTGAAGCGTGGGGGGCGTGGCTTCACTCCCCCCTCTTTCCTTCTCCTTCTCATTTTTTTTTCTCTCTTCTCTCTAGCGTCATTGTTTAATTAGTGGTTCTGTCCTGTTAGTTTTATTTATCACATGCTAGTCAGGAACTTGACCACCAATCAGCTCCTGCAGGAAAAAAACATGAATGTGCTGACTGACAAACACAAACAAAATGAAAGGGAAATGCGACAGGATTCCTGTCTGACAGGCTGCTGGCGAGCAGCCAAAGCCACACACACTCAGACATGCCTTCGGCGGCACGTCCGCCCTCGCCCTCCACCTGTGTCATGAGTTTGAAAATATAATCACTCCGCGGGAGTGTCAGACTTTCACTATTGCACCAGGAACGCCCCTTGCACAGGTTTACAGGAAATAGTGCCAGAAGGAAAGCAGCTGCAAAAAAAAGTCCTTTTGGGAATTGACTCCGCATAACAGAAAATTTCCTAAGTGACATAAGCAATGTGCGGATGAGTGAGAAAGGAAACCTGGGACTTAAAGAATAAAGGGGGCGGAAAGGCAGGGATTGTCTAGATGTGTGCATGTGTTTGTTTGCATGTGTGTTTGTGTTGAACAATAGTCCCTTCCGTTGCGTATGTGACACATCTTGCATAGGAGCTGGGTGCCAGTAACGAATCCATTGTTACGTGCACCAGCCCTCAGAACTTCCTCTAAAATTTTGACCAAAACCCCTGCAGGCCAGTGTAATCTGTGTGAAAGCTTTTTTTTTTTTTTTTTTTAACTGAAGTATGGACATGAACGTGATGTGAAACTTCTGTGTCTGAGTAACCGATGTGTCTGTTTTTTCATGAATAATAGAGGAAGAAAACGTGTCCCCAGATGCTTTTGAACTATTCCCATGATCAGTTTCTCACATTTAGATTTGAGACTTTCCTCTATTTAACCATACTGACGTGGAGTATCGCACTGAAGCCTATGTAAGATCATGCGTCGACAATATGCATATATTGTAAAATTTTGTGGACATTTGCATGTGTTTGTGTGTTTTGCTTACTCTCCAGAAGTATTTCCTGTTGGCCTGTTTGGGAACGTTGTCTTTGGTGTAGATGTCTCCTTGCAGGTGGCCGAAGCGAGTCCCCTGAGGAATGTATTCTTTGCTGAACACGCCCGTCACCTTAAGCAAAGACAAAACAATATCAAAGTTGAGTCCATTTCACATGTTTTGCTCAGCAACTTAGCGCTCAGCCTTCTTCGAGGACTTAAATTGTCATCTCTCAAGGCACAGAAACACACAAAAATTGATCTTTCAAGCACTTTTTAAGGATGGTTGTTCTCTTATTTTACATTCTGCATAATGTAGTGCAATACTTGCGCATGTCACCCTGAGTTGCATCATTGGCTGCCTTGTCTCGTTGACCCAGACAGCTCTAGAGCCACGTTAAAACCTACAAGGTGACACACTTTTGACGCTAATGAGTTAAGCGAATGAAGAGAATTACACTTTCTCTGACCTACTCCACTTATCTCTGACCTGCTGTCCTTGTAAACACCAGAGAGAGAGAGAGAGAGAGAGAGAGAGAGAGAGAGAGAGAGAGAGAGGAAGCAGTGTCACCTGTTTTTTGTCAGGGGAACTCTGTGAATATTGTTCTCTGACCTCTCATTTACTGAGTGTTCGTAATCTCATGGAGGGAAAATACTGCACTTTTTGAGTCTACATTCCCAAAGATAAAAGCATACAAACCTCTCCTTCTTCAAAGCCTAAACACCATGATTGGAAAATGTTATACGTAAAAGCGTCACATCACTGTCAATAATTGGACTACTGGAAGAGGTGTTTTTTATTTTGAATTGCAACAGGGATTTTTTTTCTTACAGTGAGCAAGCACTTTGTAGCCAAGAGGCACACAGTAATGTTTGCGGTGAGATTAAAACCTGTCCTGTTCTGCATGTTTTTGAGTCAGTTATTAGTTCTGCCCTGTTAAGGTTGTTTTTTAGAGTCTGAGATGAAAATAATAAATAATAAAACTTATACAGATTTATAAGATATGTCAAGGTCCTCTTTGTTGTACAGAGCAGCTTTATGATTCACATGTTCATAGAAAGTGCACAAGCTTGGGGTCAAACACACTCATAAACACACACGCCATCAGGCAGTAGCATCTGTGGCACACAGCCTCAGTGTCTTGAGGAGCTTTGTTCAATCCTTAAATACCCCCACCCAACCCCCCCATACATAAACACACACTCTTCCTTCCTGCCATTACGGAATTAGAATTCAAACTGACCCCCAAAAGGATTTTCATGGCCTTCTTTGTAAAAGTACAACCTCGACAAAACGAAAATGCTAAACACCAGAACACCTTGGCAGTATTCATCACACTGTGAACGGTGGCTTGGCATGTGTAAATTATGTAAAAGCAGTTAATTAGAGGAACAACAGGTCATTGAGGGCAGCAGGCGTGTGTGTTCATGTGCGAGTGTGTGTGTGCCAAGCAGCCGCCGAGGCATCTGAGGTGATTCCTGGGTGCGATGAGCCAGTGTGACAGCAACATTGTGCTTCGCTGGCGTTGCGTGACTAACGAATCGCTGTGGCCCGCCGCTGCTGCTTAACCGCTCAGATCGGCCAGGTTGGGAGGAAAGGGGTTGGGAGTGGGGGGTCATCGGGGGTGTTGAAGGACGGAAGAAAGGAGCGTGGGCGTTCTTAAGTGAACCCACGCTATCACTCATGAACGCCCTCCTTTTCTTCGGCCCTCCCCCCAATCTCATGTCTTTTTCTTAACCCCCTCAAAATAGTTTGTGCGCCTGCCAGGTTGAAGCCTGATGCCTGGCCGGCTGCCCGACCCACTGCCTGTCCCCAACGAAAGTTAATCATCTGGTTTTAACCTAAATCCCCCCCAACACACCCTCCTCTGCCCAGCTTCTCCCTCCCTATCCATCCTCTGCGTTGCCTCTCTCTCAGCTCACTAGCACCTCTT
>JAQLOL010000008.1:5898871-5917402 GCA_029783665.1 Naso thynnoides | reverse complement strand
GACGGATTTTCGTCAATTGTAAAAATGAGATGGGAAAAAAATAAAAACAGTTCCGCGTGTCTTTTGTTGTGGTACCGTTTATGATCTCCAGTCTAACATGTTCAGGCATGAAACTGACGATGCTTTCAACCAAAGCCAAATCCATGGTTTTAGCCAATCAGAGGCAGAGCGAGGGGGTCGGTCTTGCCAAGAAAGAATCTCATAAACTGTGAGGCTTGTCGAAGTTTTGCAAGAACATCAAAAACTGGGAAACAATAAAAGGGGTGGAAGTTATGATGGTCAAACGTTATTATGTGTGGATGTATGTTACTAATTTAAAATGGATAGCTGATGGATAATGTAATCTGAGAGCAGCTTCTTTGCTAAGTGTCTCTATTGCTTATTAACGTTACCGCTAAGCTAGCGTCCTGTCGAGAGTAGGGTTAGGGCTAATGTCAGCATTCATCTCTGTTACTTGAACAGCTGCAGTCGTCCTATATTTATTCCCTCGGCTTCAGTATTATTATTGAGATGCTTGTATGTAACGTTACGTCACATGTGTGGATCTCCACATTGTGATTGGTCATTAATCTTTTGTATAAAACATGAAGAAGAGCAACACGGAACATTTGGCTCGGTCACCTTAAGGTAACAGCTAACTTAGCCTGTCAGCATGGACGCACTGTTGCTGAAGGAAGTCTCCGACATATTGTAAGTGTCAGAGCAAACAAAAAACAGAAACGGGTGTCGGGTGTAGCCCTGCTTGCGTCATTTGGTTTCACTGCCAAAAAGCAGAGGAAGTAAAAGCACCATAGAAACATTTGCACAAAAATTGCACTTTTTTTTTCTCAGTTTTCATTTTCTTTGAAGTGATAACAGGCTCACTTAAGATAAAAGCAGTGTTTGTTTGGTGTTCTGTTTGGATAAATTAAAACCTGCACTGAAAAGTTATGCAGATGGTTGATTATTTGTGTGACTATATTACAAACGGAGTCAAGCTTTGCAAGTATCAGTTTTACTGAATAGACTGAAAACATTAAAATTACATAAAGGTAAACTGACAGTATAAAAGCTGTTCAAAATCATCATCTTCCCTCAAAATGCTATTGGTCTTGAGTATTTAAATAGTGTAGGTTAAAGCCTATGCATGCTCTTTTTTACAAGAAAACCTTTGGGAAGCAACTGCACTGCAGAAAAAAAAAAGGCTGCTAAAATGTGGCGTGCACGTTTGGCTGGGGAACATAATTTGGAAAAAATTCAATCACTAGTTGTTTTGTTTTTGGTTTTTTTTGCTTTAATCCCTGCTTTTGTTGGACAGTGAAGCAGCTGTAACAAAGGTCTGTAATGTAATCCTTGCAGGAAACTGCGCACTGTTGCAATTTACATCCACAAACTTCTTGTTTCTTACCACCAACATGCTCAGATTAACATGTGTCTGACAAAATCAGCACTCTCGTTCAGTGCTGAACCAATGTTACTCGACCAAATATGGGAAAATAGGGTTTCAGTTGAAAAATACCAGAATTTAAAAACTGCAAGTTAACGAAATCACAATTTTTGATGTCACTTTTTCGTCTACGGTGGGAAGAAAATATTAAGCCATGAAATGCAACCTGTATTAACTTTCAGACTATCTCTAACAAGAAGCATCAATAAGTTGTCCATCCAGTGAGTCTTCTACATTAAAATTGTATGTCTTCTATCTCTGTAGCATTTGAAATGGATAGATGGGCTGGCTAGCTGGTTAGATTGGGGACACCACACCTGTTCACATAATTAAGTGCCTTGTCTATCCGTCTTTTTTTGGTTCTACCTCCCATCATTCTCTCCTCTAGATATCAGATGATGGCAGATATGCTGTTTTGTCCATCACTGAAGGCTGTGAGCCTGTCAACCAGCTGTGGTACTGTGACCTTCAGCAGCTTCCTGATGGCATCACAGGTCTGTATCTCTTTGACGAACTCCAGACTGAGACCCCTGCTCTCATTAAACAACTTGCCTGTTGTTGTGTTTGATTAGAATACAGATCACAGTGGGCTGGGCAATTATTTGATTTTAAATCGAAATTCGAATTAATTTGTTTGGATGTTGTTAAAAAAAAATAAAAATTGTAAAAACAAATTTTCCCTTTAACTAGGGTAAATACTATGTCTCTCTCTCAGCTCCGAGCTTTTATTTTTTATAAGTGAAGTTTGATAAAAGTCAGGCTGGCACTTTATTAATCCCAAATTGGGGGATTGATCTTTGTTTCATCAAACCTTTATTTAAAAAAAGGTTTTGTTTGGTGTTTGTTTGGAAATTCATGTGTGTTTGAAATTAAAACAATGCATTTTAAATAATTATTTTGTCTTTTGTAGTTTAAAGAAAGGAAAAAAAAGGTTAAAATCGCAGATTGAATGTGGTATGAAAAAATCTGGTATTTTATTTTTAGGTCGTATCGCCCAGCCCTAAGATCACCCATTCAGTCAAGGAGATCAGATTTTTACTTTGCTTTGTAATCAGTAAGCCAAAACAGTTAAATAAATTAGCTTCAGTGTTTTGTTGTTTGTTAAAAAACAAATCTAACCTCTCTTCTTTTTGGTCCCAATTAAATTCAGTTAAATTTGGTTAAATCCTCTTATTTGGGAAGCTTACACCAGAGAAAGTTGATCGCAAAAATGACTCACACAATTAGTTAATAAGTAAGGTGGCAATTGTTTTTCCGATCATTGGCCAATGAATAAGTTGCAACATTTTTGCAGTTTTAACTGCAACTATTAGTGAAACACAAGAACAAAGTGACCTGTCAAGTTTCGGTCCTTTCACTGTGTTTGTTGCTTTCCTTTTTTTATCAATTTCCCATGTAACACATGCTGTGTACAAGGAAGTGCTGCTTTAACAGTTCTGTTGAAATTTGCTAGAAAGTGTGTCATCTCCAGCATCACAGTCGGTTTCATTTGTTGTAAACATACCAGAATTTCACTGGGCATTAGGTAACGTCTCTATGGCTTCATAACACATGCACGCACACACGCACACAAAAAACTGTGCCATGTCAGCATGTTAATTTTCTTCGTCTTCTCCTCCAGGCCTGCTGCCGTGGGTCAAACTTGTGGACAACTTTGACGCCCAGTACTCATACATCACCAATGAGGGTTCTGTATTCACGTTCCGCTCCAACTTGGATGCTCCGCGGTACTGTCTCATCAACATAGACATCCAGAAACCAGACAGGCAGCACTGGACTACTCTCATCCCACAGCATAACAAGGACGTCCTGGGTGAGACTAAATGGAAATTTTATATAGTCTGTACAGCTGAAGACTGAGTCAGCTTTGTAGTTTACCTATGCAGTTTCAGTTCTCCATAAAAGAAGTGTCATGCGTCGTATAGATTTTGCAGCAGTTTGTGTAACAGACCTTTGACCGTGTGAAAGCTGTGGACTCGTGTTAAAACATGGGAAAACTCCACCAAGCTGCAGAAATGCGTAAAGGAGTGATTCGTGGAGACGTAGTTCCACAATTTAGCCCCTAGAATCTTGCAAAATCCTTTTTCGCTGAATATCCGTCCCAGTGTTTCGATGCATGACCACAACTGGGAAGTACTGGAGTCTGTGGTTTAAAGACTCCGTCAGAGGGAACTTGGCTTAAAAAGTGAAACCTGACCCATAAGCACTTTGCATAAACATTGTACTTATTATGACTCATTTCAGTTACGGTAACTGTACTGAAGACACTACAATCTGTCAGTCTATCCGTCTGTTAATTCATCTGATCATTCTATGTTTCACGAACAGTTTATGAACATTCAGTAAACGGAGGAGATTATTATTGCTGACAATTATTGTACTAAAATAATAACTTAAAAGCCTTCTGGTGACACTTCACTTAAAGCATCCATGTATAATGCAATATGAACATGCCTATAATGTGTTATAATGCACCTGTAGTGCTGTGTAATCGTAGTCATAAGCAGGGTTTAACAACAACCATAACCTCAACCACCTGTAACGCATTTTAAGTGTGTTCATGTTGTCTTTTTTATGTTCATAATATGTTATAATGCAGTATAGAGACAGGCTTCATTTAAATTGTTACCAGACTTCTTATACAGCTGCCCACAAATGTTATGTGCGTCATAAACCATTTTATTGCATAAAAATGCTACATAGTGAAACTTGAGCTGTGTAAGACATTTTTTAAATGAATGATATATTCAATATATATGTGTATGTTTTTATTTTCAGTGTATTATTTTTATGTTTCAAGTTTTCCACTTACTGCTGTATGTTCATTGTGCATGTCTGATCTCAGCATAGCACTACATTGCACTCAGTGCCATGGTATTAGACAGTCAGTGCATGCATATAAACAGTCATTGTGTGCACTCAGTAAACAGTCACAGTTTGGTTACATTCTGCAGCTGGCACATTATCCGAGATATCAATAAAATGTCCTTATGCTCGTCATGTAAAAGTGTTTGTAGGCATTAGACTGTTGAGCATAATGTCACTGATACAAAGTGGCTGATAAGTTAACTGTGTATTGTCATTATGAGCACTCTGAAAGGCCCAATGCCATATGGGACTGAGGTTAATTTGGGTAATAAATAGAGAAGCCAAGGGAAGGCAGCTCCTGTGGCGCCACTGACACCTGCTGTCAGGTTTAATAAATGCAAGTTTAGGAGTATTGCCGCAGGTAGCCCTGCACCTACATTCATTACACTTTCATTAGACTGACCCCTCCTGGCTGTTGATGATATTTCAGCCTTACCCAACCCCTGTTGCAGTTAACAGATCCATGACTTATACATGTATGAACTCTTTGCTTTTGCCTGTACAGTAGCATCTCAATTAAGTGAACTAACTGATGCAGTCATCTTCAGTTCTTGGTTATTATATTTGGCTTCATTCCAGGATCATGAGATAGTTCCTTATCACCAAAAAATAATAGAGAGGAAGGTGACAATGCAAGTAAAACTACAGAAGAAGACAAACATAAAGCATAATGTTCCCTTTGCATCTAGTGTCTTTTTAATAACACCACCTACGCACTGCTACGCTCACTTTCCATTACTTCCTTTTCGTATGCGCCCGTAGGCTTTGTGTCCTGTGTGAACCAGCACCACCTGCTGGTCAACTATCTCCATGACGTGAAGGACATCCTGCAGGTGTACGAGTTGTCTACAGGCCAGCTGGTCAGAGATCTGCCGCTGGACGTCGGCACAGTTTGCGGCGTGAGCGGCAAGAAGAAACACTGTGACTTCTTCTACAAGTTCACCTCCTTCACTACACCAGGTGACGCCCGACATTTTAAAAATTGTGTTTTGATTGTCTCATAAGTAAACTTAATGCTACATTATCTAAACATAAAATGCTATAAATTAAAGGCTACTAATCCCACTTTTTCTTCTTCTTGTAAAATCATTAAAATTAATCAGGTGTCAGTTAACATTTCCTTTTTTTTATCATTAATTAATCTGCAGGTTATCTTTTTTTAATGTCAGAAAATATTGCAAAATACCTCAAACCTAAATGTATTTAGTTTTCTGTTATACGTCATAGATATTTACAGGAAATTTTCATGTTTGAGACGCCGCAGCTGACAAATTTTGAACAATTTGCGCTCCTAATATTTTCTTGTTAATAGATTTCCGGCTGCGTCTAAAAAGAATTTGGATCAAGACATAAAAGTCTGATATAGCACATATGTTTCTACTAGTGTTTTTTTGCTGCTGTAATGACAAATTTTGCGACTTCTTATATTTAGAAATATTGCATCAAACCTCAGGAAAAAAATACTTTAAATCTTAACTGAAATGTAAAAATCAAAGGATAAAACAAACACTGCTAAAAATAACCCAGGCCTTTATAACTATAATACTGGTTGTATGATTCAAAATGCGATTAGTATTACCAGAATTTTTTTTTTCCATTTAACACGAACAACCAGTCATTAAAATGTCTCCATGCAATTAGTGAAAAACTCAGGAATTTTTAATAAATGTGAGTTTTATTCTGTGGTGCTCAGGCATAATCTACCACTGTGACTTGAGTGAGCCGGACCCAGAGCCGAAATTGTTCAGGGAGGTCAAGGTAAAAGGCATCAAGCAAGAGGACTATCAGACCAGCCAGGTAAACCACATGTCGCATGCTCACATTTCCTCATTACTCTTTCTTCGTTCTCTCTTTTGCCTAATCTTCCATTTTACTCATATTGGCTGCACGTTCACATCCTGATGCAGATTTCCCAGAATCTTGTTCTCTATGTTTGATGAAGTAGTAAATGTGTGTGAACAGCTCCTTTTAAATTCATTAAAAATACAAACATTTACATGAAAGTTGCATAAAATAACTTTATTGTAATGTTTTGTAAAAGGTGGATGTTTTAAAAGACAAACAAACTTATTTCATGTTTCTTCTCTCACACATTTGCAGGTGTTTTATCCCAGTAAAGATGGAACAAAGATCCCCATGTTCTTAGTTCACGCCAAGGGCCTGAAGAAGGACGGGACTCATCCAGTCTTCCTGTACGGTTACGGAGGCTTTGAGGCTTCCATTCAACCGCATTACGAGTAAGTACAACTTCTCTGCAGTTATGAAATGCTAGAAGAGTGTCGGTAATGAAATTATGAATATACCAACTTTTTGTAAAACCTGAAAGACCTGACGTGTTTGTTCTGCAAAACCTTCCATAAAGGAAGGAAGTGTCAGTTAAAAGTCATAAGTAAGTATAATGTAGGATTTAAAATCCTTAAAGATCTGTTTAGAATTTTGTGCAGCCGTCATGTTTTTCACATGATGAGTCATTACATTGTTTGAACTTACAGCACATGGCTTCATTTCCTCTTTCCTTCTTGTCTTTGGTCAGTGTGGCTTACCTGCTGTTTGTGAGACACCTGGGAGGAATCCTGGCTGTGGCCAACATCAGAGGGGGCGGAGAGTACGGCCTCACCTGGCACAAAGGTACAGATGAAACCACGACATAACTGACATGTCTGTACTCATGAGAATGTCGGCGTTAGTTAGAAACTAGTAAACATGAAATTTTGACATTTTATTTCTGTGTTTGCAGGTGGGGTTTTAGGAAACAAGCAGAATGGCTTTGACGACTTCCAGTGTGCAGCAGAATATCTCATCCAGGAGAAATACACCACAGCCAGTCACATTGCAATTAATGGAGCCTCTAATGGAGGCCTGCTAGTGGGTAAGTGTAGGGTCATCTGCGTTTGTGTGTATGTGTAAGTGTGAGTGTGAGATGCTGTGTTATGTATTTAGCAGGCCCCAACTAGTATGGGATTTTTGGGGCCGATGCTGATATTAAGGAGCAAGAAAATTCCGATAGACTTTATGATCCGATATTATATGTAAATGTAATATTGGCTGAATGTGGTATCAAACAACAGTGAGAAATATGATATAGAGTTTTTCCGATTCTGACACCAGTTCTGATACCATTCTGATACCATCAGATATCAGCAATAGGCAAATATAGATGGTTAATATCAGCAATATAATCCGTAGGGACAGAAGCTCCTACTAAAGTGTGTCCACTTTGTTGCAGTTTAACCCTTTAAGCTACTAAGATTCATACAGCTGCATAAAACACAATCTTTTGTATTTTTTATTTTACATTTGGGACTTAACAGCTAATGTCAGATTTATCAGACAGTGGTTAGCTGCTTAGTTTCAATTAATTTTGCTATTAAACAGCACATTACACAGAGCTTAATCACATCATTTACCAAAAAGCTGGCTGCCATATGGCATCACACAAACCCAACTAATGCCTCCTTCCCTGGTGTGTAAGAGGCTGTTTAGTAGCGATTTTGTGAAGTAAACAGGATGTTTGTGTGTATGAGTGTGTGTGTGTGGTTGTATTTGTAAGTAAATGGAATCCGTAAAAACACATTTTAAATACACACACAGCGGCTTGCGTGAACCAGCGTCCGGATCTGTTCGGCTGTGCCGTGGCAGAGGTGGGGGTGATGGACATGTTGAAGTTCCACAAATTCACCATCGGTCACGCCTGGACCACCGACTACGGCTGCTCTGACGACCCGGAGCAGTTCAAGTGGCTCATCAAGTACGAAAAACACAAACACGGCAGACAGCCAAACTACACACGTGTATGAGGATGCATGTTAGTCGCATATTTATGTACACTTTCTGATTCTAGCTGCTGTTATGACCGGTCAGACCAAGGTGGAACCAGTCTACTTCCCCTCGTTCTTGCTGAGATCACTTCAAACATTTTGTTGCTTTGTCCTTGTTTACATCTCCTCATCCACCATGTCTGACTTCCAGCATGTTTGTTTCTATTTTGGTCTTTAGAGCTGGACCCAAATAATTTAGATACTTTTCTGAGCCTATCATTATCAGCAGTTATGCAGGTCTATAATTTATCCATGACAAGAAAAATGGCACAAGCTGTTACTGTGTTAAAAAAGTGCAGATAAACATATGACATTGTTAAACGAGATCCCCCTTTCATCAATGCAAAAGACGCATGTTGAACTGCAGGAATGCTGAATATTGAAAATTGTCTATTTCTATAGATTTCATCATGTTTCGTCAATTATTTACTTGCTTGTTTAATATTTTCTTCTTTCTGAGTCTCAGAACTGATTCTTATGTGTCAGCTGTTTAGTTTTTGTTGGTTTCCATTATTTCTAGGTCTGTTTTCAGCTCTATACTCAATTCAGATCTTTATTCATATTTATTAGGTCCATAAAAATGCAATAAGATACAAGACAGGAGAATAAATACTAAATAAAAATACATATTCAAACGCAATTCACATACAGGCACTTCAGCCAGTGCATCCTCTGTGTGGATGAGTGACGAGAACAGCTCATCATGGGGTTAGAGAGTGCCACAGTGATGCTGTTTGCAGAATCATCCCACGTATGCCAAAAAATAACAGCAGAGGAGCTGAATCACATTAAAGTTCATGATTCACCGCCTTATTCTCTCTTCTCTCCCATAAGAGACTCTTCTGTAATTTCCTTTGAACTGGTCTTTTTTACCCTCTCTCCAGGTATTCTCCTTACCATAATCTGCCTTCGCCACCTTACTCTGGCCCTCCCTACCCTGCCATCCTGCTTCTGACAGCAGATCATGATGATCGTGTGGTGCCTCTGCACACTCTGAAGTACTGTGCTGCCCTGCAGCACGGAGTGGGCAGCAGCCCTCAGCAGCTTCAGCCTCTGATGGTCCGGGTGGACACCCGCAGCGGACACGGTGCTGGGAAACCCACCACCAAGACCATCCTTGAGGAAACGCACGTCTTTTCCTTCATTGCTGAGACACTTGGGCTCAGCTGGAAGGAATGAGGAGATAATGACAGGGAGGAGAGGTGAAGGAAATACATAAGTGGGAGATTTTTAAGGGAGAAGTTAGTTCATTTTATTTTTAAGAAAGTATACTAAAGATGTAGTGAAATTTTGGGTAACAGTTTCTTTGAAGCCTGTCTCTGTAATGCATTATAGCACATTATGAACATATATAACACATTATAATGCGTTATGAACACACTTATAATGCGTTGTATGTGGTTATGGTTGTGATTCGGGTTCGAGTTAACCCTAGCCGTGCTTATAACTGTATATTAATTATAATTATGTTTAGAATGTATTTTAGATGGATGCTTTACTTAAAGTGTCATCTTTTTTTGGTTACAATTAAGGGGAATGGTTACAGTAACAAATAAGAAAAAAATAAGGACAAAGGAAAACCATAAAAAATACTAACAATCAGCAACTGCATTAAAATACAAAACAATACAAACACATTTGTTTATGCCAGCAGGGACAGGAAATTTATTAATTTCACTAAAGTGTGCTTAAACTTGAAGATATTCCTCATAATGCCTAAAACAGCACTTATCTGTAGATTGAATCAACCAATCAAATGAAATTTTTAGTACAAGTTTGGAATAAAATTTGTAAATTTGTACTGACACATTAAATAAAATCTGTTTGTCCTTTGATTTCTGTCTAATAAGTTATAACATATTATTATTTTACCCATGACAAAGTGCAAATATAGCCTCTATTAAAACACAACATCTGTGCAAGACTTACTGTCATGTCTCTACTGTCAAATGGGGGCTTATAATACAAAGAAAAATACCTTTCAAAAGCAAAAATGATTTAGTAATTACTGATGCATTGAAAGACAAAGAGCATTGAATTGTTGCAGCTTTGAAGTGGATGTTTTAAAAAATTTATCCAGGTTGGTTTAATCTGAACTAGTCGTATTTAAAGTAAAACGGCATTTCGGAAAAATACGCTGATGTGCTTTTATGTCAAGAGTTAGAGTGACGAGATCAAGACTACTCTGTTGCCTGTAAGACAGATATGAAGCCTTAGCCACAATGTGCTAACTTAGCTTAGCATAAAGACTGGGACCAAGTATAAAGAGCTAGCCAAGCTTTATCCAAAATCTGCCAACAACAACTCACATTAACAGTACAAAATCACAAAATGCTCTGGGTAGTAGTATTCCTTAAATATTTCATAAGATGGTCATATCTTGTAATTAAATCTGTATCTAGTAATTACAGCTGTAAAATTAATTAGTATGAATAAAAATTATATTACTTAAAATTTAGTTTATGTAGCGTAAAACTGCAAATCATAAAGAAGGAACAAGTAAAATACCTCATAAGTATCTCTTATATACTTTACATTCCTGTGCAGTATGGTGCAGTTTTAATATTCACCACCAAGTGGCAGTGTGGGACCACAAACCTCCACCTGACCCTCTACTTATGCCTCAAGGTCAAAGGCTGGTTGTCAGTTGTGTGTCACTCAGCTCAGCTGCTTCATTGAAAGAGATTGTGGAATAAAATGGACACAAACAGCATGATGAACTCCGCTAAAATCTTTTTATTGTCTGTCAGCTGGTTTTATCTGCCCAGTGGGGGGGAAATCCAATCACTGGCAGATCGAGTCAAGTATGATGCAAAAGTGGAACACAGAGTGCCGAGGACTTGTACAGGGGAGATGGTCTCGTGCAGATGTGAAGGGAAACAGATGTGGGCGAAAGATCTTTAAAAGTCGAGAGATGGGGGGGTGATGACAGACAGCAGATACAGGGCGAGACGGCGAGAGGCAACAAGCAGACGAGCGCGGTGAGACTGAAAGTGCACTTATGGACAGTCTCAGGAGACGCCCACACAGAGGGGTGTTTAAACTGTCAAAAAGAGAGACTGAAGCTCTCTGCCAGCCTCCAGTCTGCCAGCCAGCAGCAGAGAGCGAGACAAGTTGTCTGTTCGGTCACTCAGAGTTTAATCTCTGCTCAGTGGGAAGTTCTGATTTCGTCAGACTGAACCCCGGGCCTTATCTAAGTACCCTCTCTGAGGAGAGATAGGATGGGAAAAGGAGAGAAGGCTGCAGGAGGAGGATTTGCAGACAATGACTCGCCGCCACAGGGGTAAAGCGGTTGAATGAAGCCAGGAAAGACAAAGCCAGTAATAAGCTGGACATATGAGAGACAGAGAGAGAAGGGGCTTTAAGATCATGCAGCAAAAAGGCCATGACGCTCTCCTCCCAGGAGTGTCCCAGAGGATTGGCCAGGCTTTTGCTGCTTCATTTGCTTCATTCACCCCCTCGTCACCTTGTGAGCTCACTTTTCCTTCTCTGTGCGCTGAGTTCACAGAGAGAAGGAACGAGCTCTCTCACACACACATGCACACACACACACCTCTTTTCTCTCTGGAGGAATGCAAGCTTTTACCTACAAAAGCCTAACAGCCGCCTCCACGTCTCACGCTCACAGGTCCCCATCCTGTCCTCCGTTTGTTTACTTTACTCCCTCCATAATGCAGGGATTAATTTCTCAAAGCCGATTTGAGCTGCGGCACGCTCCGGCAAAGAGCGGAGAGCAGAACTTTTGTGCTGGGGGAAGTTTCCCCTTCACACTAGCTTAGAGGTGGACGGCTCTCGCCTTTATGCCGCTTGCTTTAATCTTCACACGGAGCAGAGGGAGCAGGGCGGGGGGAGAGGACAAGAAGGGGAGAGGGCTCTCAACACACAGCTGGGAATCACTAATGTCTTTACAGAGGTGTCTTCTGCTGTCTCATGTGTGCCTTTGAATCCTCGAGGCTCTTCTGCTGCTGCTCATGTTTTTTTCTCCCTCTTAGATTTCTAGACATGCTTTTTTGTTTTTTCTTTTCCAACCACAAAGGCGTCTGGCATTACTAGCTTTTGTATTTTATTGTAAGGATTTAAACTCATAATGATAAAGAGATCAGACGCATGGATACGTAGCTGAGAGCTGTTATTTTAAATACCTACAAATAATAATAAGACTATTTTCTGTCACTTGGTTTTTTGTTATTTAGTTCAAAACGTCTGAAAATAATGAAAAATGCTCAAAACAAAAACAAAACAAAACACAAAGTGAAACAAAAAGTGACGTCTCTAAGCTGCATGTTTTGCCCAACCAGTATTCCAGAATCCAAATGTTATTATTAATGTAAAATGAAGAAAAGCAAAGCTTAAGATTTTTGTAGCTGGAACCTGCAGCCAACGATTCATTTCATTATCAGTAAGTCTGTAATGTTTTCAGTCAGTCAGTAAACCATTTGGTCTGTAAAACTTTAGGTCACAATTCCCCAGAGCTTCCTAAATGTCTCATTTTGGCTGACACACAGCTAAAAATGTTTTATTTAAGAAAGATAGCAAAGCAGAAAAACATTGGAGAAGCTAGAACAAAAGGTCTTTTGGCAACTCCAGAATCCTTTTGTTGTTGATTCTCATTCTAATCCTTTGTTACTGTTCCGCTGAATGTCAGAACATGCAGAAAATTTTTTCACTATTTTTTTCTAACAGCCAAAAGTCTCAACTGATCAGAATTAATACAGTTTCTTAATATTTAATTCTGACCATCCAGTAATTGTTTAATTGACAAAAAATTCCAGGACTTAGTGTTTGATATTTACTTGTGAAGTTCAATGCTTACAGCCCCGAACCACCTGAGAAGTAGTTACACCTAAACGCATCGTATGTAGTGTATTTGAATTTCCTCCAACTTATTTGAAGACTCTAAACATGTCTTCAGAGAAAGTGAAGGATTTCAAGTACAACAGTCCACATTTTGCATTTTGAAACATGATTTGCTTTAATCTCTTGGAAGAATCCCTGCCCGTCCCCCCGTCCCAGTCTCATTTACAGTGAATAAACAGGCAAATCTGATTGAAGATTTACGCTCAAACCGTGAGAAGCCTGATAAAATATCAACCGACACAAAACCCCCTCGCTGCCGAGCAGAGTTACTGTGGGATATGATGTTTGCATACTAAGACTTCATATTCAAATGAATAGCATTCATTATTTCCCACCACAAGGGAATGTGAGGCAGAGAGCAGTTGATTAGGCTCGCTGTTTGGCTCATTTAGCATGTGTGCAGCTGCTGAAACGGCTTATGACCCAGAGCAGGCAGGAGTCAAGTGTCAATGCTATCAGGGTTTCATAGTTTAGATTATGCAGATAATTATGCAGATACTTTTACAGCTATATTTATGGTTTCATTTTATATTTTACGTCTCAAATACAGCCTAGATTGTCAGGCTGCACCACTGTAATTACTTTGCTTTCAAAGTTGTAATCTACAAAGGTCAAATGTGTAAGACTGAGGGGAATCTATTTGTAGAATACGGCAAAATGGAGTTTAATATTGATGAGTATTCTTTTATTAGAATATTATCATGTAAAGATAAAAATCTTTGTGGCTTAATCGCTTCAGAATAAACCTTTTATATCTGCTGAGGACTAGGGCTGCGTATTGGCAAGAACTTCTAGATATGATGCGTATCACAATACATGGGACACGAAAGGATTATTTATTTATTTATTTATTTATTTATTCCGAGCATGTTCATATAATCCGATTTCATCACACACAATTTCAGTTTTACGATACAGCACATGGCCGAAAAGGGTGCAGGAGAAGCTAATAGCTTATCAGAGTCCCGCCCCTATTTCCCACAAAATACATAGATTCACTCATTCATTTTCATTATGTCAGCATACACTGTGATATGATGCATATCGCATTATTCAAACTAGTTCACGGAAAATGTAAAAACTAAAATGCAGTTTACAGTGTATAATCTGGGTATTTCTACATTACTGATAATTCAGCAGACAAATTAAGTCCAAACAATTTAATTCAAAATTTCCTTTCCAATTTGTTTGACTGGTGTTGGAAAATTACCAAACACACAGCTGCCAAAACATCAAAATCAAAATAAATAAATAGATGAATAAATAAATAAAATAAAAATGAAAATTTAAATGCACTCTTGCACCTAAACTGAACCCACTGAAACAGCGGACGCACTGAAATTAAAAGTGTCACTCGAACTTTAAGGCTGGGTTTTGGCAAGGCCTTTCACAATAACATATGTATCACGATACATACGTCACGGTACAATACAGATATTACGAGAATAAATATCGTAATATATATATGGCCGTATTGATTTTTTAGCACAGCCCTACAGAGGTAATGGGCCTTCTTTTGTGGAGTCTACCAGAGCAGACGGATATTCAGTTTGGCGCCATCAGCGAATTCACCGCTAGATGCCCCTAAATCCTACACACTGGACCATAGGGACTTTACTCCTGATTGATTTGGCGACGCCTGTGGTTGCCGGTGGTAACAGAAAGTGTTTTAATACCACAGGTCGAAGAATTCTGGGCAAGCTAGTGGCATTTTAACAAAGAAGTTAGACAGTAATTGTTCTTTCCCATCATACTGTGAAGAGATCTCATGTGATTTTTTTGCTGCACATTGAATGAGTCCACAGACAGCAGGACACGGTGAAACTGAAAGGAACGCTGCTAAGTTTTAGTTGTGCAGCCTGCTGTCTGCATCAAAGGCTAATTGGCTGCTCCTTTTTTTTCTCTTTGAAATATTTCTTATTAATCAGCTTTTTTCTTGTTTTCTGGGCACATTTTGATAAACGATAGCAGTCAGTACCAATATCACTGATGTACGGATTAAATTTCCCGTGATACCTCATAATAAAAGAAAGTCTTGTTCCACCAGTTAAATTATTTTAATGTGAATCTGCAGAGGTAAGAAGTGTTTGGTTTGCATTAGCAGCACATTTATACAGCATTTTGAATGGAAATGTTGCTTATGGCCGACTGATGCAATACTTTGATCAGAAGGCCACAGGCTCAGTCACTACTGGATTATGTCATTTCGTGATGGACGGTGACTCAAAATGAATGTGTCATTATTAACAGTTAAAAAAAAAAAAAAAAAAGATTTTCAGTACTGCATCTAAATAAATGTACAAGTATTTATGTAGAGCCACCAGTAGCTTTGTATGTATTTCAGTCTCAGTTTCAGTCAGACTCTTAACGAGCTTGACATGTAAATAAGCTTGTCTTGTGTTTTCTTCATCACGTTCCATCTCGAACACAAGCAGGAAATCTGCAAAAAGCCTCGAATAATGAATGATCCAAACCCAGTGTTACAGCAGCAGGAGTTCAAATGCCGAGGTCGGATGAGCAGCATCTGAAGGAGGTGATGTTTGATTGCGTGGGAGGTTTAGAAAGCTGCAGCCGGCGATGGCTCAGAGATGAAACTCATTAAGTCTCCAACTCCAATCCTCAACTCCAATAAGACTGTAATATAAAAAGTATGGATTGCTGCCGCAACTGTATGAGATAAATAAAAAGATCTCATTCTCGTATGTATGCCCGTGGACTGTACACACACATGCAGTACATTCACAGTATTATGCACACGCACTGACCCATGTGAGCAGGCACAGCAGCACGTACCAGCACACTCACTTCTACCCACCCACACAGTTGCCCACAGCAGTCCCACACAAAGTTAATTTGCATTTACAATAATTTCCCATACGCTCAGTGCTCATCTGAAGGTAGGTGTTGTGTAATAAAGCAGTAAGTAATATAACCTCAGTCCCAGAGAGAGAGGCTTAATAAGTTCACAGCGTGGAAGGTAGAGAGAGGAAACCATGGAGCACCTGGATCAGGCCAGCAGAGGTAACCTGAAGTTGAATTCTGCTGTAAGTGAGCGCAGGACGCTGACCTCGTGACATGCAGATAAGTAAGTACAACAGGTAGAATTAAGGTGAGAGGAACGAGTGAGCTCTGAGGGTTTCCTTGAGCTCATTTTGTTTAACCAAGAGTGAAACGTGGATAGATAAATTTGAATCACTCATCTGTCCGGTGTTCAGTGCAGTGCTGCAAAACCCACTGTAGTATTTTGCCAAGATTAAAAGTATTTAAGATTTCTACAAACTGACAAACTGAAATTTCACGACCCTGAAAACTTAAATTTTAGTTGGACTAGGCTATTTTTCAGGAAATCTGAAAAAAAACAAAAAAACAAAACAGAGTAGCCTACAAAAAGCATTGTTTTTTAAAAAGATTTTTCTATTTAAATTTTTTAAATTCAAATGCTTTGTGCGCCATTAAAAAATTAAATTAAAAAAAAAATCTTTCAATTGTATTGGAATAGAGGTACAAATCTCTAACCCTGCACAAATAGGCCTTTAATACAAACAGTTATGTTTAAATGAAGTGATAACTGTATAAACGCATTTTGTTAAATTCTCACATCTCACAAATGCGTGGAGTGCATTTCTATCATCACTGAACATTTACAAAGCCGTCAATTTAATATTTATATATGTCCCCTCATAATGATGCCATATGCTTTGGTTGAGAAATCGAAGGCTAAATGAAAATACACAAGGGGGCGCTGTTGTGCTGCGGCTAACTCGTTCGCCCCGCCAGCTTCCCTCGAGGAAGAGAAGGAAGCAGCAGCGACCAGCGGCCGCGTTGAGTTTGACAGGGAGCGGAAAAACGCTGCGAAACGCTGTGAGACACAATTGAAGTTAAAAGGGTGTAATAACAACTTTTGTGTTACCCAACAGTTGTGAATTTTCAACTTTTTAAACCGAACGACAATGACAAAGAGCAGGCTGGCCGACTGAACAGACCATGGCTCTCGATGGAAGCTAACGCTAACCAAGCTCACCTGCAGGTGCAACTAATCAAGGAAGCCGTACAATGAGCTGGCCAAGCAGGTGAGTTTTCCCACAAACACACAGTCCACGTAGAAAATGCTACGGGCATACAGAGAGGATTAGGACACATTTTGATGTGATTTGAGGTTAACAGCTAGCTTTCAAGTGTCAAAATTAGAACAAAGCAGGAGCCCAAGTTAGCATAGCTTCACACCTGAGCTACTAGCCTCACTGATAGAAAACCAGCATGGCTGAATATCATCTCCACTCCACAGGGTACATAAAATTAAATCAAAATGATGAGCATGTCAAGTTATTATTTTGGGTGAGTTAACCCTGAAGACATAAATATTTTTTTTATCACAGCAAGGCAAGATAAAAGTCAAAAGACGATGTCTTAAAAGTCACTAACACATCTTTAAACCAAATTTAAAACTGAGTTTTGCAAAAACTGGTTTCTAAATACAGATGTGGATGTAAAGCCTGTCAGAAAAAACACTTAGAGAGTTTTGAGAGCTTTTTTAAGAGTTGGTGATCATGACAGATTTTGGGTCCATACAAATAATTTTAACTGAATTAATATCTTTATTTTGATTGCCACTTATCACATTAGTCGTGTTTGTAAGATAAGACAATTCTGTCATAATCTACGAGGAAAAAATTGAATAAACTATGCAGCATTTCTAAAACGTCCAAAGAATTTTGGAAAGGTGTGGAATAAAAGAATTGCTCAACCAAAGTTACACCCCTCACATGGACCCCATGGGACTTTATTTTGGAAAAATTTTGTACAGTAGTCAGTGAAGAGAGAAATTATTTATTGATCTTGTTTAAATTGCACCCTCATTGTCAAATATGATGTTTGTCGATTAAAATGATAATTCTACAAATCAATAAAGTCGTAGTTTGTGGTAATGTCTTTCATCTCACACAATATACGTAGGAGCCTGCTCCGGATGATGTATCGCCAGCCTGATGTATGGGCATGTTGAGAGCTGCCGCCGCGCAAAAAGAGAGTAAGTAGGTTCTTTAAGTGATATGTGTCGTGCGACAACTGCGTGTGTAGTGTACATATGTTCAAAGGCTTACACTTCAGCAGTTGTGTAAAAATCTTTGACTTTCCTTACCTAAAATATTATCTTTTGAATTGACAAAACATCATGTTTGAGAATGATAGATAGATATAGATTTGTTAACAGACTCAAGGTCCAGATAAAAGATTAAAAGACGAACAAACAAACAACCAAAGCAAAAAGAAAAGACAGCACGGGGTCGTCTAGCGACCCCCATTTTAAAGGCACTTATACCAGTGCTTCCAGAACTGTGACATGCAGCGTGTGGCTCTGTACCCAATGTTTGTCAGGCCCGAGACAATCTGATTTT
This sequence comes from Naso thynnoides, assembly GCA_029783665.1. Taxonomy (NCBI): domain Eukaryota; kingdom Metazoa; phylum Chordata; class Actinopteri; order Acanthuriformes; family Acanthuridae; genus Naso; species Naso thynnoides. The sequence continues at coordinate 5,899,040 of JAQLOL010000008.1, read as the reverse complement.
CTGAGGTGTTCAGGCGGCTGATAAACTTTAACATCACAATCCTTAAGTCAGATTGGAGAGTGTTCACTCGAGCAGTCACAAACATTTCAGTGGCGCTGGTCCATCCGGGCCTTTTTAACAGGATTCTCAGAGAGTCGTTGTATGCCGCTTGCAGTCTCTGGAAGCTCGC
>JAQLOL010000008.1:5857682-5886001 GCA_029783665.1 Naso thynnoides | reverse complement strand
TTTTCTGGTCTTGAAACACAGTTTCATTATCTGCACATATCGGAGAACATTTAAGCTGATACTGATACATGTACGATAGGCCAATATTGGCCGATAATATCTGCAACCAATATGTCAGTGGGATCCTAGTTTTAAGTCTTAGTTTAAGTTTATATCTGTAGTGTTTTCTCTAGTATAAATTCTTGGTATATTCCTATATTGTGTTTATATTGTACATTTTTTTGGTATATTTAAAGTATATTTCATATACACATACTCTTTTTTTAAAGTTATATTTATATTACAGTCTGTGCATTGACTGCTACTGTAACAAGTGAATTTTAGTTTTAGATCAATAATATTTTTATGTCAAATATTTGATCAATTTCACAGTTAACTGTTGAAAACATTGTATGTAAAAGATATATGTTTGCAAATACAAATAGGAATTCAGCAGAAGCAAGACAAGAGATAACACATAAAATGTCGTCTTCCGCTTCGCACAAACTGAAGTCACACAGTCACACACTTATTAGTCATGACTTGAATACACATTGAAAAGAAATTCTTTGACCTTCACCGATCTGTTTCAAACAGTGTATTCAAAAGCTTCAAATTTCACGAGGGGCATGAAGGCTGCATGTATTTTGTTGCAAAACAAAACAACTGACCTTACTTCAGGCACCATAAACCCCATTCAAAAAAACAGAACAAAACAAAACAAAACACTGACCTCAAGATAAGGAAGCTAGAGTTTTACAATTAGAGTTTTAACAATGCTAACTTATTTCCACTCTCTTCGCTGCAGCACTCTAAGGAGCGAAAATGGCGAGAAGAACGAGCTATCTGATCCAAATCGGTTCTAAATAAAAGATGCTTGGTATTTGATTTTTATTTTAATAAAGCATCTCAGCACATCCTGCTCCACTGACTATGATCCTGAGATGACAATAAGGAGATGAAGCAAATGGTGGGTCATATGCAGCACATAGAGCTTAAAAGAATAGAGAGGAATGTGGGAAGCTTTTTGGGACCCACCCGTAATTTCATGTGGCCTTGAATTATGGTGAAAGGATGGGAAGGTGAGTGAGGAGGCGGGTTCTGCGTTCAGGTGGAGGAAGGATGAAAGAGCGCTGAGTGAGGCTCTGTGGGGGTTAAGTGATGTAAAGCAGGTGATTTGTAGTATAACAGTCAGCATGGGATGTGTGTGTGTGTATATTGTTTGTGCGCATGGATTTGTGATTTCATGCCAAGTGAGGTGGCAAGCAAGCAGGTGTGTGTGTATGTGTGTGTCAAAGACAGTGAGAGAAAGTGAGCATATGGGACTGACTTTGTAGGGGTGTGTGTGTGTGTGTGTGTGTGCGCACGTGATGGTGGGAGAGATTGGAGTGGATCTCAGGGTCCCGCTGGGTCTCTAGCACCAATTACTGTACCCTGCACATCTGCTGCCATCCTACTGAGCGCAGAGTGTGTTCGGGCACCATGCCCACACACACACACACACACACCATACTGAGCATCACTGCGGCAGAAACAAAAACTTCACCAACTCTTTAAAGCCTCTCCCTTCACCTGCCATTCCCATTAACCTCTACCTCATCTTCTCTGTCTCTCATGTCTCCTCCATCCGTCTCCTCCTTTCCCTCCTTCCATCCCGTTTTCGCTCTAGGACCTAAATTGCTATCTGTCAGCGGAAAATGAGTCTTGATGTAGCTCAGCTGCTGCAAGCGTGTGGCATCCATCCCAGCTATTCTGCTCTCTACTCTTCAGCCTCTTCTTCTTTTCCATCCTTCCGCGCCACCCCCTTCGCTGCGAGCGCTGACCCCCTCTGTTCGCGTGATATTGGAGTGGTTGGAGTATTGCAGCGCTCTTCAAATCCTCTCCTCTCCTGTCCATCACCTTTGCTGCTCCTACAGCTTTCTTCCCGTCTCTTTTCATCGTTACAAGAAGTGATGACCCCCTCCGCACGTGTGATATTGAAATGGTCAAATTCCAAATTCCAATTCCCTGTTTTACACCATTCTGCTTTCCTACAGCGCCTTTTTCCTTTTTACATCCCTTCCTTTCTTTGTAAGGGAGGTGTTGAACCCCATTTATGGCACCTGAGGTGGTCAAACTGTCCCACTCCTCTTTTGATCCTTCAGTGCCAAGGATGTTTCCTCTCCTCTATGTTTCCTTTAATCTTCACCTGCTCTCCTTTGTTTTCCCATTCTTTTCCCAGTGGTATTGTCTTTCTGTCAAACTGCTTTTCATCGTCTGCTTTCTGCTTCATCTCCCTCCCGTTCTCCTTACCAGTGGTGATGACGCCCTCCAGCCGGATGATGTTGGAGTGGTCAAACTGCCCAAGGATGCCAGCCTCGCTGAGAAAGGAGCGCCGCTGTTTGTCAGAGCAGCCAGCTCTTAATGTCTTTATGGCCACCGGCAGCTCTCTCTTACTGGGCAGCTTCAGGCAGCCACGACACACCTCCCCAAAGTCACCTGTAGGGGGAGACAGACTATCAGAGGTCATGATCCTGTATTGATTGATGAATGACCAGCAGGAGTGGAGAAGGAACAAGACAAGTGTTGCAAGTTAGACTGTTGATATGGAGTAATATGTGCAGCACAGATGAAAAGAGAGTGAGACGGAATGAATGGTGGTCAGACAGAGAGGGAAAGGTTGTGGCAGAATCAGACGGAGAAATACAAACACTGGGCAGGAAGAGAGATGACGCAAATTAACAGACACAATTGAAAGAGAAAGAGGGAGAGAGTGAAAATACAAAGGGATCAAAGGGAGATCAAAGATTATGAAAGGTGCAGATGTGCAGGTGAAAACGCTGGAACATTGGGTAGAGACAAGTTCAATATAACAGCCAGAACAGTGAAGCTCGGTTTTGGCAAATATCAGTGAGATGCCAAACTGCTTTTTTTTTTAATTTGTGTCGAGGCAAGTCAAGGGAAAGTGCTAAAATAACTTAAGTTGCCTCAAGATTATGCAACAGCTGAAGGCAACTACTCTGTTTGCTGCCTTTGCTCCTGCTGTGAGTCATATTTCATAACAAAATCTGGAAGGCAGGAAAAAATGTAATAAAGTTTCAGAATTACGACCCTTTTCTTAAACAGAACTCCTTACACAACGTGATGCAGGCATCCCGCTTTAACTTTAAAGGGGCACTGCACCAATTTTGCATCATGCTCAAGAATACAATACTCCATAACTATTTTACCATAAGCTCTACTTGGCATGTAAAGTAAATGCATTTGTTAAACAGATTTTGTGGTTCCGAGGAGAGCTTTGGGAAAACGACCTGTATGATGTCATAAGGGTCATCTTTCATTGGGCCTGCATTTGAAATATGTAACATAGACCCATATTAAAAACACAGGATTTGGGGTTTGGGAGAAGTTTGCATTTCCTGGGCAGGAACTGTCGAGCAAAAAATATTATAATAAGGGGTTATAGAGTTGCATAATCAAAATTTGTAGGAGCTTGACCCTGACTAATGACTAAAATTCAGGAATTGTCCTTTATTACTTAAAAAAAGAGCATCTCTGGGGTTTTTTGGTGGCTCAATTGGTAAAGTGGGCGCCCCATATACAGAGTCTGTGTTGTTACTGCAGCAGCCGCAGGTTCATTTCCACCCAGTCGCCATTTGTTGCATGTTGTTCCCTCCCCCCCCATTTCCTGTCCAATCCCTAAGCTGTCCTTACAATACAGACACAAAATGCCTCAGAAAATATCTTTATATAAAAGCATCTTGAAAGAGATGCAAAGTGCAACAATCATTCTGTGTGCAGGCGTGTACCTGTGTGCACAATTCTCTCTATCTTGATGCTGGAGTTGTCCAGCTCCTTGGCGAAGGCGTGCACGGCCTGCAGCAGGTCCTCGCATGTCTCCGGGTCGATGTAGGTCCTTCGTGTTGGGATCTTAACTGAACAAACAAAAGATACAATATGAGACACGCTTCACAAAAATGGATTTCAAAGTGCACTGAGGAGACAAGACTTTCCGCAGTCCATAAAATCAACAGGACAGCAACACATCGTTTACGGTCCACATGCTTGTCTGCTGAAAGAAACACACATAAAAGATGAAAAGGCTGGAGTCCCAGCAGCAAAATGTCCACATGAGGCACAAAAAAGATAAAAGAAGCCATTCTCAGATTCAGATACCATTAAATTGTGTATGAGCAAATAGATACAGAAAGCTGGCCAACTGTTTGTTAAGCATAGAGATGTCTGTTGCTCTGGCAGTACCTCTGTCAACACAAAGCAAAACATTTCTCATGTCTGCATCACTTTGCTCCACTGAGGCCACAGTAAGTGAAGAAATTGGTGTGTCTGCCTCCTTCAACAAAGAATTTCTCTCAGTATGATTGCTTGCTGAACTTCAGATCAAAATACTGTTTCTAGGAAGAAAGCCTCTGCTCCTTGATCCAGAGACTGGAATCAATACCCGAGTTTTGCCATTGATGTTTGAGATAGCTGCAACATTTTACTGCTATCAAACCCAACCGTAACTGTAAGCCTACTGTAAATGTCTCAGTTTGACATCAATTTGAATAAATAACTAAAAAAAAATCCAATTCTTTTTCAAGTAGCTCAAGAACTGCTTTTTTTCTCATCTAAAATGATTCAAAATGCTCCTGTTTATGTATTCATGACTAGTCTAATTTTCCGGTTTTGTTTGTTTTGACCTTGCGAACTCAAGAGGCAGCGAGAAAAAATGAGATCAAAGGCTCCGTGTGCTCGAGTCAGACTTTTGGTTTCCTCCGCATGACTTTCGTCAGATCACAGGGTGCTTCCATGAGGGCTTTTTTGTCTTTTCTGCTAACTTCAAAATGTTATCTCACGAACACACACACATACGTGCAAAACAGCAGACACAAAAATGTAACAATCTTCAGTCAGAAACTGGGACAGGACATAATAATTGGAGAAATGCTGAGGCAGAGAAACCTTCGAGTGCCACTGAACTTGTAGCTGCTTTGTTGTTAGTTTTAGAGTTTGTGTAGATCCCAAAACTAATGACAGCTTTGGTGCCTCAGCTGAAAAACTCCTAAAATAACATCATTCTCTGCCCTCCATCCACAGTGTAGCATTTGATAAATAGTCTTACGGAATAAAAGTGATGTATTGAGGGCCAAACATGCAACAACAGGATTTAAAACCAGCTGAAATGCAGACCTGAGCTCTACATTCAGAATAGACTATTTCACGTTGACCTTCTCGATCTCTGAAGGAAACAGCCGGTTAATATTAACGATTACTTTGGCTAATTTCTTTTAAGTACCTCTACAAAAGCGCTTCTGTCAGTAATCAGACACAACAATTGGAAAATTCGGCTGACATTTAAAACAGAAAGTGATATTGACCCTGACTGTTGACTGTGCACAGCAAAACAAAAGCACTACCTGCCATCTCAATGAGCCTCTTGTTTTCTTTATCAACCGCCTCTCGCCAAAATCCAACAACTAACAAATAAACTAGCCAGCAGATGGCCAATAACAATTAACCGATGGACTACAGTTCTCAATTAAAAGACCTCTGACCCTTGTTACGACATGTTAAGGCTAATCTTCCTGGAAAAGACGGGCAGGTTTCCCCCAAATCCGGGCGGAGGCTCTGAAATGTGATTACAGCTCTAGATCGACCTGAGGGATTCTATACAGGCTGCCTCATAACGGCTTATTGATCCAACACACACACTTACATGCATACACATACATGCACACACGCAAACACACACAGGGTTGCCAGATATGTTTGTGTACGTGTGCACACATCCATAAATAAAGCCAAAAGTCCAATTATGAAGCAAATGAAACCTTTTCTACTCAAGGCCGCAGCTGAGTGGAGGATCAAAGACTCTTTTCTGTCGAATGGGGTTTTCAAATGCACTTGTAGCTTAAAACCAGCTGTGCAGCACCCACTCACACACACACACACACACACAAGATAGGATGCTCTCTTGTCACATAAAATGAGCCCTATAGGTTGAAAGTGGCTGCAGACACTTATATGACACACAAAGCCGCACGCTTCATTGGCTCTGTGGCTGATTAGTTTCAGGGTTAACTGTGTCGTTGCCGTGAGCGATTGAGGGCAAACTGAAGCGAGCTCACGCTTGGTTGCATCATCTCCGGCAGACCACCAAGAAACGGAAACATTTTCTTTCTAAACCAATGGCCGCAAACTCTCCAAAAGACACCTTGCTGTCTCTCTCCACTTAGTTCCCCTGACACCTCCTCTCTCACATGCAATCAAACTCTGGTTGATATCTACAACCGGCACGTTAATGGAGATCGCAGATGAGTCCTTCCTCCTCCCCTCCTCCATTGCATGTTTCTAGGTCACAAACTCCACATAAAACTAATGTTCTGAGCAGTGTCACTTATGATGAGTCTCTCCATCTCTGCCAGCTAACCTCCTCATACGCCATCCTTCTTCCACTCTCACCGAGCCCTTCACTCATTCTCTTAACCTCCTCTCTCCCTCCTTCTTCCTCCACTTTATCACTCACACGCTCATTTATTCCCTCCTCTCCTGTCCTCCTGTGTTAAACTTTGGTCGTGAAACGTGTTTTAAGAGTCTTGCAAGTGGGCAGATGGAAGAGGCGAGAAGATTTAAAACAGACTCATGTGACACTCCCTTCCACACACACACTTCATATTTTCAGGCGAGGCATACCTGCAGCGGCACGAGTGCATGTTCACGAGAGTCATGTGACAGGGAGTGGACTCAGGAGTGTGTGTGTATGTGTGCGTGTGTGTGTGTGTGTGTGTGTGTGTGTGTGTGTGTCAGGTAAAGAGAACAAAAATGTGTCTTGTGCCTATTTATGAGTGTCCCTGTTCTACCAATAAATAAATAAATACATGAATAAGGTGTATGTTTGGAAAGCAGGCCAAAAATGTGTGTGCGTTTGTGTGTTTTTCTGTGTGTGTTGCGTGCTTGTCAGCTGTTGGCATGTCTTTGTTTGGGCAGATTTAATTCCCAGCCGCATGGCTTCAGCTCATTATTCATCAGGCATAGTGCTCCAAACCTCTCCAGAGGGCTCAGCATGCTGAGAGATTAAACAACGCAAATGAGCGTGCACACGCATTTACCCACACTTGCGAGCACACGCACACACATCCACCACATTAGCAAAGCACTGGCACGCAGACAAATACACGAACAGGAAGAGATATGTCAAACTACTTCCATTCTGTCACTGTCAAACAAAAAGCCTATTGAGAGTGTTGCGAGCGGTGTTTAAAAAAAGCAGCATTTACAACCTTGTACAACATCATATACAACAACAACATTTAACGTCCGTTTTGGAAGTGCGGGCTCCTCGGCTGCTGCCTGCCGGCCTCATTCCAGAGATTTCACCCTCTTCCTCCGTCTCCCCTCCCCCCAATTTCCAGCTCTTTATCTTCCCCCTCCTCCTGATTTCAATCTCTCCCCATCAAACTCAGCCACGCACACACCACCTAATGGAGTGTGTCAGTGTGCTCAGAGTTGGCTAAGCATGCACTCAGAATTAAGAATTAATGCCGTGGCGCCAGTGCCTCAAAAGTCATCGCTAATGCAGGCGCATGTGTGTGTGTTCACATGCATTCCAGCACGGAAGAGGAAGGACACTTCCGCTGTTCTGCAGAGTTTGAACACCTACAGTTACATGCACGCACACACGCGCATACACACACACAAAGGCTGTAGAAAAGAGTGATCACCGCTGTCACTTACACTGGAAGTAAAGTTCCTCGTCTCCCTCTTGAGAAGCTTTGCTGTAGCCGCATTGTCTGCAAAGAAAAAACAAAGACGGGCATCAGACAGTGTTTTATCCCAATTGGCAGACACAAACAAATGTAAGCATCAGATGCTGTTTTTCCCGCAACCTTGTAGATTATTCGGAATGTGCGATAACTGTGGGATGAGAGAAAAGTGAAGACAAGAGTATTGATAGTGGAGATGAGAAAGGATACGGAGAGGCATTCAGAGACCCCTGATGCGACGGCGCTGATGAGCAACTCAGAGATCTGAGGCTGAGTAAGTGGAAATCCTGCCTGATTTGGACTGAGCAAGTCACAGACACACACCAATAGGCCTGGAATTGAAACGCAATTGTTGTCTCACCCTGATGGAGATTTTTTGAGAAAGTCATACACACACATACACACAGGCAGCTTCTTGCAACACGTATGTGCCCACACGGTTATCTCTCATCCCCTGCCAACACAGGGGATCTAAAGAGGGGGGAGCTCTCTATGATCTGACTGCTGATGGCTTTCCGGCTTAGAGGCGAACTTGGCTCTTTACGCTCACACGCACAACACAATCCACCAAAACACACACATACCATAAGTGACAGATTAACAAGTGACGAACAGACAGTCTGGATGGCCAGCAACATGCTTACTTGGATTAGAGAGAAGGATAAAAAAAAAGAGAAGAGGGATACAGTGAAGAAATTGAAGAAAGTCTTGATGGTGAAATCTGCAGGACATGAGAGGTTTTCCCAACAAAAAGGGTGATATAAAATAGATTTTAAAAACATCCCAGATAAGTAAGGGACTACAAGATTAGATTGCTTTCCTCCATTTACTCAGAAGCACTTTAGTTTATGTGCTGTGTGTGTTTACATCTGCAAGCACCATATCAGCAAGTGAAGTTCAACCCAGCTGTTGTTGTGGGTTGGTACTGATGAGGTAAATGTGGTAAAGTTACGACCCATACAGGATTTTTGGGCTAATGCCAAGACCGATTTTGAAGAACAGAGACAATGTGACGTGATGTGAGAACATGTGATGATGTGGCGAAGATATGTGATGGAGGCGGTATGTCTTACATTTTAAAAAACTTGATTTCAAACATCGACACACTGAGCAGTAAAGGCTTCATTTATGAGTTAATGAGTAACAGACCGCCCTCTGCTGGACAAACAAGGTGATCACACTCTTTTAAATCACTAGTCCAACCACTTTTTCCAGCCTTTGAAAACAGTTTAAATACTGGCACATATAAAAAACATATATGTTGATGCCAATATACCTGCAATAGGCCAGTAATGGCCAATAATAGCAGCAATATATCACAGAGGAATATGGAAATACAAATTCAGACGCACTTTCTTCATTTATAATCTGATGAATGCTTTGCATATTTTAGACGCATTTTAGATTTTATACTGAGATTTACGAATGTGCCTGTTGGAACATATTTTTACATTTGCAGGCATCATGTTAAAGTGAACACAAATTATTGTTGCTGATTCTCATGTTTGCACATAGTCTGGCAAATGATTTGGCAGCAATGGGGTAAGGTTAAAACTTGAGCGGCACAGTTTGTACATGGCAAACTTAACCAACGAAGTTGTCCATGCACATGCTTATAGACCTCTGTGTGTGTGTGTGTGTGTGTGTGTGTGTGTGTGTGTCAGCAGTGCACACAGAACCGGTGCACAGCTGAAAGGGACTTCACGCAGAGTTTTTAAGCGTGTTTGTGTTTCTGTTCCTGCTCTTTTCTTTATGTTAGTGTGCATGTGAATCTATACATGCAGGGCTAAGCATGAGTGTGTATGTGTGCATGTTGCATGTGCGTGTCCCTGTGAGTTTGTGCCAGCTAAGATGTGATCGAGGGTGAGGATGACACGTCCCCCCCTGCCTGTGTAGCAGCAGGGTCTGAGACAAGGTCAGGACCCTGCCTGTCAAAACACGCCAGCAGACACATGCAGCACAGATCCTCAGGGCAGGAGATACCAGACAGGGGAAAAGAGACAAGAATTAATAGATAAGGGAGCACAGCGGAAAAGGGAGCAAGGGAGGGGGAGGAGGGAAATGAGGAAGGAGGGCATGACGGTACCAAGAGAAACAAGATGCAGGAGGCCTACGGAGGGGGAAGAGGTGAGGTAGCAAATGAGAACATGACTTGGGGATGAGGGCAAAGCAGTGGATAAACTACTGAGGAAAAAAGAAAGAATAAGAGGAGACAGAGGAAGTGACACCAAAATAAGAGTTCACGGGCGGTAATTGGGCAGAGGGGTTTGCAAGAAAGAAGAAATACAACAAGAGGCACACAGTAAAGCCTGTGAAGTAGGAAAGGGCAGAGGAAGATGCAGGGGCAGAAAGAAAGGATGTGAGTGAGGAGTGCAGAGAGGCAATGGATGCTACAGGTGAAGGAAGCAAGGCAGTGAAGGAAAACGGCAGCTCAGACGTACAGCAGGAAATGACAAGGCAAAACAAGTTGGCCGATACACAGGAAGTGAGGAGACAAGGAGACAAAAAAGACTTGGAGAAAGAAAATAAGGAGGAAAAAGAATAACTGAGAAGGCTACATGACGGCAAAGTCGCAGGACTTGATTCCATTTCCATTACTTTTTTTTGAAATGTCACAGCTGTGACAAACAAGAAACATCATTTGTGATCAGAAAGAAGTGTGGCTTTTGGGAGGTTGGCTTTTTTGGGGGGGGATGAATACAATGATGAGAGTCTCCGTCAAATTTTGAAGTTCATTTCAGATACACTACTGAGGATATATGTGAAATTGGGCCAAACATCTTTATTATAAGTAAAAAAGAAAAAAAGAGAGAAGAAATGTTTTTTGGGGTTTTTTTGTAAATCATTCTTTGTAAATGGGAAGAAGAAAAATAAGTGCAGAGGGGGAACGAAGAGATGGCAGAACAACTGGGAGGGAGGAGAAAGAGGGAGGGAGGGGGGTGCAGACATGCCAGTGTACCTGGGCATCAGCTGTGTGAAGGGAGGAAGAGGAGAAAGAAGAGGAGGAGGAGGAGGAAGAGTGGAGAAGGAGGTCGAGAGCAGCACCACGCTAGCAGGAGTTACATTGGAGGAGCTCGAGCAGACGCTGCTGGGGAAAAAAACAAGGGAGGGGGAGGGGCTTATGTCAATTCTGGCGCTTTTCATTACTTTAAAAGGTCAGATAACAACAACCGTGGATTGATTCCACTCACCCAAATCTAATCATTGGAAAATGGATACTGGCGTGAAAACATGCAGAAATAATACAGCGATAATCAATGTATAGTCTATCAAACCCTCCCTAAGTTTCACACTGTGGTAGAACCAGATGGCAGAAATATGTGAGGATGCCAAAACGCTAAAGACTCTGGCCAAACTGTCGCTGTCAGCTCAGCCTCATGAAATGTTAAATTTGGCAAGAATTTTCATTTTAGTTTTTATCTGTGTATTCGTGCAGATTTTTGAATGTGCATTCACTTTTAAATGTTTTTTTAATCTAATTTTTTTGACATTAAAATATCAGTATGTTTCATTCTGTTTCCTGTTGCTAACTTCCGGGGTAACGGCAGTCAGACAATGAGGAAGAAAGTCAGCAAACGTGACTAAACATAATGTGAAATCAACTTTAAAGTGTAACTGCATTTGTGAGTTTTTCTGCCTGAGTCAGTCATATTTTTATCAGCAAGGTGGCAGTTTAACAATGAAATAAACTACTGTAAAACTAAATAAGCTTTTGTTTTACTTATTTTGACTGTGAGACCTCCAGTGGCTGATAAAATAATAAATAGTTAATTACTAGATAAACCGAAATGTTAATTTACTCAGAAAAAATTCTACATCCTTTATTTATTTTACTCTCTGTACTCTGTGCATGAATTTGGGACTAATTTTTGTTGTTGTTGATTTGGTGCTTTTGGGGTTTTCACAGGTGCAAGATTTTGCTAATATTTACTGTAACAAAGGAACTTTTCACTACTTCACCACAAATATGACAACAGTGTAGCTCTATGGCAAAAAGCTTTACCAGGCAATGGCTTTTTTAATTGGGATTTTTCATTGAGAATAAAATTATAGAATACTTCCATCATTGTCCTTTAAACTGTCAGCTTTGCGGCTAACTTGGAAAATCTCTTTTTGTTACTTGGACAAATTGAGCTTCATTTGATATGAATTTCATTCATGTTGGTCAAGTTTGTTATGTCCAAGCTTTTAAGTGCATACTTTTTAATTATACTATTTGATAAGCAAATGTTTCTTAGCAGCACCTCATCGGCCAAATGCTATCTCTGGCACACAGCTTGGGGAACAGCAATGGGGAAAATATACCAAGACGTCTGAAGGGATCGGGTGTAATGTATCTTTTCCAAGACCCATTTTTGGAAGTGATAAGGTTAATAAGTAGAGTTGGCTGGTTTACTTAGCTCAGTGATTTTTATTCCACAAATTCAACATGATGTCCTCACAAGTCACCATGAATTCATACGCCAAATGGAAACTAACCTTACCTTATTCTTGCATGCATCTCAGTGGCAAGTCAAATTTCTTACTCATTTTCAAGTGAATTATCGTATTTGCAGCCCACACACGATTGTTTTTAGGAGAAAACTTTAAAGCAAAAAAGGAGTAGATGTCATGCAAATGAAGCCTATTTACTGCCGGCTCGTTCCTCTGGAAACCTGAATCATCCTCTGAAATGAAGTGCTGTTATAGAAATAATATGAACAATAGGTGAGAGAGCCGGAATAAAATCCTAGCTGACAGGTAAAGTGAAGCAGTGAGAATTTAAGGCAGCTGAAATGGCTTACGTGAGGCGTAATACACTGGGAATTAAGGCAATATTCAAAAACCTACTTTTAACATTCATTCATCACAAGTTTTATCTGGTAGTACGGCTGGTTTGTAAGATTTAAAACTGTGGCACCTTTGTTTGGACCAAGTGCTTCTAGAAAATCTGCACTGGAGGGTTCCCTGCTGATTACATAAGCATTTCCCCTCTTGCTCACAAGGTAGAGACATGCTAGTTTTTGGTTTTGGGTTAAGAATCATTAACAGGTCCGTACTTTCAAATATAGTTATAATTTATTCATTTGTGCCTGATGAATAATAAAAGAGAACATATTTCCAAAAACGGATACAGAGCCCTTTGGAATGACAGCTTTCACATTTAAAATGAGAGATGTCTGGCTGATGGTGGGGGGGCTTTCTGAGACATGGAAGCACTGATCTGTACAAGGCACGCAAGAAAGTCCAGACAGGGCCGGAGACCTTTTCTCTTGGCCTGCCCGTCTCGATTTTCCCCTTCGAATCAAACTTTTCTCACTGTGTCGCCAACAGTAAATGGACCCGTGAAATGACCCTTTGCTTAAATTCCTCCTTTCTCCTTTCTTGCTCACGATAACTTGTTACTTACTCTCCAGGCACAGGCACGCACACACACAACACAAGACACACATGCACGCTGGTGTGGCCAGTGAAGGATAAACAGTCCCTGCACTGACCAGCTTAGGCTTTTGGAGAATGTTTGGGTAATGCGCTGGAACTCTGGTTCTATCAAACTCTTTCAAGCCCCAATGGATTCTGTGTGTGTGCGTGTGTATGTGTGTGTTAGGGTGTGTGAGTTTCTCTATTATTATTCCGCACATTATTCTTGCTGAGAGATGTGAATAATTTTCCATGTACGTCACGGGAAAGCTGTTATGACTCTTACTACGGAGACTGTCAGCAAAGGGGAAAGAAGGGACTGAAGTTCAAAACACTCCATCGATGCAGCAGCAAGTAACATGACAGCCATTACTGAACACCTGTGGTATCAGAGGAGCAATGGCAGCGGGACACAACATTAAGGCCGACCAATACATCAGTTTGCCGATATTATCTGTTGATATCGGCCAATAGCAGATATATTGGTATCAGTGTAAAAATGTTCTTCGATAAGCACCAATATTAAAGCTGTTTTTTAAGGCTGGAAAAAATCCTTGGATTAGTGACTTAAAATGGTGTAATTACATTATTTGTCCAGCAGAGTGTGGCTCGTTATTCAATAACAAATAAGTCAAGTCTTTTCTGTTCAGTGCACTGATGCTTGTAATAAAGTTTGTTAATGTAAGATATCATGCTTCCATAACATATATTTGTCACAAGTATGTTAACCTCATACCAATTTTTCATTCACGATATCGGTCGATAAATAGGATAAAGCTGCACGGAATGTTTTGGTTATGTTACTCGATTTTTTGAACCTGAGGAGTCAGTCTCTTAAGCTGTAAATATTATTTTTTAATGCTAGGGCCTTGTAAAGTGTTTGTACATTTCTGACCCCAGCAATTTTCGCTTAGTCCAATAGCTATCTTTACATGGAGCCTTATGCTTATTCCATTGTAATCTGTCAAAAAGCCCAAACAGAATAAAAATGCTCAACATGACAAGCCTTAACAGATTTTAAAGGTCTATCGGCTGCAGAGGGCTCACTTAAATCTTAACCTAAACTATTCAAGAAAAACAGCTTAACCTCCTACCTGACTACGTTCTGTCTTTGCATACCCTCCGCGATGATGTAAATGTGTCAGGACATACAAACATCGAACGGACGCACAAAAAAAGACAACTCCTAAACTAAAGCAAACCTCTGCAGAGAATTTGCTTTTGATGCAAAACCCAAACTCCCAAACACAAACAAAATTTACAACACAATAGAAGCAGCTACTGCGTGAACAGACGACAGATATCCATCTCCAGGGAGCTGATTAGATGTGCCAAACACCACAGTGATATTGCACCAACACAGTGGTGCTGACAGTTAGCTGTTTAGATGAATGCATTATGTATTCATCACTGTGCGTCATACCAGCTGTTTTGATTAAATGTGTTCACAATGTGTTTAGTTTAAAAGCCAAATAAAAGACACGACACCACCAAACACAGTAAGAGATAACCACAGAAACCTGGGGGCACCAAGAGTGAGGGCAAATATGGAAAAACTAGACTTCTTTGAATCACAGTCCAGAAAAATGCTGGAAAACAGAACAGTGATGCATTCTGTTGAGCGTAGAGACTCCTCACATGGTAATGCATCCATTTACATAGAAAACAAGTAAGCTGCTGGTGTGTTTAGGACTAGAAGGACGAAGCAGTTTTAAAAGAGGCAGAGCCAACCGGCTGCTGAAGCATACCTCACAATAAAAGTGAGACATTCAGCCAGATTTTCCTGGGCAGCGGCTTTCCATAAATGTGAACGCATGCCTTAAATGCGTGCAACTGCCCGTGTCTGTGGCTTCATGTGTGTGCGGTGGGACTCATTTGCATGTGTCTGTGCGAGCGGGCAGATCATTGTAACGGAGACCCTCCAGCCGTGGCCGCGAGCTGGCTGTCTTTGCAAACATGAGAGCATGGTAATTGAGGCATCAAGCCATTCCCTCTTTGTCTCTATGCAAAACATGAAGAGCAAGTTAATGGTCGAGCTGCACTGAACAATGGAGGCCACTTGCAATGAATGCAGTGATGGGAATAAAAGAGAGAAAGATAGGCATTATTATTCAGTGCTGGGCCGTACATGAGCGGCTGATGCTGCTTTCCCTTGATGCGGCCATGTATCAAAAACTTATGTGTGTTTACAAAGAATTTGCACATTTTTGCCTATTTTCTATGTTTTTACTGCTGTGATGTGGCCTTCACACTGCTGTGTGCTGCATGCGTGAGTCAGTGTGGACATCTATTCCCGTTTATGTTCCTTTATGGATCTCTAACAGGCAGCAGCAGTATGTTAGGAGCTGCTGTGAGTGAATAGAGCCCATTTCTACACTCCACTGACTCCATCATTGCACTGTTTTGTGCACATCTCGACTTGGTCTGGTGGTTTCTATATCACAATCCCCTCTTTAGACAGGTAGGTGTGCCCGAGGAAAGGGTGCTTTATAAGCTGAGAGGTGGCATCTTTGTAGATCTGTGTGTGTGCCCAGGGAAGGACGAGCGAATGCACACAAACTGTGCAAACAAATGCTTTCAGAATGTATCAGAAAAATCTCCCTGGATGGACGGATGACTTGAACGCTAGCCAAATACAATGCAAAGCAAAAACAATTGTTTTTCGCGTGTGTGTGTGTGTACATGTGTGGGCGTAGATATGTGCTCCCCGCTCGTGTGCTTGCATGTGTGATGGAGAACACAGTGTAAATCGTGCGAGTGTGTGTGCGTTTCAGCGTGGGCGTGTGTGAGGCGAGCTGGCAGATTATAGAATTGGACAGGAGTCAAAGAGCAAAGTGGTTGGAACAGCAGAAATGCACTACCCCCCCCGCACCTCCCACCTCCCTTTATCTGCTCGGCTGAATAAAACATGTAAGTACGAGGCGAAATATAGCGCGCAGTAAATAATAAACATCAAAATGTCTGAGATGACAAAGAAAAAACGGTGTTGAATTGACAAGCGAGGTAATGAGCAGTCGGATGATTGACAAAAGTAAAAACGAGGCCACAAACTGTGACGAAGGAGTTATGTGGTGCACATTTACATTTTGCTTTTCTTTGTTTTACCACACATAGTAAACTTGTCTTGCCTGATTGATTCTAAGAATCTGTTTTAAAATACTGCTGTTAAGTTACAGAGCACTGAGTGGTTTACAGCCAAAATATATTTCTGATCTGCTGCTATGTTACCAACCATCCAGGCCTCTCTGGTTGTCGGGGACGGAGTCTGCTTTCTGCTGCTGCACATATTTGGAATAAACAACCCAAAAAACTGCAGTTTTGCTGCAACTCTTCTTTTAAATCACAGTTTAATACTTTTATGTTTGCCACTGCCTTTTATTAAACAAAATCTGGTTCATCTGTCTTATTTTGGCTTCATTTTTAATTCAGTTTCATCCTTTTTTCTATTGTATTTTACATGTCTTTTTACTTTGACTTGTTTTGCTTTTATATTTAGACCTCATTCAGACGACGCAAGATTTCGCATAAAAAAACCCAAAACAAAACAAAACACTTGCTGAGGTTCGGCTTTCCTTTTCCTTGACAACGGTGTGCTGGCGCCCCTGAAACCGCAAACTTTTTTTTTAAACTGGGTTCCAGAGTGCAATATTTGAAACCGCAGTCTTCTTTCTGGCTGTGTAAACTGGCAAACCGCAAAACCTCTGAAAGCAGTGACCACGTTAATGCTAATGCTAATGCTAGTGCAAGTCAATGGATTCCACAGTAGCCACTACCAAACTCTGATTTAACACTCCACAGTGGACCCAAAGCAAGTCGAGTATGACTACAGTCCACTGAGGTGAATTCGAGTGTTGGTAAAATAATTTTAGAAGTCAAACTACAGTTGAATTTCTTTAATTTGTGGCTGCTTAGGGCTCAGCAGCAACAGGAAGTAAACAGCTTTAAGCATCTCCAGTAGTATGTCATTACAAAGTTACACCACAGACTACCTGCTGCTCTTGTCTAAAATTGGCCCAAGTTTTAATGCCTTTATGCTGTATGTGAAGTGCTTTGGTTTGCCTTGTATTTAAAATGTGGTAGGTTTTTCCCTTACTGCTAGTTTACTCACGTTTTTCTATATTGTCTGTAATATTATATCTAAACACTGTCTGCACAGATTGGGAATGAAGCCCAAAACACAAAACTTATAAGCCGTCAGACATAAATAAATGTCCACTGACATGTTCCCTCAGCTTTCTGTTGTCCGTCTCTTTTGTTGTTGCTTCATTCAATTTTGTCACCGCTTCATTCAAAATGTGTTGAAATGTCTGCTAATCACTCGAGGCTGCAAAAATCATTTAATGCTTCAAGGGTTTATCTTTGAACTGTCCTACTTCAGTTTTTTCAAGTCGGGCTATCATAACTCATAACTTGCTTAACCTAATTGTATAATGGTCATCATAATTCAACACTTAAGGTCTAAAATTGACCCAGTATTTAGGCTAAAGTGTACAAAGCCTCCACTTTAACTTAGAAATTAAAGAATAAAGCTTCTTAAACTGATTGCTGGAGTCTGGATGGTCTCTTCCTGCCACCACAAAACTCTTGATTCAATGAGACTGAGCAGTAAGCAGAGAAATGAGGTCACAGCAGTGGAGGAAAAAGCTGTAGTTACATTTAACTTCCAAACATTTGCTTCAATTTAAGCCTTAAATTGGATCTGGAATTTTATTTTGAATGTAGTGAAAGAATAAATTTAATCTGCTTGCTCTCAGTGTAAATGACTTTGAACTATTTCCCGATCTTTTGCTGTTTCAGAATTCCCACATCTCAATATGAAATCTGATAAGAAAGCAAAGAACTAAAAACAAGTTTTCAACCCTGCCGTGTTTCCCTCTTGATGCAGACAGCGGCATTATCATGATGACTTCTTTGTGTTGGATTTTAAACCACGAGCGTCTAGCGAGTAATTCAAGCCTTTCTCTCATCGTCACTGCCTTCCTTTTCACGGTGGGATTCCTCCTCCTCCTATCGCTGGATTACTGTAATCTGGATTATAATGAAGAGGCGTGTGACAGTTGACTGAATGTGAGACGAGTCAATGATTGTTTGTACACATGTGCATGTCAGTGTGTGTTTGCGCCGCATGCTAAAGGTATTTAAATCGTAGCATGAGAGCACAATGCACAGGACGACAGCGGATTGTGGATTAATTTGTAATGTGCATGTTTATGTCTGCAGACTCATATCTACCTCCTCCAGATTAGCAGTCCGACTCCCATGGAGAGCAGCATGATCAGGGCAGCCACGGACACGACGACGATGATCACCACCGGACTCTGTTCACTGGACGCCAGAGCCACTGGGAAGGACAATACACTCATTACACATATGAACAAAAACACACACCTTAACTCGACTCGGGGTCCAGGCACAACTTTGGATTGCTCCCATTTCCCATCGCACCACAACACAGTTTGACGCACCAGAATGCACTGCACATATATTCAATAACTCTGTATTAAGTGTGATAGAACAAGGAGGGGGAGCTAATAATAAAGTGATGACCTTAAAGTCTGAATTAATTAAATAGGAAGATGGTTCAAGTCGAGGCTAAACTAACGCCTTTTTATTATAGAGAGCCACGACCCCATCTATATTATTAATAATCTCACTTGACCCTCCTAAATTACACAGTTTGAGGAGTTTGACTTTAATTCTGCTTCAATAAACTGTATCAGGAAAGGAAGGAATAGAAATAAAATGATACCATGAGCTTCTGTAATGCACAGAATACTTTTAGTTGTTGCAGTAAAATTGTTGAAAGTCAGAAACCAGAACTACAATTGAGGACAAGGCGAGCTTGGACAAAGCTCAATTTAGCAGCTGATTTGGGGCTTTCAGTCACATTACACGATTTTCAACAGCAGATGAAGTTCAAGTTCTTTTTTTTTTAACCAGTTTAAAGGACCATGTCTATTTTTGACTTCTCACCATTAGCAGAGATGGCTCCTATCTTCGACCAATGTTGTTGTTTAAATTTGACCATGTGTGTACTGTAGTAGATCGAAGACTGCAATTTTAAACCCCTTTCACTGCCATTCATGTTGAAACAGGGTATAGAGACACTATAGAAAACATTAAAGTTGCCAGGTATAGGTAATTCACTCTTTTAAAGAGAACATCTGTGGTTATTTGGGCTAAAATTGCTGAGAGAGCGAGAGGTGGGAGCTAGGAGCTGTTGAGATCAAAGTTATTACACAAGTTCCTTAGAAGTGCTGCTTTTCTAACTCGAACATTAGTGTGATGAAGGATTTTGACACAGATATCCTGTTTAGCTAACGCTATAACACATTTTCAGGCTATTTTTGTAATGTTTATTAAATGTGGACAAAATATAAACAAATACAATACATATAAATAAAGCTATTTTGGGAAAAATTGATGGGGTTTATGTAACCTATGTGGCCAATGTTAGAAAAGGTCAATGACATGTAGTAACACTGGCATGGTCCTTTAAAACCTCTTTATCCATGTAGATTTAAAAGTTGAGGGTCAGAGTTGTTGACCTCGACCGTTTGTGTAATCATTGAAAGAAACAATAGTTTAAATCGACTGCTGTTTGTGAGGCCAAGAATGAATTTTGAACCCAAACAGATCAAGTCAGTTCGCATCATTCTGGGACACAGAAGAAACTGTTCAGAAAACCTTTTGCTTACAATTAACTTGCAAATAGTTGTTCTTGCCTAATGCATTATTCACTTGACAGATTCATGTCAAATTCTTAAGGATAATGTGTTGTTAAAACTCCGTTTGCTCGCCTGCGTTTCATGCGCGGCCACTAGGGGCTGTTGTGTTGCTGCCTTGCGAGATCTCAGGTCATCACATCCTCGACACTTGATCTCGCCTGAGGCGCACAAAGCAAACTGAATATGCAACATCCAAAAAAGTTTTTCTGCAACTTCTGCAGGACCTCTCACCCTAAAGCGGGGCAGGGAAGTTTGCAACCCCATCAGCTTCTAAATAAATAAATAAGATTTTGGCAGAGCTGGTCTTTGGCAAACTGTGGAGGATAGTGGATGTGCGGGGCAGCTCTCAGGTGAGTTCAACTGTATAAATGGTGTGAAGCAGCTATGAGAGCTCAACAAATCTCTGCCCTGGTAAAATAAAAGGTTCAAAACACAGAATTTGTGAGAAGTACAAGGCATGAAACACACACACAGAGTCCCAACCAGACCCTGAGGTGGCACAGGGGACGCCATATCAACTGGCACAAAGAGGAACCATTTCACAGCTTACTGGAAAAATCTTGGATCTTCACACATATTCTCAGACACAGTCACATCCCCTGCTCTGTCTTTCTCTCACTCTAGCAGCACGCCTCATTGTGTGGGCTGGCCAGGTGCCTACACAAACCCCCCATCCCAATCTGCCCGGCGGTGCTGCGAGGAGGGAGTGAAGAGAAAAGGAGAGAAAGTGAGGAGAGGAGGGGAGGAGGCGTCAAACGACTACTCACACTCGCCAAGTGTCTGCAGCTCCAGGGGAGCGCTGTACGCTCCGTAGTCAATGGGCGGTGGTGAGGAGGAGGAGGACGACGATGAAGAAGAAGAGGACGAAGATGAAGAGGAGGAAGAAGTAGAGGAGGACGAAGAGGCAGAGGAGGAAGATGAGAGAGGGGAGGAGGAGAGGTACGAGGAAGGGGCCGGCGTGGAGAAAGGGCGGATGAGGAAGACATATTTGGTGCCAGGTTTGAGGTTGTTGACACTGATCCGTGTGGCGGCCGTCTTCACAGTCGAATAACTCTGATCCTTTTGTTCCTGCGGAGACAGAAAGCGAAAGTGAGAGACAGAGAAAAATAAACTCTGAGGAGCGGGAAGAGAATGAGACGAAGGAGTGAGACGAGTAGGTGGAATCCATTTATGAGATGCTGTGTTCATTTCTGAGGCAAAGTTTGAGGTGCCGGGGGACTTACGAGACGATTTTGTAACTAAATCATCACCAAAGGGCTTTGTTAATGTCTAGTTTCTTGTGAGTATTCCAAACTTCCAGACAGTTTACAATGCCAGGTTTAGGAGTAAGTCTTTCAAACCTGATTTTAATACAAAAGCATCACTCTACCCTTTGGAAATAATAATGAAAAAAAAATCCGGATAGACACACAAAAGGACGCTAATCATTAGAGAAATCTTTAGAAAACAAGCCAAAGACAGTGCTCACCTGTTCCTCTCTGTGAGAATGACTCACATCTCGTAAAAGTGGGTACAATGAGGGCAGCGAAAAGGTGACACACATTAACATAATTACTCCACTTGTTGTCTGATATGTTTGTTTTTTCCTGCTCGGTGCAATCCGTTCCCCATCTCTGCCTCGGCTCAACAAATAGTCCTTATTGTGTCTTTGCACGTCATGCCTCTGCATGTCAACAAGATCACTCTGAGTGAGGATGAGCCTGCGTGGTGAATCTGATTTAGGTAAACAGGGAAAATGAGATAAAGCAAGTAGAAGTGAGTTTCTGAGAAAGCACGAAGCTGCTTGCGCGTGGTGATCAGGATTTCGAACGGCGTGCATGAGCTTTATTGCTTTTTTATGTATGTTCAAGAACAGCGAGGGAACAAAGGAAGCAGAAAGTCAGAGAGAAGGACACCAGCAATGAGACATAAAGAGATTAACTGAGAATGGCAGCTACTGTACAATGAGTGACTCCTGTGGGGATGCTAATATAGTATGTGACATGGAGAAGAGAACAGATGAAGATGGAGAGGAATGATGAGGAAAACAGAGTTCTCAAAGAAGATGTGAGAGAGAAAAATCACGACAGTCAGAGATGACGCTTTGTAGTTATGAATAACCAGAAATTTAGTCATTATTAGTCAATACCAGTGTTTGGCATGTTGTCATCAACAGTGTGTTATTTTCTGATACTGATTAAATGGAAATACCTCATAGTGCTATTAAATGTTCAATGTGTTCAATGTTCAAAGAGATTTTAAGGAAAAAGTAGAACCAAGTCAATGTTTTGCAAGTCACAAGTCTTTGCATTTCAAGACAGAGAAGTCCTGAGTTTCTAGTCTTAAACAAGTCATAAAGCGTTCTTTATTAAAGCTGCAGTAGGCAGCGTCTGGAAATCAAACAGACTCCTTAGGAAGCAACTCTGCTGCATCCTCCCCTCCCTGTCACATTTTATTCAGTTTGTTGGCTCTTTTGTAAGGCCAGTTTGCACCAAAGACTTGCGAAGAGACGAAACGGCTCATAGCGACGTCACCTGTTGCTAAGCAACAGGTGCTCTCTTAAATGACCGTGATTGGCCAAAAAGTTTCAGTCAATGGGCTTCATTTTCTAAAGCCTAAGTACAGAGCCAAGGAGAGATGCAGAGGTCTAGCGTTCTTACAGACCACCTGAAATACAATATGCTGAAAGGTTATTATGGATTTTTTGCCTGATAACGCAAACATTTAAACTGCCAATCACAGCTTTAAATGTAAAGTGATTAAAAACAAGCAAAAACTTGGCTCAATGTTATTTGTGCAACTTCAAAGGTCAAAAAAGTTGGAAGTTTGTAATGTAATTTTCAACCTACATGTTGCTTATAATGCAGTTAGGTTTTTCTTGAACACTTCCTAGTTTTATGCAAATAAAATTATCTTTGGCATTTGCTTTTTTCACACCTGCAGCTCATTAATGGTTGTTGGTTTTCCCCCGCAGCTCGACTGGAAGCTGCTGGATTGGTTAAAACAAAGTGCACTTGCAAAAAGAGTCAACTTGTGAAGGATGACTACTGTTAAGGAAATGAAGAGAAATTAATTCATTTGAGTTACACTTTTTCAATTACGTATATTTTAAAGGTATTAAATATTTTCAAGTCAAAAGTCCAAGTGGAGTTGCAAGTCTTTGTCAAGTCGAGTATAAAGTCATCACTTTTGTGACTGGAGTTCACACCTGTTTCATTGTAAATATCAGTGAGAACTCTGTGAGCCAATACAAAGCTCCTTTTTGATGAGAAAGAAAGCCATATTTTTGTACTTTAATGACTGTTTTTCTGCAGTGTAGTTGCTTTTTCATTTCGAGGCCTGTCAACAATCTTCCTGTCTCAATCTCAGTTATTCTCCATCTATCCGTTACACTCCCTCCATTCATCTGCTTCCCTCATTCCCCTTCCCGTCATTTATTTCTCTCTAATACACTGCTTTTACAAGCGTCTTTCCACTGAGTCATCTTCCCCTCATCTGTCCCTAATAATCTCTAAACTTTTCTCTCCCTCACTCATCACACATATCTCATTCTTTCAAAGCGCTCCTCTGTATACCTCCGATCATCTTTTCTCTTTTCCCAAGTCTTTACTCGCCCATCCCCGCTCTCAATCTTCCCCTCTTTTTTTTTTCTCTAAAGATGTGGGAGTAGAGCAGCAAGAAGCAGAGGCTTTATTAAATATGGTGCAGCATAGAGAAGAGAAGGAGGTGTGAAAATGGGCGAGAGTGTGACACAGCCAAACACAAAGACCTGGCGTTGCCAGAAAATGCAGCGTATGAAACTGGAGAGGCGTGAGTGTGACAGCTGTGGTTTACGTGCATGACAGATTTACTGTGAAGACTATGACTGTTGACGGGGCGGCCGCAATCTGACTAAGTGTAATGTTAAATGAGCGTGGAAGGGCCAATGAAATCACTGTGGTTATCCATAAAAGCAAGAGAAAAGTGGCAATAATACGAACTCAGAGTTCCACATAATTGGCCCCAGAAATGAACTGAAGAAAGACATGAATACTGAACAATATGCCATTAGTGTGCAGTTCAAGACAATCATTTAATATCATGGAAAAACATCAACTCTGATTTGTTCCGAAGTCACGTGACAGTGAATCGCTCAGTTGAGACTGTGGCTACATTTCAGAATTTTTATCAGTGTACAAAAAAAAAAAAAAATCACTTATCATGGTGTTTGTTGGCAAATTAGCATGTTGCAGTGGACATAACTGCACTGTGCAGTAATGATGATGATGATGATGATGATGATGGAAGGAAAGACTGTCCATATAGGTATAGATATATAGGTCTTGATTAGGGGTGTAAAGAAAACTAAAAACAGCTATGAAAAACACTGACGGAGACAGATTTGGAGGATTGGAGGAGGAACAGAGGATTTTACCTTCTCATAGTATTTGACCTCATATTCAGTGCGGCTGCTGTTTGGGTAGGACGGCTCCCTCCACACCAAGGTTATGCTCTTCTGCTCGATCTTCTCAGCTCGCAGTTCGCTGATTAGTGATGGTGCTACAACAGAGGAAGAAATGAGAGGAAGAGGAGAGATTAGGTTGGGGACTCCAGTCTCATTCAATATAAAATACAACAGCTTGAGGAGATTTCTCAAGTATTAAAGAGACACTTTTTACCCTCTTGTATTTCCAGTTTTTACACTGAGCAGGACTCTACAAGCAAAGGTCAAGGAAGGAAGGGAATGTATTCTCTTACATAGTGGAATTTGCCAGAGAGCAGTCAATGATGTACAATATATACAGTCTCTACAACAGAGAGCTAAGAAACGTGGGCAGAAAAGAACGCGTGGGGAAGAAAACATGCGGCAGAGAGGTAACAGATTAATTATTAAAGCAAACAACATCATTGCACTTCTTACATTTCTTTGTCTCAGTGTGTGTCTGCGTGTGCCTAGCATTAAGCAAGTTCCTGGGTCTGTACATTGGGACTGGCAATAGATCAATACAGATATGGATGGACGGACAAGTCAGTATCGACATGGAGCTAACTGATGGAGAGGCTCTTGATCTGAGCTCCCTGCTTCCTCTCCAAGTGTGAGTTTTCTGACTCAATCTAAGAAGAGCCACGGCGAAAATGATCCTGACAGATATTTCGTCTGCTATCGATTACGATAGAAAACAAAACAGAAGATGAATTATCTGGATGGTGTGCCTCCGAATTTAGATGCAGTGTGTAATGGTGTCGGCTCGCTGTACGCAAACAATTTCATTACTGAGGTAAGACTGGTTCTTTTGTTTCTCTGTCAACAAATCACAGGCAGCACATAGCAGGATAATAAGCAAGCGCCACCCACTCGTACTTAAGTGCTAATTATGTCATGTATAATGAAGCAGCAAAACGGGTTGTCACTCAAAAACAGTAAGAAAAATAAAGGGGTGCAGTTTAGTCGAAAGGTCTATTTTTGGGAGGAGCTGAGCCATTAAGGCCATTAGGGTTAGCTTCAGCGGGGGAGTGTGAGGGGTGTTTTCCGTCATCGTTTTTCTACGGAATGATAATTACAGCTGTTTTTCCACTTCTTTTTAATATCCCCCTTTCAAAATGATGAACACCTCAGGATTTTCTGCACCACCAAGGTCCCTTTTTCCTCAATTCTCACAGTTACTCATTTCATCTTTTTGATACTATCCTCTCTGACTCTCCCCTCAGTCACCCCTTCATCAGTTGACTGCTTCTCTTTCGCACTTCCTGTTTATTTCTTCCCTGACCTTTAACCACCATTTCATCTCTTTGCTCAGTGGAAATAGACGCACAAATTAATGTGTTCTGTCTGTCCCTCCAAAACGAGCAAAACACAAAAAATACTCTGCTCACACACAGACACACACACTCAAAGTATCTGTGCATCTCCGTCAGGCAGCTGATCAAAGACACACTGTCCATCTCCATCGGCCTGCTTTTCGATGCCTCCAAAAACACAGGTATCTATCCATTACGTGACGTGTGTGAATTCAGGTTCCACAGAGGTGAGGTGGATGTTTACCTGCGTGTGTGTTTATTTGTGTGTGTATGCGTGTGTGTTAGCCCAGAAATGCTGAATCTGCAATATTATTACATTATGTTTCTGCCCAAAAAGGCTGAATGGAGAAGAAATTTTGCTCTGATTATCATTTCTATTCAGGCTAATTTTTATTCTGATCATGAAAATGAAATGAGACAAAACACATGTAGCAATCAATTACATACCCGTAGATGGCAATAATTTCATTATCAAATGATGATTAATAATCTAAAAGCCTGACTGCACATTGCACAGGGTGCTTTCTTTGGCATTTCTCCGATATTTGACAGGATAAATACATTTAAGTGGCCTTCAAATTTTACAGAAAAGCAGAAATAACTGGTTTGTTTTCAGGTGCTTTAGTTGCTTCAAAACATGATCATTCAGTGTCTGCTGAATGTCAATAAAAACAAAATTAGCCCCTTATCAAAAACCTTCAAAGTGTCTAGAAAACTGGCATTTGGAAATAACGAGTACTTTGCTTTGAGGCACAAAGTCAATCTGAGGAAAAATCGAACACGTTGTAAAAGCACCACAGACAGAAATATAGAGTAAGCAACACAATGAAGGGTCTGGGGAGAGAAAAAATGCTAATGAGCAGTTTACATGAATGTAAATAAACATCACAAAGAAATTATTCTTCATCTCTACAGGCATTTATTTATTAGAGGAAATATGCGGCAGCCTTGCTTATTAGAAAATAACGAAATTACTCCAACAGTATGTAAGAGCAGGGAAAACAAACAAAAGTGCAAAGTAGAAAAGAAGAAACTTAAAAGAAATTGAGGGAAAAAAAGAGAAGGTAGTTAGATTCCGGCTAACAGATAGCCTCTCTTCTGAGTTGCTGCCACCCAAAAACAAAGAGACACTCAGTGTCAGCCTGCTCTCCACATCTACATCTGCAGGCTATTGTTTGCTATTCTTTTCTTCCTTGTGTGCTGAATTATGCATAAGATCACACAGCTCAACTTGACACATCAAAAGCAGGTGAGCACGATTTCTCTATCAATAAACAAGCATCACAGTCACCAGGAGGCCCAAAGACAAACGGGATGCTCTGGTTCCGGTGGAGTTTCCACCTTAAATTTCGATGGCGGACACAGCAGAGGTGTGCCAACTGTTTCAAAACAGTTGAGGAATCCACTAAAAACAACAAGAGTAAACAACAATCCACTAAAAACAACAAGAGTAAACAACATGCAGTGCAATGATCACAATGATCAGAGGTCCACATTTAAGTGGAACTGACCAAAGGTGAAATTTTTCATTTTAAAGGCGGGGGAGTTGCACAGTTATTACGAGACAAAAATCCTCAAAAGGTCTTTTTAGGCGGAACAAAACACATCCATGATTATTTAACATTGTAATATGTCCCCTTATGCAAAAATTTGAGAGGATGAATGAAAAGAGTCAGCATTTTGACTCCATAGGCAAATGAGTGCAGAATGAAACCATTTTCAAAGTTATATGGGGGTAGCTCTGCTGTTTTTGCTAGGTTACAGAAACAATAAATGAATTCTAAAAAAAACCTTTCACGATTTGGTTGCATGAAGACACCACTGGTGCACTGACAATGAAGTGAACGGGTTCAATACTGCCTTCTTAAAGGGCACATCCCTTGCCTGCAGCTTGCAAAACTCAGCTGCTTTAATTTGTTGCTAAAACATATTTTATTCTGAAATCCTAAAGATAAATGCACAAGAATTTTATTTTGCTAATGTGCTCCTGCTACTCCCATGTTGCTATCTAGTGTATTGAACTGTCTCACAAGAATTCCCAAAGGATACCAACAAATGTTTGATCTTTCAGGGAACATCAACTTCTACATTTAAAATTTTTCTCCGTCTCTTACAGCACTTGGATACATCAGTGGAGCTGCTATAGGAATGTAACAGTTGCCAAGACACGCACACATGTTCAGCTACTTATGGAAACACAAGTGTAGATACAGCATGACCACCACAACAAACACACACACACAAGTATATGACAGCAAACGGTTGGTAGAGTTGGGTTTGGCGCTAGATTTGAGAGGAAGAAATCAATGCTCACTGCTGTCTGAAATAGACTGTGTACACACTCACAGACACACAAAAACACACACACACACTGACACACATACAGTAATTTTCACACCTAATATAGAAGAGGTGATGGCCTTGCGGGCAATAAGCCTCTCCAGCTCTGCTGTGGAAGTACGAGGCAGATGTTCTCAAAGTCTCATCATAGAGCAGAAATCACATGGCAGACACACTGATAGACACTCAACACTAAGATACACAGCTACTGATAAGATCCTGCATGAAAGCTTTGCTGTACACATACCAATCACTGATACAGATAATGGTCCATACACTTCAAAAAGACACTATGATGAGAGTGAAAGAGGAAGGCAAGCAGAAGTATAAAAGACGATGTTTGGCACAAAAATGGCAAACGGGCAGCACACAG
>JAQLOL010000008.1:5816610-5830286 GCA_029783665.1 Naso thynnoides | reverse complement strand
TGCAATTTGGACTTATCTCTTCAATCCAGCGTGGATACACATTCTGCCAGCCCACCTTGGAAATGTGCGTTTAATGATAGGGTTGTATCAAGACAATATGTGCAGCTCAGATAACAAAAGGAGCTGGCTTTACGCACTACCCATCATTCTCCGCAGCGAGGCGTCATCAGAAGGCGCGCCAGCAGCCAATGCCAACAAAGGTCACATCAGTCAAAATGGGCCAGCGGCCATCTGCCAATGGGAGAATGAGGAGTCTCTAAAATGCATCTAACAGTGGGGGGAAAAAAAGAAGATGCTTGTAAGGAAGACCACTCCAATCATTAGAAGACATGTTTTTTTCATCCCTTCGTCTTTTCATTGCCAAGGTATACAAGTTAAACTGGAAATGAGAGCATCGGGGAGCGAATGGGAGAGGGGGTAGTTGGAGAAATAGAGAGACAGAAGGAGAGATCTGCCAGGACAGCTGGCAAACCAACTGATCAATTTGTCCTATGTGCCAACAGGGAGCCTTGATTAAATGGAACATGGTAGCACATGTACGCACACATACACACACACACACACACATGCAGACATATTTCTTCAAGGCGTAATAATATAGATATGCGGCAGCATGCCACATCCTATAATGGAGGGAGGGGTGGAGGATGAGGCGGGAGACCAACTGCTTTGAGAGAGACGAGCAGACAGACAGATGGTGTGTGAGAGACAGAAAGATGGGAGGCTATGTACTGTACAAAGACCGGACATTAAACTTGAGGGGTGAGTGGAATCCTTCAGCTTGACAGACAGAGAAGCAGAGAGAAAACAGATAAGCATGGACGTATGATGCATACAGATGAGACACACTGAAAGAAGCAGTGACAGGAGTGAGACTGGGGTCATCTATGGAGGGAATATATATACAACAATAGCATTGTTCCGCATGTAAAACCACTAATAGCCTGTGGGCAGTGGTATAAAATGAGAAATATGAAAGCAAAAACTTGGCATCCAGTTAATCAGATAAATGAAAATAAAATATTCATGATCAAAATTACATTTTTGAAACATGCCAACAGTTTCACCTTCTAATGAATAAAAGCCAAAAGGCTAAAGAATCCACATTTCAATGAGCGCACAAATTACTTTAATAGACTTTTGTCTTTGTGGGAGGAATCAATTTAAGTTTGCCCTTCTCTCTTATTTTCCCTTCCCGTTCTTTCTCTAACCTTAAACATGCCCATTAATAAATCATGAAGCACTTAATACAGTAAATGTGAGCAATGAATTGTTTCTTTGCCTCCTTGACAGCACACATTAATTAATATTAATAACACTGAAAGAGGTTTGCTTTCGACATTTTCACTCACACACACACACACACACACACACACAAACACACACAGTGTTTTACCCCATGGTGATGCACACACAGTTCCACTTTAGTATACACACAAATATAAACATAAGCTTTCAAACTGAAAACCTGACTTTGCGGACAAAACACAAGCGATAAATGGCGCCATTGTTGGTTTTCCGGCTACAGTTTGCTCATTTTGAAATCATGTAAGGTGTGGAACAAGAAAAAGGGAGATAAAGACGTGATGGCATGACAGCGAGATACAAGGGAGACGGGATGTGATTCCAGCAGGTGGGAATCAATAATTCAAAGAGTTGTAATTCAGATCGCTGGCCTCTGTGTGGCTGACGCTCATCCTGATGCTAATTCTTTTAGCTTGTAGGCAGCTGTAACACCCACAAAATGAATTCTCATTAGCATTAAACAGGTTTCAAAGTCTCCTCTACACACACGCACACAAGCATACATGCACAGAACTCAAGGTTATGCAGGTAGGCGGGTTGGAGAGAAATGACAGGTACATTGAAGTGTTTCAGGTTGGATTAAATTATGAAACAGTGAAATGATCACTTTACAGTACCCAGACAACTCTCTTTGAAGAGGATTAGTTGAAATTTGACTCACCGGGATGAAACTAGGCACCTTAAAAAAATAATATTTAATAAATAATAGGTCATTGGCAGAATAGAATCAGATTTAGACCACACTGGACCAGAACAAAATGTTGAACAACCTTAACTTTGGCCCAAACAGATGCTGCAGTTTAAGAAAAGGGGTTCAGAGGGTTGGCCGTGTGAATCCCCACACAATTAAAGGAAAATGCTCTCTCTTTACCCAGAAACAGTTCATTAAAAAAAACATCTATTGTTCCTTATGTTAATCAAGCAAGAGCAGCAAAATGTTTGGGTCTATGAGGCTTAAACAAAGGAGTGCTAATAGCTAAATGCTAACACACTCACAATGCTAATGCCAACATGCTAATGGTTGACAGTTAAGATGTTTATCTTTGTCACTATCTTGGCTACTTGGCTAGTTAGCATGCTAACACCTCATATTTAGTGCCAAACTCACAGTGCAGCTGAGACTGATGGGGAGGCCATCAGTTTCAGACAAATGCAATCATGAAAAGTATTGGACAAGTTACAGTTTGACCTGATAATGCAGGTTAAAAAAAAGTCAATGGATCATAAAAGCTTTTCCAGCTCATCAAAAGGGAAACATGAAGGTTGGCTGACAAATTTTCCAACAGTCTTCCCAGTAGCGGCTGAACAACTGTTCAGTAAAAACTAACACATCATGGTTCAATAGACAATGTGTCGAGGGATCTTTAAAGTCTCCTGGTTTCATCCTCCAGAGACCACGAATATCTCTACAAAACATCAAGGCAGTCTTACGTTTAGTCCTTGAAATATTTCAGTCTGGACTGAAGTGGTGGTGGAAAAGATGTGTTACACGTGTTTTCAGCGTCATTTTGAACCTGTTTGTCTCAAAGTCAAAATGCTACATTTTTAAATGATGTTCTTCAGCTAAGGGAACACAGTCATGCTCATGTTACTAAATTTTAGAGTTCGCTATTGCTTATTTCCTGTAAAAAAAATCAAATTAAACCTTCACAATACTCTATCAAGATAGAGCAAGTCCTTAATGAAAACCATACCGTAGCTTTATAGTTAACTTTTTAATCGTTAATCAAGATCTAGATCATGTGTATAAAAGCAAACGAAATGGTCTTGCTTTTATATCCTTTTTTATATTTATGGACCTGTGGATAGAGGCAGCAGTTAACCTTCATGACTGGATGTTTTAATTAAAGAGAGGCTTTGTTGAGGCAGCAAGAGAGCGAAGAAAAGAAGCACGTTTTTTTCTCTCTGACAGCTTTTTGTTAGCATAGTTTACTTACGTTTAAATATCACAACTTCCGTAACCTTTAGTTTTCTGGTGTTTTAGCCTAAAATCAAATGACTGATGAAAAAGCAATTTCATGACACTTTGCATGGTCTGTCTTTTGGAGACAACAATTTTCTCATCGCGCTACATGCAGTGTCATAACCTGTCTGTGTGTCTAGCTGCTTTGAAGATATGACCAAGCCCTGAATTACAGCATAAATCCCTGTTATCAGCTCAAAGTAAAGACCCCATTCAAGTCTTCCCACTGACTGGCTGCTGCCTCACAGTGTAATCGGGGAGAAAGCTCTGAGCCATGCCATTCAGGTCAACGCTTTGCTTTATCATTTTATTCTCTGTTCTGCCCTGGTTACCACAGACTGACATCACACAGGGAACACAGGAGGATAACTAGCGAACAATGCCGCTAGGGGTATTAATGTCAGCGGTGCTTTGTACAGGCTTTACGCTGGAGACATGTCTAATTCTGCCAACAGAGACACACACATACAAAATCACACAATTTCACACACTCATGAATGTAAACGCCCACAGATCCATTCACTGGCTACAGGCACACACTTAGACACAGAACATTTAACAGTACCAGAGTGGTTACATCACAAAACAGACTCAACAACGAGCTGTGGCGTTACATCACAGCAGCGTGCCAGCTCTGTACTGTTTGTATCAGACTGGATGTGCAGAAAGAAACTGACAGGCAAGCATCCAGACAGACAAACAAACAAACACAAAGACACCTGAACCAGGAGGTGATCAAACACAAATGTACTCACAGTCAGACAGATATATAGACATACAGCAATCACATCCAGACTGACGTAATAAGGCAAAAACACTGAGGACAACAGAAATAGCCTACATAAGATTTTACATCTTACAACTACAATTGAACACCAACGTTCCTATGTTTGTCAGAGGAAATGCACTTTAGATCTCTTAACATGACTGTTTAAAAGGAATTTTAAAATATTGCATATATTTTTAGTTTAAAAAAACTATTAAAAAACCCTAAAAACTATTGTGCTGCTGAATTATTTGGACAACTCAACACAAAAGTTTTGAATTCAGTGCACTAACATGGTCACAATGACAACAGCAACCCACTGATGTGGGCCAGGTAATACAGAATGTTACCCTGTTTGCCATTGTATCGTAGTCCAAAGCACAGCTGAGGCTGATGAAAGCGTCTTGAGTTGTGCAGTAATTTGTTCATAAATAAAAAAAACTACATTCTCTTTCCAGCTTGGTGTCTATTACAGATGTACAATGTTCTCTTTGACTTGTGTTTGACATGCAAAGTCTCCCTGACATAAAGCCTTTCTAAACGTGTGGTTTAAGCAAAGATCTACGCATGCGACACAGTTTTGGATGGGCTGGATTGACACATCAGTTGTCCCTTTTTGTTTCACACTGGTCTCAAACTCTGGACCCCTGGATGACAGTCGTGTGTGACCCACCGCTCTACCCAACCTCCACCCCTCCTGGGACTTCGATGCTCTTGTTACTTTGTTGAGCACAGCATTTTCTTTAAGCGTATAGTACTGATAAACATGCATTTACATCAAAGCTCATTGAGAGCCTGGTGCTTTTCATGCAGATGCTAAAGGGCACCTTTTTCATCTGCATGAGCTGCCAAGCGGCATGACGAAAGCTGAGTTTCCATTAAAATGTAACGCAAATTTTAATAGAATTTTCAGAGAAATTGGCAAAAGAAAATGCATTTTTGTGTGTTTCCATCCACTACTGCTAAATGAGTATTAGTAGATGGTGCAAAGTTTCCAGTCTGGTGTCATTACACGACTGCAGAGGATAAGGGCGCAACGTGATAACATAATTGAAGAGATCAACTAAAGAAATGGAACAGAAGGTTTAAGATCTCCTCTTGGTTTATGTGTAAAACCTATTTTACGGTTCATCCTGGTAGCTCAGTTGGTGGAGCGGCCTGTGTCCTCACTGAAGCAGCCCCGAGTTTGATCCCACTCTCTGGCCCTTTGTTGCATGTCGTACTCTCTCTCTGCCCTCCACTTCCTGTCCAATTCTTCAGCTGTCCTATCAATTAATGCACAAAAAGCCCCCAAAAATCTTTACAATATACAAAAAAGCATTTTACTTAATTTTGCTGAGGATTATGACCTGTACAGTATGTGATAAATAATTTGTTGTTCTTTTGAATATGAACATCAGCTGCCATAAGTCTAATGTTGTCCAGTATTTCTTATACGAGGATAAAAATAACCAAATGTATTTCCTCTTATGAGTGCACATGATTGGAACAGACGGATGGACATGGGGGGGCATCTGTATTTTATAAACACACACAGACTCACTGGGCCGAAGCTCTGACATGATACAAAAAGCAACCTACACAGGCACATACACGCAATGTCACCGACTGTTGACAGAGCCTCTTCTTCTCTTCCAGTGTTTTCACCGTTCCCTCTAATACGCGTGTCAGTCTGGCATTTACCTTTCTCCCATCTCATTTTCTCAAATAGCTCTCGACTGCTATCAGCTCTGCTCCCTGCCAAAAGCCCCCCGCCCATCCCCCTGCCCTCCCTCTGTCATGTTTGCTCTCTCCCATCCTCTCTACCCTTTTGTCTATTATTCGCTGGCCCCACTTTTGCTCCAGCTATCATTTTAGCGGGATTTATCAGAGGCTGGAGAACAAAAGACTGAGAGGGAACAATTTCAGGATATTATCGCCGGCTCCTCTCCCCCTACCCATCTCACAGACACACATATGCACGGCTAATTTACATTTCAGGTATTTAGCTGTTGTTCTTACCCAGGCTGAGCTGCAACAAATAGATATATTGTTTTAAGGGACTGAATTTCTCTCATTGTACGCCCCCTGCTTGTTAACCTGGTCTCCATTTTCATCAAATGAAATAGGTCAGCAGTGTCAGTCATGCATTTGAGACCACTTAAAACAAGCTTTACTGTCAGATAATCCAAAACAGAATGATTATTAAAGATTCTGAGTAAACTCCATTCATCCCAAATGTATCTCTCTCTGTCTATAAAATGACTGATAAAATTTATAATCCTGCAAAATGATGTTTTATGAACAGAATTTGATTGATTCAGATTTTCCAACAACATTTGGAAAGTCTAGAAGAGCCACAAAATCAATTCAGTTAACAGCTCGGCTGACTGAAGTTTGTGTGTGCAACAATATGGAAACTATACAGAAGTGGTATGAACCAAATGTACCCAGTTCTCTTCAACACATCCATGACTGGAACATCATCAACACATGATTGTGTTGCACAGCTTAGTAGCAACATCACAGGTTAGGCTTCAAGTTTATCACCCTAACTGTCACCTCAGCAACTCCGGCATTAAGCTTCTAATGATATTCACCAAACCTGACTCAAAGTTTCTCAGCCTCATTGCGACTTTAGCCTCAGATATAAACAAGTTTTTAGCTGTTGCAATCACTTGCTTTTTAGATACTCTTTTTAAATATGGCCAGACACACAATATGCAACATCTTACCTAGTAGAATTGTTAACAAAAATGTTATATACACCCCACTGGCAACACTAGCTTCGATTCCTCAACTTGATGGATGAACAGCCACTGATCCTGACTAGAAGCAGTCATTGCCTTTTTGTACCGACTGTACTCAACTCTGGTTTTGCTCATCGTCCTCATGGCTCATCTACAATGTATACCGTGTGACGGTCTCTCTTCTCAAGCTCTCTGTTTATCTTAACTGTCAACTATCCAATTTTTTTTAAAAAGCGAAAAACACAAAATGACCTACTGTGACATCATCAGCTTAGGCCTCACGCTTCACAGCCTCACTTGGACATCATCAAACTTCACCTAAACCGTGAGACCCTGACTGTTGCATCGGCAACCTTGTCCAGCGGTCACTGTGCTGAAGTGTGTGTGGAATTTTTCTTCGCCCATGTGTGTGATTGATGGCTTCCATTAAGCTCAACCACATAGGCATTTTATCTATGTCCCTGCCTGTATCCTAGAAACAAAGCACCTGCATGCAAGCACACATGAAAGCAAAGAGACACGTTTAGGCTGCAGGAGGCTGCTAGCAAACACACACACACACACACACACACACATATACCGTAACAGAGGGACATGTCTCAAAAGGCTAATGTGCATACACGCTGCTGTCTAAGTATCTATTGTCACAAGTGAAGTGGCTCATCTGATTGGGTGGGATAAAAGAGAAGACAGTTGGGTGACAAGCGGACAAAAAAAACTTATCACGGATCGGTCAAGCATTCCAAGCTGGCCTGCAGGCTTTCAGCCTTTACGTCCCACTGATACCCATTATCATCATCACCACCACCATCACATCCAGATGGACAGAGCCACACGCACGCAGTCACACTCCTTACTGCACACACTCAGCCTGCCCGTGTAGAAAACAGCTTGCAGCAGGAGACGGGTTCTGTTAATGCTAGGGTAATGTATTGCGAACGTGTGTATGTTTGATGTGTGCATTTGAGCAACAGCATGGAGCAGCCCAGTCATTTACATTATAACCAGATCAGCCGCAAGTCAGCAAACGTGTTTGCATGTGCGTGTCAGGCTGTTTCAAGTCGAGCGCTCGCGTGATGAGATTCAATGTTCTGTTCTTTCACAACAGTCATGCTGTTGTGCTGTATGTGCGCCGTCTCTCTTACCTGTCATACTTCACTAAAACATAATTTCACCTTCAAACTGAGAGCGAAGATAAGCTGAGGTAAGAGAAGTAGTATTGATTGGTAATGCCAGCGAAGGTTATACACACAGCAGCTTTTTAGACACTTACATCGCTCCCCATTTGCAACGGCAATATGTAATGTCATTCTTCGCTACTTCCAATTTTTCATGTAGAAAAATGCACATGGTGCATGTCTCCAGTGTGTCTGTACTGTGAGTATGCAGTGTATAACAACCACAGAGGCAAGGGGAAGTAAAGAGTGAAAATGCTGTCAACATTTGTGTCATTTGTAGGAAACTGAAATAAAAACTTGAGATATCCTTCAGATAAAGTAAACAGTGTGTACTCCTCGCTATTCAGGTCATAATTAATTGTGACAAGGATGGGCAATGATTTTTGAATATTCAAATGGTCATTTACTCTTAAAAAAATTTAATAGTTCACGCACCTATGATTTTTTCTTAAAAGAAGAGTCAATGTTTTTACCTTGTTTTACTGGCATCTGGAAAAAACGTGATAATAACACAAAATATTGCGTTATTACATGCACCAGTAGTCTCGCATTACTACCAGGCTGGGGGGACGACGACACTGCAATAATTGTTGAACAATGCCGAGAGATATTATCAAAAGCACTTTAGTTGACTTGCCCATCCCTACATTGTGACACATTTGTGCAGATCTTACATTTCTCTAAACATTTACTAACATATGCAACTGGGGGCTAATCACATCTAAAGAAGAATATGGAGAAAATAAAACAGAAGTAGTTTTTGTTTTTCTTGCATAGCCCTCATTTGTGTGTGTGTGTGTGGTTGAGTGTGCTGAGTGTTGCCAGTTTATGGAAATCAACTTGCGTAATCTTCAGCTTGCAGTCTGTTGTGACACGCCGATTTCATTTGCTTCTTTTCAATCAGCTATTCAAATCTGGGATGTGAACTTAAATGAGCCTTGCCTACTAATGACTTTCCATTTTCATTTGCCTCACCCGACTCAGCCATTTCCACAAAGACTATGACCCAGATATCGACAAATCAGCCTGATAAATTTGACTCCCGAGACTGCTGATGAATGAGCGCTGCTGCATCTCCTTAAGTACAGCAGGGAGGAGGATAGCAAGGGGAAAAAAAGGACTGTAGAGCACTTCATTCAATCTGGTGTCTTGTCCAATTGTTAAACAAGAGGAGGTCAAGGATAATCAGATAGCTCCTCAACCCGGGAAGACATACCTATTACAGTCACTTAAAGGGGACCTGGATGGAGGAAGGTGCATATCTATGTGTGCTTATGCAGTGTAATTATGTATATGAGTGCCTACAAGAGGACTGTGTGCACATTATCACATATTAATGCCTAATATATATGAATGGGCAGGAGTGCGCTTGTACATGTATGAGAGGTGCAGATTCAAGTTGGAAACATCAGTCTGCTGACAGAATCTATTGAGAGGAAACAACTATGTCCTTATAATAGAAACCATTGTATATTGTAATCCACTGCAACACAGTGGTCTTGAGAGACAACTAGGACCAAACCAATAAATCATCTTGCTGATATTATCAAATTATTTTGGCCTATCGCAGCCTTATCAGTATTAGCGTACTGCATATGTTCTCTAATATGTTCCAAAGTTAGAATTAGTTTTTTAAGGCTCAAAAAATGCTTGGACTTGTGATTTAAAATGGTGTATTTAAATAGTTTGCCCAGCAGGGGGCAGTCCATGATTTAATAACTAATAAGCGTTCACTGTTCAGTGCACTGACGTTTGGATTAAAGTATGTTAAAATGTAAGATATACTGCCTCAGTTACCTAACTTTGTCACAGGTGTTTGATCACCACATTCAGCTTGTTCAGCTCATACATTGGATATTGGAATTTTCTTGCACGTTGGTATTGTTATCGTTATCGGTATTGGTATTGGCCTCAAGAATCCCGCGTCAGTCAGGGCCTGATGACAACTTTCTGAATCCTATGAACTGCACATTTTAGCACTAACAACGGGTGTGATCATGCACCACTGTGGTAGTATTGTTGTGTGCACGTTGTTGCAGTGTTATAAATTACTTTGGACGGTGTTTCCCTGATTCATTGCAAGGGGTTATGGGAGGACAGAATTGTCCATGCAAATATTTGCGTGAAATTGCCAGCATTAGACTTTGTAAGTCGTATTAAATTATACTGATGTGGCCTCCCAGAGGCTACATCTCAAGCAGTCAGCGGTTGTTTCAGCTGACGGAGTTAAAGAAATCACAGTTCTTCTGTTTATATTGATTTTTTATTATTTCAAATTTGCTTTGACGATGCAAATATCTTTAAAGAGTTGAATTAAAGGCAGAGAGACAGAGAGAGAGAGAGAGAGCGCTGCAAACAGCTGTTTCTATGCACCTCTCTCCTGGTGATTCCGACAGAGAATCATTTGTAAATTCAAAAAATATTGAACATTCTCTTATGTGATTGCTTTTATTAAGAAGTGTATTCATTGAATTTGAAACAGTAGCCTTAGGACTTGCGTCCATATAGCATTTTTCTCTCTCACTCACACACATAAGTGTTCTCACAGCCCTCCACCGTGCTCTGCAAGCACTGTTCTGCCAGAGATCGGGTCGCTTTTCAATTTGATGCCATCCAATACATCACAAGCACAAAGTTCAGATTCAGAATGCGCCCTTTAGGAAGAACTGGTGTCAGCGAAATCTGAACTTTTTAAGTAGGGCAGCAATGCAGAGTTGTTGTACTGCATCGTATCAAACCGTACTGGTGTTTGTTTTCCTCACTACTCACCGTAAGTTAGCCTGACAATGAGAGCATTACATCTCTGCCAGTCTTTCTGTTGTGTTTGCTCTGCTCTCTTCTGTCTATATATTTTTCACATAATCAAAATGAAAACCTCACTGATTTGCCTGCATGACCCCCATTTAAAATCTAACCTGTATGCATAAACCAAGTTCAAGAGGTCAAATCTCAGTGGCCAAAATCCGCAGAGAGGAAAAATGGAAATCAATATCTTTCCTTTTCTTGCATACAAAAACAAGTCATATCAGCAGGTTCTGTGCTTGGTTTCCCAAACCACTGGTTTTGTTTGAAAGGTGTCGAAATGCGTTAATGAAATGTGTTTACAATGAAGCAGCTGATCACAAAGACTTCCCTTTCTTGATGCATCTTATTGATCGGAATCTGCAAATCAAGAAGAATTCCAAACATTTTGTCAAGCTACATCCAAGAGTAAAATTGATGAGTGAAGGAAACCAAGTTCTTGAATAAGTTTGTTGGCGTCAGACGTTTCTTGAGGCTTGTTTAGCAGTCCAGATCATTTTCCTACACCTGTCTGTTAGGAGTTTCAAGCACACATTTCCTGCTGTAAGCTATTTATGTCTGACACACATTTCCATGCTTTCCACACAGTAAAGTCTTGTGTTCAGCTGGCTGTCAAAGGCAAAGCTAATCCCCGCTAATCGTTCGTCCCTTGCGACGGTTGATAACCAGCCTCCTGATCCAAAGTTATTAAAAATCTGAACGGGAGCAGAGATGGATGGAGATAGTGGTAGGGGGTCACTTGGACCATAAGGCTGATTAAGTGTTTTCTCTGGCGGGGGGAGTCACAGCCACAGCGCACGACAGTTAAAATATTTTCGCAGGGTTCCTAAACCGTGTGTGTGTGTGTGTGTGTGTGTGTGTGTAAAGACCTCATGTGATGAGGAACAGTTGGTCTATCAAAAAGATGGATGAGGTGGGCCGAGCCTCCAACCTCTCCCACCCCCCGCTGGGTTTAATGGCTGAGCTCGGCTGTCAGGGATCAAAACGCACATACATAAACATGGACAACAAGCATTAAGTATATGCGAGGTTCAGCATTTTCAGCTCTGACACACTTGTAGTGGGAAAAAAAGCCACATTTTCCTGGAAGGAGCATCAATTTAAAATGATTTTCACCTATTTAAATTTTTTAAAATGTGAATCATTTTATGTCGC
The DNA here is from genome assembly GCA_029783665.1 of Naso thynnoides. Taxonomy (NCBI): domain Eukaryota; kingdom Metazoa; phylum Chordata; class Actinopteri; order Acanthuriformes; family Acanthuridae; genus Naso; species Naso thynnoides. Next base: position 5,818,388 of record JAQLOL010000008.1, on the reverse strand, counting down.
CCAGCAGACAAAAATGACTGTTTTCTAGCTACGAAAACACAGTTTTCAGTCACAAAGGTTGTTCTGCCACAATTACAGCTCAGAAATTGATTTCTGTAAATGTTGGAAAATGCAACAAGAAAGGTAAAAAGAAAAAAAAAACTAATTGTAGAGTGTTTGCACTGAAATTATTATTTCTAAAATCTTTTTTTTAATTACTAGAATATCTTCATAACTGGTGTTTGTACATGTAACTTTGTGTAGAAAGTTATATAAACATACAGTAATATACACATAACACACTTAGCACCCATCCTTCTTTTAAGAAGTTCAAAGTTTTTAAACAATGTAAACAAGCCTTGAAATCACACTGTCAAGGGTGAGCTGATGGATTAAACATAAATGCACACACACATACACACACACAAACACACACAGACAATTAACATAGTTTAGTCTGCCTGCTGTTTGAATTAAAAATGAGACCTTGCAACACAATCAGGGGCCACAATTAAGCTGTGAAGGTAAAGCGGCCTTGACCTTGTTGTGTAATTAACGGACTCTTCTTTCATTAATCCCCACCAACGCCCCCCCTACCCCACATCCCCCCGTTCACTCAGTGCCTTCCTCCTTCTAAGCAGCCGTTTAATTAAGACATGCAAGATGGCGTCACGACGAGTCGGGGATGGAAGTCAAGCAATTAAGGGACAAAGAAAGAGGGGGTGAAGGGAGGGGCACGAAAAAAAAGATGTACAGAAAGTGAAATCACTGCTCTACAATATTCTCTGCTGGCCACATTCACCTTAATTTCTGTTTGTCATTTTATCCCTCAGAAGTTTTTTCATCCATTTTCCCTGACTGCAACTATTTTCCGAACAAATCTGTCACAAAAGAACAGCCTCTGCTCTGAAGCCTCCATAGTCATCTATAATGTAAATGACTGCTTGTTTGTTGCTGCTCAGAAGGGTTTTCACTAGATTCTGCATGCAATCCTCCTCCTAGAACTTACTTAAACACACACACACATACATACACACACACACACACACACACATACATACACACACACACACACACACACACACACACACTGTGCTGTGATCAAACTCAGACTGCCGTAAAAATAAAACTTTGCGTGGAGACTTAAATGGAGAATAAAAGTTTTAAGAACAAAACAGGAAGTTGTTTTATGAATTTTTTTCACATTAAATTTCTGTGTGAAGGTGAAACACAGTTTTTGTTTTCAGGGTTGATCGAGGACTTTCTGTTGAGATCAACTTCCAGTATTTTCAAACAGAACTGAACATTGACATTCTGAGACTTTACGAAGGAGTCGGGGTGGACAAAGACTTTACAGGTAACCGCCAGACACACACACACACACACACACAGAGGACTCCAGTATATGACAGTGTGTGTTTGGTGTTTCTGTGCTGTGACAGATCTCAGCTAGACATGACTTGGTAACTCACAAATGTAATATGATGTACAGCTGAGCTTTCAGGCTCCGCCCCCCCTGGTACTGTGTGGCTGCTGACCGACCAATCAACCGTTGAGTTCAATTCTGATTATGTCAACAATCTGTCAGGATTCAAAGCTTCATACAGTGCTGCCAACACGTCCAGCCTCTCAGGTACATTTACTAACAGTGTCTGTAAAATTGTAGTCAATGTGTTCATGTACCTGACGTCTGTGTGTGTGTGTGTGTGTGTGTGTGTGTGTGTGTGTGTGTGTGTGTTCAGACAAGCAGAAGCTGTCGTGTACCTTTGAGACAGGCATGTGTTTCTGGAGGCAGCTGC
>JAQLOL010000008.1:5779159-5792097 GCA_029783665.1 Naso thynnoides | reverse complement strand
TCTCTCTCTCTCTCTCTCTCTCTCTCTCTCTCTCTCTCTCTCTCTCTCACGCACACACACGCACACACACGCACACACACGCACACACACGCACACACACGCACACACACAATCTCTCCGGAGAGCTCGACCATGTCAACCTACTGCGTTCTCCCCTTTATTGATTTGCTCTTTTTTTTCCCTCTTTCTCTCACTTTGTGTGTTTTGTTTGGTTCCTCTTACCAGGGGTGTTTACAAGGCGTCCTCAGGGTCAAAGACACACACGAGTGGAAGCAGGGAGAGAGAGAGATGGAAAGAGGCAGTGTGATGGAGAGAGAGATGGAGAGACAGGATGAAAGAGATAAAGAGGGGTGGAAGAGAAAGAGATAAGAGGTTTGCCACCGGGGGTTATTGCCTTTCTCACACTGTGTATTGACTCACCCTATCGGGGGGGCAGGTTTTTCTGGGTCGCAGTGTCGAACAAGCACACCCAAACACACACATGCACTAATCTTTCCTAACTTTTGTGCTCGTATGTTTGTTGCAGTCTACAATGAGAAAATGATCAAATCGAAACAAAGTCATACGGAGCACACAGACGCAGCAGCCAGCAGCTGAAGGATCCCGTGTCCATGCACTAATTGGCATCTCCCTCTTGTGAGATGCAGGGAGGGCCTCGGACAAACACACAGACACAACGCACACCGCAGCTGAAGGACGCAGGGGCATGAGAGAAGACCAGACAAGCGGGGAGAAAAGTGGAGAGGAAGCAAAGGTATCGATCAAAGAGAAAGAGCAAGCGTAAACAAAGGAGAGCAAGACGTCGGGAATCGGGTGATATCAGACTGTCAGTTAGAGGGATGAGGGAACGATGGGGAGGCAGAGGAGGGCAAGTCAAGGGGAAGACAGAAAGAAACGAGGCATAATCCCCCCATGCCGAGTTTAATGGTTCGGCCCAGCGGTCACGGACGCTGGCGGGAGGTCTGAGGATGGATCGATCCAATCCCTCAGACAGGGGTGGAAAACTTTTTGTCTTTGAGAAAGAACGGCTCAAGGGTGAAGAAGAGCAGTGAAGACAGAGAGAAAGTTGGGGCAGGGGTGAGCGAAAGAGCGAGCAGAGGAAGGAGAAAGAGAGAAAAGTTAAAAGGAGACTCAAGGGGGAGAACAGTTAGGGTGATAGGAGTAATAGGAATTATCTCTGTAATGCTGTTTGACCATGCAGAATGCCCGGGCAATGCAGAGCGGAAAACACGCTGAGTGTGTCACCCACAGTGCCTGTCAGACTTTAATTAGAGCTGCAGAGCACATGCATGCAGGAATAACCCGCTAGTTGAAAATAACTGACTGATCCGATCCATACTCACAAAGGAGGTAAACAAAGAAACTACAACAAGAAAACACAAGCATATTATGCATTTTTTCTACATGACCCAAACATCCAATGCATAACTTCAAGCAAGTAAATGAAGCTATTGGCATGTAAGGAGTGCTACATGCTATCAATGAAAACAGTTAAACATTGTGGGGGTTTTTTAAATTATTTTTGGTTGTTTACATGTTTTAAGCTAAAACCTGTAGGCCTATAAAGACTGAACGGTCACAGTTTTTCACCTCTGTCTTAAAGCTAAGACAGGGCACATTTGGAAACCAAGCCAGCTGAAGCATGAGACTCCTAAGGAAGCAACTCCACTGTTCCTCCCCTCGCTGCTTTCACTCCATAGCTCCGCCCCACCATTCACCTGACTTGTGTTTTATTTTGTTTGTTGTTGCTCTCTCTGTAAGATGAATAATTTAATATGTTGTAGGAATAATCTGATACTATTTTTTCCTCCCAATACCGATTCCGATACCCAAACTTGAGGATCGGCTGATAACAAGTGCCAAACTGATATCAGCGCATAAAAAACAATTCCTTACACATTTGCCAGTGTATAATACTGCTGAATGCAGACAGCTGGGTAGCTCTGTCTGCTCTCTCTGCTCTTCTTTATCCTTAAAAAAAGCTGTTGCCAGTGGCAGCACAGCGCAACTACAAAAGTACTGTTTTGCAGTGGCAAAGAAAATTATTTTCAAGTATGTAATGTTAGTCAGAGCTAGCAGAGCTAATTGGAAAGTAGCTGGTTTGCAGCTAATGAATAACATGGTATCTGATTGGGGCACAGACTGGCGTACTCGCCAATACCGATACCAAATATCGGTAGCATTTTCCGATACTGGTATCGGAACAACTCTAATATGTTCGTCTTCCTTTTTTTTTTAGGGTTTTTGTTGTTGATGGAAGGAATTTTTTCTCCTGGGTTGTCAATCACTGTATCAGACTTTCTGAAGTGAGGGAACATGAACATGCATCTGCCTTTGAAGAGCAGCCAATATTAACAGGCTCTTTTTGAAACAACTCATGATGGGCTCAAAAGCGTTCGTTACAGTCTTCATTTTCTAAAGCCTGAAGTCAGAGCCAAGGAGAGGTGCAGAAGTTTAGTTTTAGTTGAAAGGTTATTATGGAACTTTTGCCTGATGACAGCAAAAAAAAACTTCCTACCCGAGCTTTAAGGTCCAGTGTGTAGGATTTATGGGGATCGTCTTGCGGAAACAGACTGTTATATCAGTAATTCTGTTTTTATTAGTGTATAATTACTTAAAAATAAGAATCCTTGTGTTTTTGTTACGTGAGGATGAGCCTTTTATATCTACAGAGGGGGTGGATTAGTCACAGCAAACTAAATGGCAGCTCACAGCATCATATACACTCACCGCAGAAGTTAAAAAGCGCAGTGGATTTACTCAACCCTGTGATCTTTCATTTACAGTCCTTTTCCTTTATGTGCACGGCCTTTTTCAAAGACGGATAACATTTCGCCACATCCCATCCATCTCCCATCGCTCACTTAAACCACCCCCCTACCTTCATCCCTCCATCTCTTCCCTCCCTCTCCCGGTGTAAATCACATCAGTGAGCGGAGCAGAGCGGAGAAATCCCTTCTTTCTGAGAGAGGAGATTAGGAGTGAGCACAGACAACTGGATTTAAATAAAGATCACCTTCCCTACGGGACTCATCCCTAAACTGGAAGCAGGGACGGACTCACTGTGGACATTAAGCGTGCGTGTGTGTGTGTGTGTGTGTGTGTGTGAGAGGTTTCCTGCATGTGCATAGATGTGTGTTTATCTGCATGCATGTGTTTGTGTTTGTCATGGTCACAACTGCATTATAAAAGCAATCTGCATTAAAAATCTAAACTCTGAATTTTAAAATGAGATTTTTTTAAGCTGGCGGAGTTCAGAGAACAATCACATGCACACACACACACACACGAACACACACGTAAACCTGCCTGATAACATGCAAATACTGACACCTGAAGGTCATCTGTGGCTCTCTCCCACTGAACTGTAATGCCTTCTGGGAGAATTTACTGTTTGTTCCCTGAGCTGGCCTTATCTATGGTGTCATACCGCTACCCCACACACTCACAAACACACTACACGCCTTTCGTTCCCTGGTATCGCTGAAATGTACCACCTCCATCCCACCCCATCCTGTTGCTCTTGTGTCACATGACCAACATGGCTGGTTAAACAAATACTGGGCAGTTTTATGGGAACATTAAGCGTTCAGGAAAGAGCTAAGCAACTTCTTAGAACTGATGACTACAGTAAAGACAACACACGTTATACTTTCATCTGGTGATCATTTCATTTGCATGCAAACACACAAACAGCCATAACAGTCCCTCAAGACTGCATTGAATAATATTAATAACACTGTACATGGATAAAAGACATCTAACCACTCATATAGTGTGAGACACACACACACACACACACACACACACACTCACACACAATTGATTAGTAGATCATCAGGGGTTTAATTAGCTTTTGAACACTTCTTAATTATGGGTTTTAAACTTTGAGATTTTGCTGCTTTGTTTGTTTTTAATCTTTGCCTATTTAAATTATTTGTGTTTTGGCCCTTCTTTCATCAAAACAAAACATTTGAAAAGTCACCTTGGGCTCCAGGGGAATCATGATGTGAACTTTTCACCATTTGTCTGTCAGCCAAAAAAAAGGCTGACAGATGAATCAATACTGAAAATAAGTGTTTCTGTATATCTGCTTTGAGCAAAAAGCAGCTCATCCACAAGCTTGGTTTATCTAATGGGCTATGGCCAGCAAAAAAAAAGATCAAATCAATTGCATTTTTGTATTTTGATTTCCCAACAAAAATATCTGAAAATAACTACCTTAATAATTTAACAAAATGCATGTGTACCCACTGGCTCATTGGAAAATCCAGAATCTGTGAAAATGCGAACATTGTTCAATTTAAAAATTCAGCTACTAAATGCAGCTTCCTCAACGTGTGTGTGCTGGAAATTCAACCTGTATAAGTTAAATACTGGAACATGATGGGCATCAAAACTAGTTGTATAAAATCACGCTCATATGGACTCAACTCTGATTAAAGGCATGAACAAAGAAACTTTGCATTCAGTCAAACTCTGCACGCACATCATTTTGCAGAGTGAAACCAAAACATCTAAGTCAGGTAACGATAAGAAAAGACGTGTGACTTTAGCAAGTGTAGCAGCAGCACGCTGTTTTATACACATATGCACATTCACTTAAAAAACAACAACACAGACACGCAAAAACATGCAAAGAAACGCAAACTCAAAAAACTCCTCCCTGACCAACAAAACTAAAAACACCAAAACTTTTTACTCAGCAAAAGAACAAAAGAACAAAGCAGAGCTAAAATCAAAGCACTTAACGTGAATTATTAATAATGTACATTTGGTTTTCCTGAATTACAGGTCAGAACCCAAAATGAGTCGCACGCCTGCTTCTGCTAGATTGAATCCAAAACCACGGAAATATGTGTATGTTTTCGGCAGCACACTTCCGAGGGCGACACTAAAACCTCCTCAGCGTGGATGGTGTTGCGTAAGATTATTCACAGTTTATCCTTGATTTATGTGGAATCCCCTCGCTGTGTAATCAGAGAGGCTCTTTATGCATTAATTTAGAGCATTACTGCATGCTCCTCTGAACGCCACAGCATTCAATCTTCTCTGTTTACGTCGCCTTAATTAGCACAAAAGCAAATTCTCATCCAACAGTTCTCTCTGCGGTCTTAAGTGGAATTTTGTCTTTATTTATTCTAAAACAATGCATTTGGAACACTCACATGCTTGAGTGGGAAACTTAAAATCCATCATTTTATGACTTACAAGCTCCGACACTCCAGTTCTTCAAAACCTTATATCTAATTCTTTCTAATGTCCTTAAGCAAAGGTGACCTCGACAGTGGCCTGACACTTGTTTTGCTGGGCAAAGTGATGCATGTTAAAATTTGATAAGATCTTTTTTCTTTTCTTTTTAAAGGGGAGACTTGAAAGAAGCTGAAGCTTGTCTGAAATGTTGACGTCCTGGCCTTGTTAAAAATCAGGCAAAGGCAGGCTGGTTGGAGTGGTAGAAAAAGTTGAAGCAAGACAGGACTGTAAAAGAACGAAAGGACAATAATGCAGTGGTTTGAAACTGTAGAGATAGTGAAGAAGAAAGGGAGAGTGTAAATGAAAGGAAAGAAACATCCGGTGACCATCCTGATTAAAGTGATACCACAGAAGCACCAAGAGGAGCACACAAACAAGATCGAGACAGTAAAAGCAGCACTGGATGCACAACTACATTCTCGCAGACAGCAGATGCTAAACAAGAATGAAGGTTTTTTTAGCGGCAGGACTGTGGACAGGAAATAAAAGGGTAGAGGGGTTTATGCACTGGAGGAATAGAGCAGGGTGTAAAGTAAGTGAGGAAGCAAAGAGGAGGGAAAAAGAGAGAGTAAGAAGGGGACGGATAGGAGGAGAAGTGTTGTTTCGCTCGCCGGTCCGGTCCTCCTCTAGCCCATGATTCATTGCAAATGAAATGTCACCCTGGCAGGCAGTAATGCAGGCCGGCCCGCTCCCCTGCAGCCTAATTGAATTTTACAGGCACATAAACAACAGTCAGCCAGCAGAGAGAGAGGGAGAAAGAGAGAAAGAAAAAGAGAGAGAGCGAGAGAGAGAGAAAGATTATTGATGCTAGTGTTTACAGGTGGAGGTTTCTGATGTTCCATCAGAGAGTGTGTAAGGGTCTCTAGGGAACCATAGCACAAAGCACACAGATGGAGGGGACGCCGAAGCAGGCCTGCCACTGACACAGCTCCCTCAAGACAAACGCACACAAATACACACATAACTATGACACTAAAACTGTCTGTGCTTTGAGACACGCATTTGCTAAACTCTACAGCAAGCTTTTACCTGAATTACCAGAGCCGCTAGTCTGTGTTCTGCTACAGGCAAGGACACAGTTTGACTTTAAGCATATTTCACTTCATTGCTGGGGGGGGGGTGGGGGGCATTTTTGATTAGGCTTTACTTCAGAAGTTCCAATAATTTATTGCAGACAGAAAAGGTTGCATAACTGTTTCAGGAAGGTTCCTGGAGCGGTCTTAGCAGTAGTAATACGGCACTAATTATACCCCTAGACACATCATGCTTACAATTCAACAAAAACCAAAGAGTGAAGTTTCTTGGTGTAATAAGTTGACCTTACTTCAGTCACTCTTTGTCTGTCCCTAAAAATTTTACTTTTGAATAGGGCCAGACAGATATATAAGTTTGCTGATATTTTTGACTAAGAAAAACCAGTAATGTTGCATGTTTTCCAAAATGCACTGATATTAAAACTCTTTTTTTAAGGGCAGAACAATGCTTAGACTAGTGATTTAAAATCTGTTTAGTGCACTTTTGTTTGGAATAAAGTTTGTTAAAAACGCAAGATATCCCGCCTCCATCATATATCTTTGTCACAAGTATTTGATAAACACCTGTGTTTATAACTCATAACACTGTCTCTCCCTAACAGCAAAAATGTGCAGTTCTTTCCAGGAAGTGGTGTAATTATTAAGAAATTAAAAGAGCCATAAATAAGTCACCTAATTTCTAATTTCTCTGAAAAGGAACCACATGTTGAGTCCTCTTTTCTGGCATTTTCAGTGTAAACTATACTTGAGTGCGTTCTCCCTTCTTGGGTAAGTAAGATGTGCTGGCAGAGCTTTTCCTGCTGATGACAGCCACTGAAGACGCTATAGGAACAGTCAGCAGTGCCCCCTCGGGCAGCCCTGGGGGCCAGGTCAATTTGTCCCATCCTGATGGAGGACATCACCTCAATGACAGCCGGCCAGGTTGGCAGAGAGAGAGAGAGAGAGAGAAGCATCTGCCGCACCAGCGTAGGGTGATTCCTGCGGCGGTCTTCAAAATGAACAAAGCGGACAGAACGAATTGAGAGCCCTTTTCTTTAATTGCACTATCAAACATTGGTTAAATATGAGGCATGCTTCAAATCATTTTCATTACCAGGAGGTGGACTATTTTAATTCCACTGAAATCAATCATTTCTTTCATGCTGAGAACTACCAGTCCCTAAAGGTACACAGGATAATCATTTAAAATGCTAAAAATGTTATAAAGGTACAATTAGAGCAAGCTCAGCAAAGGCAATTTTATGAGACAACTGGCAAAACAAGACATTAATCTCACATGTATATTTTTAACAAACCTGACAATTTACAGTGCCTTAATTTATGGAAACAGTACAGTTAATCCCACTGGAATATCTGCTCTAGTGTCAATTTCATGCTCGAGGAGATTGACACCCAGAGGATGAAGAACATATAAAGAGGGGAAAGTGGCTGCCTTCAGTTCATTTATTGCCACTTACAGCTCTGACACAGCCTTTCACAGGCCTCCTTGACCACAGCACAGATACCACATACAGAGCAGCAGCCTTTTCAAGGTAAAGGAAAGTCTAACTGTAACGATAGCAGGCATGCTGTTCAGAAAATCAAGGGGAAAGTGCCTTTTGTCACCACCAGGCATGAGGGGAATTGAGCTGGACTCCCACACGCGCCGTTCTTTGGCTCTCAAACACTGATACTAGTAGCCAGGGAGTAGATAGCATTGCATATGCCATGGCCTTCCAAGCTGTAAATTGGAGCTTCAGTTGCAACCGCTCGAGGGGAGTAATTTGTTAATTAATTTGGAATTAAAGCTTTGGCTTGACTGAGCTAAAATTCACAAACTCCCCTGAAAGCTCATGGAGAAGAGCAAGAAATGAAGAAACTCCAAAAGTTATAACACTTTAAATATTTAGACAAGTTTTGAATGGCATGCTGATACAACGGGGGAAAGATCTTGAATTAAATCATTATGAATGAATGAAAAATAAACATTTCAACCTATATTTGATTATTACAGTAGTACATTTCGATAATATGGCCCACTGATATAAGGTTTTTGGAGCAAGAAAATTCTTATATCCGATATATCTGCCAGGATTATATATTTATAAATTAGCTGAATGTGGCTATTAAATGCTTGTGACAAAGATGTGAAATGGAGGCAGGAAAATTTACATTTAAGAGATACATAACAAATTTTATTCCAAATGTTAGTGCACTGAACAGTAGCACTTTTTAGTTAAACAACGGACTGCTCTCTGCTGGACAAACCACATAGTTACACAATTTAAATCAGTAGGTGAAGCTTTTTTTCTGGCCTTAAGAAACATTTAATATTAGCACATATTTTAAGAACATATATGTCTATACTGATATTGGCCGATTATATTGGCAAACCTATATATCAGTCAGGCCCATTGGTCATGCAACCAGACCAGTCTACTTCTGTTCAGGCCTCAACTTGCTGACTTGTCATGCAAAATGCTTATCTATCTATCTATTAGTTAGCATATGGCATATATGTGTCTAACTGTCTTACAGTCTCCAAGCCTGCTTATTCATCTTCCTTTTTATTTCCTTGTTTTTGCTGTCTGTCCCTCCTAAACCCATCTGTCCTTTTTTCCACATAAAAAAAAATCACTGGCTGGTCCATCTTCCTCAATCTGGTTTACAACTGCTGCCTCATAAACTGGGATGAGATTTATCCTTGTGCCAAATGAGAATAATGACACGGTATAGATGATGCTGGCTAAATGAGATAACACACGGAAGGGTGAATATAAAAAAAGGGGCGAGGCTGCTTACATGTGTGTGTTCAAGCATGGGAATGCATTAGGAGGGAAGACTGAAAGCGTGGGCTGTCAGTTAAGTCACATGATAAATATCCATCATAAAGCTTCTTAACAAGCTGATGCTCATGTCTTCTCAGCTTAGTTTTATTTCCGTGTGTCATGTTTAATAAAATGCTGAAAAGGTAACTAATGCTTGCCAGTGGGCAACAGGGAATGTGGGACTATTTTCAGATTTAAAAAATGGCCCAATTGAGTGTGTGTGTGTGTGTGTGTTTATGCTACATGTCCCTGGCTCAGCAGGACTCCAACCCTCCCTGCTGACTATGACCTTCCCTCCAAGCAGGCGGCCCTGTTACTCTCATTCCCCTCACTCCCGACTCTCTCTTTCTGTCCCTAAATCCCTCCATTCCGCCGTCTCCTCTGTCCCTCCAGTCATCCATCCTTCCTCCTTCCCTCCATCCCTTGATCCACCCGTCTCGCTCTCAGTCTGACTGGATGATGCTCGCAGTCCTTGATCTAGAGCGGGGGAAAGGGGCTTCATAAATACACCATCCATCACCTCCGGCAGGGCCAGTTAAAACCACACGACACGCACACCATTGATTTGGTGTTTGTGTGTGTGTGTGTGTGTGTGTGTGTGTGCGTGCGTTTGTGTCTCCTCTCAGTGCCACGTCAACACAAATATACAGCAGAGCCAAACAAAAGGTAAAGTACGACTGTTCAACTGTGCCTATTCACACACACATCATTTTTCCATGCGTAATGAGAAGGAACACTGAGCGTCTGTGTTGACAAACATGTGCGTGTGTGTTTGTGTGCTTCCGTCCTAAAATTATACATGCATGACGAACTCATACACAACACAAGAAGACAGTGGAGAGATCAGACTGCAGTGCACAGCTTGTGTGCACACGTGTATGTTGTGCATGAGCGGGTCAACCTCTAATTCCTCAAGCAAGATGTTCTGCACGCAAATATGAGTGTGTTTATCGAGTGCCATGTGTGTGTGGCCAAAATGTGCATGGGTAGGCATGTGTGAACTCGTGTTTTCCCGTGTCTGATTTTTCAATCTGTGCAAACACAGCGATGGTTCACTGCACCGTGCAGACCCTCGCTGTTCCGCACTCCGCCCTCTCAGTGTGTCCCTGCGTGATGGATGATAGCGAGGGAAAATAACTAATTCAACAGTCGATTTACATTGTTCTGGATGGCGAGCAACGCGACATACACAGGGACACAGAGGAAGAGGGAAAGTCAAGCTCTCAAACTCTACCAGGCAAGTGGTTACATGTTGGAGTTTGTTCGCGCAAATGCATCGGCTGATTATGGATCAAAAGAGGTGCAAATACATACAATACAACCAGGGCGTCTACTCCTCTTTAAACTTTTAAGCAAAACTAACTTTATCTTCAACAATATTGCTCCAACAAATCAAAAGTTTAATTCATAAGCGATAAAGTACTCTCCCCCAATTCAGTACACTCAGGGGTTTTAAAGTTACAGTCTTGGTGTGGCATGACCAATAGCTTCATTTGGCTAATGTTAAAAAACTTAAGAGGCTGTTTAATGAACATCAGTGAATCAGTCCACTGACTTTATGACTCTTTACTACTTGTCCTATTATACTTTGTGTTGGCATTTACTGCTAATTCCCATACTGTCACTTGCGGCCACTGTTCAGTAAATGTTACATAGGCTCACTTTAAAACCTTAGAAAGCATCACAAAAGATAAGTTTAGTCATTCAATCTGCAATATAAGGTTTTCTTTTATCAACCTTCCCGTGGTTATTTGAAAGACTGTAGCCTGTCTTGTTTTTAGCCTCAACTTGGAGGACGTGCCAGGATATGGGCATGGACCTGTTGCCTAAACACATTAAGAACTGGTGAATGCCGCAGTGGGAGAAAGCTACCTGTTGCAAAGCCCTTAAAAAAACAAAGATGGTGCATAATCTGTATTGGGGAGCTCTTAAAGTACACAATGTGAGTACTTTTAATTTTGTTATAGCAAGATCTTGGTGTAGAATGCAGACAAAACAAGAGTAAAAAATTAAGAAGGGGGCGTTGGTTTATTAGAAGCCAAAGAGAAAGAGAGAAAAACACCAGAGGGATTCAGAGGCTGGGGAGTTGGTCATATTTTTTAATCCTTTTGAGAGACTTCTGAAAAGATTTGTTTTCCTATTCAGATAGCGTGGCCAGTTTTTCTCTTTGTGGCTCAGTGGTGTTAAGACATCACAGGAAGTTAAACCTCATCAAGCCAAGACACGCAAGCTCAGGCTCTCAAGCTGTCATCTTTCAATTTCTGTTGCTGTGGTTTGTGTGGGCAGTCCTGCTTTGCTATTCTTGAGAGAACACATTTGGGTTTCAAGACTTTTTCAAGGAAATCTAAAAAAGAAAGATGAACAATAAAGGTTTCACAAATTGTGTTTAGGATGGCTTTGGTAAAGTGAGGATTGTTCCAAGGGGGGACTAGGATTTAGACAAAAATTGGACAATATGTTGTAGTGGTTCCCAACCTTTCTGAGATCTCTTACTGGTTTAAACTAGGGCCAGACAGATATATCAGTTAGCTGATATTACCAGCCGATATCGGCCTGTTGCAGATATATCTGTCCTGGCGTATATGTTCTTTAATATGCGCCAATATTAAAACGTTATTGTAAAACCAGAAAAAATGCTACGACAAGTGATTAAAAATGGTATAATTTCATAATTATCAGCAGAGGGCGGTACCACTTGGGCCCTAGTTTTAACTGGAATGTCCTTACCTTCAAGATTCAAGATTTTTATTTCACAAAATTGTTTAGGAAGATTGAGGGATAAAACTACCCAGCATTTCACTTTAAAAGCAATGATAGTTTATTTTATTTATTTTTTTAAAGGTAACAAAGCAGAGCAAGCAGAAAACTTTTTGCCATCCTTATGGGGCGTCCTGAGCCACAGGTTTGGAACCACAGGATTAAAGGATTCAGTTAAGGTTAATTTTTGGTTAAGGTCAGGTTTCGCTGAGGCTAGATACTATCTAGACTCAAGGGTTTCGCTCTATGTGCACTGACTTTTAATGTATTCTGTCCACATGTATCTACTGCATTTGCTATGGCCTATATAACTGTCTCTCTCCCTCTCTCTGTCCCCACTCACCTCAACCCCCCTCCGTGTCTCGGTGTGCCGGTGGACCAGAGGCTCTGCGGGAGACCTCTATACCACAGCACAGTGGAAATGTCACCCATAACACTCGCCTCAGGATGCCAATCACTTTACAGTGCTCCCCACCGTGAGTGTGTGTATGTGTGTATGAGGGAGAGAAAACGAAGTACGAGAGAGAGAGAGAGAGAGAGAGAGAGAGAGAGAGAGAAACCATGACACACCCATGTGTGCAAAAAGAGCATGCAACAAGTATTGATAAGTGTGTGCACCAAATCCCTCAAACCTCCTCTAGAATATAAAAAAAGATAGAGTCAAAGTGTATGTCTAGATTTATGTTTTTGCTCTGTGATGTGTGAGCCTCTGAGTGCCTCTCAGTGTTAATAAGCTTGTCCATCTAAGGGGATTATGGGTTGTCTGGTCAATGTGAGGACTACAGGTGTTTGTGGAACTATACATGATTATACATCAAAGCAATGAGTCTGTGTGTGTAAGTGCGTGTGTTTGTGAGCTGAGCGGTAGGCGGGCTTTGGTTAGGCATGAAGACAGAAACAGATGGAGTGGGTTATGGACAAATAACGCACATGAGCCTGTGAGAGAAAGGGAGTAAGCCCATGTCTGGGCACACATATGTGGCTTTGTTTGCTTTTGCGCATGCATGTGGCACTATCACACATGCATGCGGTGTGTGTGTGTGTGTGTGTGTGTGTGTGTGTGTGTGTGTGTGTGTGTGTGTGTGTG
>JAQLOL010000008.1:5721837-5776028 GCA_029783665.1 Naso thynnoides | reverse complement strand
TTAAGCCCGCCCAACGACTCTCTAAACACATAGAGCGCTATGATTGGTGAACACAAACAGTGTTCAGGACCTACAAAGTCCCTATGGCTCGTTGCTAGACGTACTGGCTGAGCCAATTTATTTACTGCCGCTAGGGGGCGTCTAGATTTCTAGACTATGAAAACAGAGCATCTCCAAAATTTCTACTTTCTAAGCTTAAAAGAAAGAAAAGAAAAGAAAAAAAGCTTTGTTTTTGGCTTGTGTCAATATTCTCTTCAGACTATTTAACAGGTTTTTAAATGATTTATGTATCCAAAGAAGAGCAGAATTTTATCAGCCACGATGATTGTGTCTTTAGTGTCACTACAAAATTACTTAATTTGGACATAAGCATGTTTTTCAAAATAAATCATTTTTGAAAGTCTGCACCACATCATTATGTGAAAATAACTTGTTTCTTACACCAGCAGTCACCTAAATATGTCTCTTAAAGGGGAAAAAAATGGTGCCACACTTTTCAGTTGCATAGTTAATCTACCCTCCGGGTTCCATTATGATTTATATTATATAATTAAATAATTTGTCCACAGGGATATATTACATTGGCTTTGCCAGGTTTACTATCCATGGTGAGCCTCATGATTTAATCATAGATCATAGGCAAACAAAAGGAGAGCAACTAATATCAGCTCCTGGACAGAAAATTGTAAACAAGCGCATTTCATCATTCCTTGGCAACATGTTAATAATCCTCGAATGTTTTGATGAAAACTGTAAAATTCCTGGAAAATAAAACAAACAAGAGCAAAGAGAGGGAGAAAAAAAGGAACCAGTATGTCAAGCAACTGTCTTATTTGTCTTAATAATGTCTTTTTATGCCGTACTAACGTCACAACTGTCAGTTGCGCACATCCCAGAGTTTCTCTTGCAGGATTTTTCCCTCCTTAAGTGAATGTTGGATTCAGCTCACTGGTCATGAATGAATCGGGGAGAAATGAGGCTGTCATGTCGGTCGAGTTAGCAACATGATTAAGCTGGATGCCAACCTTTTCTAACTTTGATGCATTCATGTCGGCTGTGTTTAATTCATGAACCGAGTGTGGAAGATTCTGACTGGTAAGAGGTGGCAGAGAGGATGGGGGAAGATGGAGGTAACATGTTGTAATTTGCAGGTTTATCACATTTTCTCACTTTCCCTGCCTGTGGCCAAAGTTACCTCTCTTTCTCTTGCTGTTTTATATCCTCTCTATGCAGCCAGCTTCTATTTACCATTACTCCCAGTGACCTGTGCTTTCTCCTCTCCCCTACATCAACCTTATCTCTTCACTTTTTCTGTTTCTGTTCCGACCTCTAAACCCCTCGCTCTCATCCAATGCTCTTCTCTTCCTTCGTTTTTTCCCATTGTACTCGCCTCTCTCTTCTCTCTCACAGGCATCTCTCTGCACCACCATCATACGCCTCTGAAATCATCCTCAGCTTTAACAACTCATATTTTATGCATTCTGTTCTCATGCAGAGTGACTAACAAACCCTCTTCTTTGCAACTTTGTGTATTCCATCTTATATTTTTTATTCCCTCCCAACATTTTCATTTCCTTCCATACCCGTAACGTCCTGTGCTTTATTGGCTCCTTTGCATCCTTCCTTTCTTTCAGAGCATCATTCTCCCTCGGTGAAGGAAGGCAGAGGAAGGATGAATGGTGAATGCTTGGCCTTCCTCCAAGCTCACATTTTCAATAACCAAGGGACATTTTAATGGTCCTTCTGCAAGGAAACACACGCATATTGATGCTTGTGTGTCCATGAGGGAATTTTTCTACATTTGTATCTGTGAGTGCAAATGTTTGTTGGTCCAAGTGCTGTCAGCTAGCTTGTTGTACGGCCGCCTAGCTAAATAAATACATCAGATGCCAGGCTCAAAAGAACACATTTGTCTGTCTCCCAGGAGAATGTGAATTATTTAACATGAAAGCAGGGAAGAGAGATGACTAACTGTAGCTGGTGACGTGGCTGGAGAGGAGAAAGATGGAGAACGATTGGGGGAGACCAGATGGGCATGGGTGGCACTGGGCCAGAGGGAGCTGGTATTAAAAGGGAGGTAAAAAAGTGTTAGTAGAGAGAATAAAAGACGAGTGAGATGCTCAGGAGAGTGGGTGTGAGCAAAAGCGGCTTTACAGGGAAGGGGGTGGGGCCTTTTTTACAAAAAACTCATCGGGAGAGAAAGAAGAGGAAAAACAAAGGCTCAAGAAAATAAAAGTCACAGGAAAAAATACGAGACGACTTCTGTCCAAGACAAGAAAAAGTCAGGGAGGACATAACAAGAAGTGACAACAGACAGAGGGGAAGAGGAGCGCGACAGAGGGAGCGACTTCAGAAACATATGATTGGGCGCTGGTGCCAAATTTGAAGCACACACGAGTGCACACGCACGCACACACTCTCTCTTTTCCGCATACACACACCAGATAAATCTCTGAGCTTCTCCAGCAGATTTCAGCCTGTTAACCTACCTCACCCTGTCTCACCCCAACTCACCCTGCCACATGGTCCCCACAGGGTGCAGAGGGGGAGGACTGGAGAGACAGACGCAGCATGTTAGAGTGTATATTGAAAAGAAGAGCGGAAATGAAGACAGAAAAGCGAGGAGAGGATGGAATGTAAAGAGGGAAACTCAGAAAACGAGGAGGTCGAGGACGAGGCAAACTAACCGAGGTTTTAGAGGAAGTCGTGGAGCACCGCTGAGATCAGTGGGATAGAAATTAAGTGCACACTTCTTCGGCAACATGGGGGGTAAATGGGTGAGGAAAGTAAAGACACGAGTGGGGGAAAGGGGAGGAGAAGGAAGGCGTGTAGTAAATTACAGAGGGAAGGAGAGCAATAGGAAGGAATAGCAGGGTGGTGAATGCGCCTGGAGCCGGATTGTGGGGCAGTAAACAGCAGAGATAATAGGAGAATGTGCTGAAGGCATGCGCCACACTCAGTAATTATATAGAAAGAGCAGTCTGCCTTAATTAGAACAGGATGGAGCTCAAGAGTGTGACAGAAACACACAAAAAACACACATATACACATGCACATGAAACGCAGCTCTTACGAGGTGAATTATTACATAATTTATTTTACCCACGGCCTGTTCCCGCTGCATTTCGTGATGAGATTGGAGAACTTGTGCGTGCCTCTCCGTGATTACATGTAGTGCAAATTCATGAATGCACACACGATATACAGCAACAATGCTGTGCAGTGCATGCGAGTCCTGCTGACAGTCCTGCTACACTTCAGTATATCACCTCTAACTATTCTTTTAATTCCCTCCTTTTGCTTCTAAATCTTATTACACTAGAGGACGCTGACTTGGCACATATGCAAATTTTCAATAGCATCCATCTAATTCACAACTCCAGGCTGGTCAAGTACCATTGAGCAACTGGGGATTAAATGTTTCTCAGTCAGTTAAGACGCCAGAATCTTATTCTAGTCATTCATAAATTTTTCTATAGTTTATTAGCGGTGCCTAAGTATTTAGAGGCAAAGTAAGGAGAACGGAGAATAACAACATTTTTGTATCACAAACAGTTTGTTTCAGCATTTCTACAGTTAGATAATAAGCACAAATCTGGACAGTTGTGATGTTCTAATTCAGCGGATGCTGATGTGTCACACAGATTTCAAGCCAGAACATCGCTAACGTGTAACTGCTTCTGTTAAATAATTTACTGCAGAATCCAAAACATCAGTTGAGGGGAATCATATCAACTGATTATAAAATGTTTGAATGACTGTTTGTGTTTTGTTTTGTTTTTTTTTTTAGTTTTATGCAGTTTGTTTACATGAATGTTAATCTAATCTAATGTGTCAGTGATCATCCCAGCATGCACCAGAGCAGTGCAGTTTGGACCAGTCTCACTTGGTTCATGTTCCCCCATTGTTATTGTGTTTTACATTGTACTGAACAAAGTTCAACTTTTTTGCATTTCATCCGCCGCTAGAGAATTTATTCAGAGTGAAATGTGGTTAAATTGCTGAAGCCGTGTGCATGAGCAGATGGAGGAGGAGAGAGGACGAGGAGACAAAAAGGAAAAGTAGAATTAGAATTTGAAGACGAAGAAGAAGCAATAGCAGAGGTAAAAGTAAAAAAAAAGTACAAGAGGAACAAGAGGATGATTACAATTTGAGTAGTTAAACTTCTATTCAAAGGCGGACTTATTCTTTTCTTTAAATCTGAACTCTACACAATTTCTAAGACCATAGTAAAAAAAAATAATTAAACGTCATTAATAAAGACAGAAAAAAAGATCATTGCCTGGAAACGTAAAGGTTATGGGTAACACTTTCTATAAAGCCTGTCTCTAAAATGCATTACAACTCATTATGAACATAACATATGTTGCAAGGTTATCCTTTGTGGGTCTTCATACTGCATTTATGTGCAAAATTATGTCAAAGCCCATCTATCGTATTTAAAGTAAACAAAAGCATTGCATGGACGCATTACAAATTTGAACTTTTGGACTTGTTGAATAAAGTTCACTTTAGTCTATCAGGAAATGAGTAAAATCTTGCCTGTATTAGCATTAAATCAACAGAAAAGTTTAGAGATGCACATTAACACCACAGATGCTGTAACCTGAAGTAATGCAGTGTCATCTGCGTCTGGCCTGACTGTTACACTGCGTGTGGTAATAATCCTCTCCTCCACTGAACAACACTATCAGCTTACACTGTTATCAGTGGCTGCTCACAGACTATTCAATATTATTGACCTGCACTGAGACACTTAGTACATTGCACTAATTCAGACAAACAAATACACTCGCGGGTAAATAAGATGTAGTTACAGAACCCGCACTAACTGTGTATAAACACAGGAATCAGCCGAACATTATGTTTATGTGATTGCCTGCATATCATTCATTAGATCACGTTTCACAGCAGTCGGTAATGCATGTCCTCAATGCACACGTACATTAGCGTGATTGTGACACGCACACTGCTGTAATCAAGCTATCCATTTCTACCAGACACACACAGAGACTCGATGTCTTTCTTCCCTGCACAGAATGACATCAACCACCGTAAGAGAGTGTGTTTGCTGTGTAGTTGCACATACTGCAGCGTGCTTCTGTATGTGTGTGCGCCCTTAGTTTATGTGTGCGTGAGCAGTCCCAGCGCAATTCCTCAGTTTAGTGGAGCATTACGGCTGATCAATAGCTCTGGTGCAGTGGGAGATGTCAGAGTTGGGGCTGCATATTCATGGCATTACAGCTGAACTGAGAAATTAGGCACTACAGGGGAAGTGTGTGTGTACTTCTATTCATATATGTGTGTGTATTAATGGGTAGAATGCTCTTAGGAAGAATGACAGGCACTGTAACTTAGTAGACCACACTTGTGCTCACAAAGGAAGATCGAGCACCAAAGATACAGTGTCTCTCTTCTTCATTGGTGCTGTCACTGGACTTCACCAGCCTTATCTACTCCATCTTTGACAACATGTCTTGCTTGTCCTGCTCTCCCTTCACTCCTGCTTTTCCTTCAATAGCCTGCATCCTCAGCTTTGTCTTCTTAGTTTTTCCTGACTTACTCCGCTCTCACTGTCTGTCAGTTTGACTGTTAGTCACATTTTTTTTGCCCTCAGCTCGGCTTTTTATTATAGAAAGAGCATTGTTGGTAATTACAAAAAAACAGGTCATGCAATACTCACTTTGTTTGCACACAGCCCAGCTGCCGATATCAGTAAGCAGCGCTTATCTCCAACTGTCAAACACTTACTGTCACATGAGCAGAAATTCTGCAGCACAGGCAAAGTTCTGCTTGATTTATGATCAGTATACTGTAGTTCCTTCCACCAACTTTGTGACTGATATTTTTTTCACTGTTTTTCTGATTGGTAACTTGTTTCTCTTAGTTTCTCTCTTCAAAAAATAAGCAACACTGCGTAAAACACTGAGGTTATTGGGAGGAGAAGCCAACAGGCTACCGAAGCTGCTCCTCATTAACTTTTCCCAGTGTAAAAAAGGGTGTAGGCAGTTAAAATATGAACAATGAAGAACTTTTTTATTTGCTTTGTTATCTTCTATCGGCTTCCAGGCGTCCCTCACTTCCCGTATGCCACTTGTTTTTTGACTTGGTTGTACTTTTAAAACACCATAGTCATGCAAACCTACAACTTCTACCCAAAATATACAGTCTTTTTGTTAGATGTAGTGTAATGATCTTAGATAAATCTCAGTCTATGCAGAACTCATAGTAGCAATATTTCACATAAATACGTCTGTGTCATTGGATTTGTTAGTGGGAGAACAGCAAAAAAAATGAGCAAATCCAGAGTGGCTGTCATTCTGCACAGCTGTGACCATTTACACCAGATGTATGATTATTATATCACAAGTATCTACGAAGCATCATCTGTGGTGATATCCTAATCCCTAACAAGCCTCAGAAATGTAATCAGTTATTTAGTTTCTAGCACTATTTTCAAAACAGATTTTACAGAGCTTTACTGCACAAACATGAAAAGAAAAGAAACGAAAGAAAAAATAAGCACTGGGAAATCAAATGATGCCTCCGATGTAAATAAAAGAATATTAAATCACATGAATTACCGTGACTCATTTCCAAACTGGGGGACGTGCAAACTTTCTCACTGTTTGTTCTTCTTTAGCAAGTAAAAATTAATACATGCAGAGTGGAAAATGGATGTGTTTTGTGCATATGCATCATTTAAACATCTGGCTTTTTGTTTGTAGGGAAGCTCAACAGAAACAAAAGTTGTCTGTTTTTATACGGTACAATCGTCTCAACATTTACGGTCATGCTGAGGTCAGGGTGACAAACATTATCCGTGTCTCATCTTAGGTAAATATAAGCCTGTGACTTGGTTCTGTAACTATAAAAATAAAAATACACCTAGTAAAGTGAAAACCAAACTGTGGAAGTGAACTCCCAATAACATCAATCAATTGTTATCGTCAACCAGGACAACATCAGCTCACTGAGGAGTTCAGCACTCCTAATAAATTACCCTTCCATCACAATGCTCACAGTCTGCTGTCCGGTGACTACACCACCCACGCTGCATTGCACAACAATGCAAGATGGGGTGTGAAAGCTAACAGCAACAGTCAGGCGATCAAACTGCTGCGGCTGGATGAGCAAAAGATTCCAAAACTGTCTGTGCGTGTTTACGTCAGAGTGCGACACCCCACGCCTCCCACTGCCTTTACACTGACAATGCTTCATCTAAGAATGTGTATGTGTGCGTGTGTGTGTGTGTGTGTGTGTGTGTGTGTGTGTGTTTGTCAGTGTGCCATTTAGTCCACATGTAAATGTTAGACAACAGGCTGCAGTGTTAAAACTCAATAGGGCACAGAGCGCATCAGTAACTGTGTTTACACTCTCACACACACGGACCGGGCAGCCTCACGGTTCACTTACCGCACCTCACATGTCGATATGTGCGACAACACTCTTTGGACGAGTGCATGAAACAAGGTAACATCACTGCTACATTGCGGCCCTCGGCATCGATGTCATTGCCAGTGTTAAACAAAAGCAGCAATGGACTGAGTTCGAGCGAGAAAGGCTGTTCTGTTCTTCTATTGTCTGTCTTTTAAAAATAATGTCCAGTCTGTATCCCTCTCTTTGTCTCAGCACTTGTTAACAGCTCTTTCTTTTTGATTTCCATCACAGTCTTTGCTCACATGCAAATATTTCTACTATTCACCTTCACTCTTACGGTATCTCTGCAGCTCCTGTCTCTCTTTTCACATGGATCAACGTCGCTTCTCTCTCATCCTCCTTCTGTTCTTTTAATCTGTTCTTCTATTCCCTACGAAATGCGAAACCTCACTTTTCATTTCCAACTTCTCTCCTTCTGCTTTCCTTTCTCTCCTCACATGCCCTCTTCTTTTCTGTTTGCCTGCAGAAGTCTTCATCTTATCCAGTCAATTCTTGCCCATGACTCTTAAAGGTCTTGTTTTCTTAAAGGGGAACTCCATCGATCTTAGACATCAAAGTCTGTTCACAGGTTTGAGGAATATGACTGCTTTAAACCTTTTTAAAAAACTGTGACTCCTGAGTACAACAATGTTAGGCGTACAAAGATCAAATGGTTTCCAGCTTTTTGATTGGGGTGCAAAATTTGTCTTATTTTGTTTCCTTTCAACATACCGACATGTATTAACAAAGTTTTTAAAAGTTTAGTTGTACAGAAAAACTTGATTCATTCTGACAAAAGAATGTACAAGCTAGATTTTTCTTTATATAGTTGTGACTTTGTTTTTTCTCTCATACCAGATGAATTGTTTACAGTTCTATGATATTTTGTCAAAGAACTAAAAGATGTCAACAGCTGAATTTACCAAATCAACTTTCCTGCCTCGATCTCCTGCAGTTGCATCTGTTTTACAAACATGTCTGTGCCTTCCTTTTTTTATTTGGTTCTTCAATTCTAATTTCTCCTTCTTTTTTGTCCTCTTTCATCTGTCCATGCATCCCACTGTCTATTTACTCATCCTACCTTCACAGCTGCTGTGTCCTTCCTCGTATCCGGCGCTGCAGCTGCACTTCCCGATGGGCACCAGCCACTCCCCCTCAGCGCTGCAATGCATCCTGGGAGGGCTGTCTGTGTCCACCTCGGAGTTGTTGACGCAGGTGCCTCGCACCTCCACCAGCGTGGCGAACGCAGCCTCAGCCACTGTGTCGGGGAACACTGCCAGGTTCTGGACGGTTGCAAGGCAGCGTTTGTAGTACACTCGCACGGCCACTAGGGCCACACAGGCGCCGACATCCTGGAAAGCCAGGTGGAAGCCTTTGCGGTTGAGGTGGCCGATCTCACGCACCTCGGTGTTCAGCTTCATCTTTCTCTCACCCAGGTCGCCCTGAGTGAAGCTCTCGTCGGCGGCGATGGTGTCGATCTTAGTGTAGCGGTCCTCCCGGGTCACACCCATGAGGTCCCGGTCTGACTCCACGTAGAGGAGGTTGAAGGTCTCCTTGCAGGTGCCCGCCACGCCGGGGATGCTGTTGCAGTCTCGCAGTGTGAACTGGAGCTCGACGAAGATGCGCTGGCCACCTCGACGTGCCACCCAGCCCGTCTGCAGCCAGTTGTTCTGCTGCGTGGGCTCCATCACATTACACACCTGGTACGTCCGGATTGGTTTGTACTTCTCATCAACACCGCTTATCTCCTCCCACTGAAGTGATGGAGGCAGGTGAAGAGGAGGGGGGGGGGGGGCAAAATACGCAGTTAAAACAACAGAAGAAAAATCAGTGGGGAGTGAAATGAAGAAAAAGTAAAGTTAGGTGGGCGAGAAGCAACAGAGATCATGAAAAATAACGTCAGAGGACAAAGGAAGAGAGGATATAATGACATAATACGATGAGTGGGTGTGTGGGTGTCTTAAAAACAACTGGGACTGAGATTCTTTAATAACGTCACACAGAAAATGACAAACTACACAACTGCAGCCATTACATAAGCACAGAGTGGTGTTTCTAAATCTTTGGGTCTGACCGTGGTTGCTTTTTCAGGCAGTTATTTTATTTATTTATCCTTTATATCTCCACCCACCTTTGGTTTTATAAGTTATGGCAGTTGAGGAGTGTTTGTTAAATTATTTCTGCCTACACTTTGCTGCGTCATCCCAAAGAATTAAACTTTGTTTTCTTTTTCTTTTTCTTCTTTTAAGGGGAAAGCTAGGAAGGGAGGGTCTTTAAACAACCTCTGCTCAAATTTAGATTATACTTCTTTCCCTCCATGTTCAGTTATCATAATTTTGCTTCAAAATTACATTTAAAACATGGCTTTTGTATGCTTTTGGCCATATAAAACTAAAATAACCTGCGAGAAAATGATTGTTACATTAACATATAAAGGATTTCAACAGGGTAAGAATACCTTCAATTCTGCTATCACTTCTATCAGGCAAATTGTGCCAACTCACAGATGCTGTTTTACTATTATTTTGACACATGAGGGGAAGCCTGGTCGTGGTTAGTGAGATCCCTCCTTCACTGTGAAACACTTTGAGTATCTTGACTGGTAGAAAATCTTTATATTAATCCAATCCATTATGAGGTGTTGCATTTTTTCTTTGTCAAATAGAGGATACCAAGAAAAAAATTGAAAGCGAGCCATTACCTTCTACACCACTACTATAATTTTCCTATAGTCCCTGGGTTTGTCCATTACCATGGCAGAGTTAATACTTCTGATCTATTTTCAGTGAGAAAATTTGAAGTTTCCATCAGATATATTATTAGTCCAGTCCCTGAATGATTAAAAGCTCCACGTCACTGTCTTAATTACAGAACACTTTGAGTTGACAGAGCTGAAAGTGAACTGAGCATCAAATGTGGATCTATCACTCTATCTCACATACACAAACACACACACACACACACACAAACACACAGCAGACCAGACAGTGTAAACAGATTATGTGAGATGGTTATATGATATACTTCACTACTGCAAAGATGACAAAGTCAAACCAGAAGCAGTGTGTCTCTCTCAGTTCTACTGGGATTGATAGTTGAGTCACACCAGTCTATTAATCTTACATTTAGTTTTGCATGCGGTTCAGCAGCCACCTCAGGGTGACAGTTACTCAACACACTCTGCACTAAGCGGTACATATATGTACTCTGTGCTGCATATGACAAAACGTGCTCAACTCCCAAAATGTGCGGTTACATAAGAGACATTCTGGATGTGCTGCGTATGTAAAGGCCGGCCTCCAGGTGGAGAGCAGGTGACAAACTGCTTCAGCACAGCTACATTCTCTAAAAAGACCCCCTCCATTTGTCTTGCAGTCATAACTTAGCGTCAAGGTTTTTACAAGCCAAATCGATCGATTCGGAGGGGGACCATTTATCTGTGGCAGTGTATACTCATACTGTATGTGTGGCTGCTTTGGATAGTGCAGCATTCTAACCCAGATTTGTGCCATCGATTAATGATAATGATGAGCTCTGGATGATAAGCAGAAAAATAGGAAAGACACAGAATGAACAGGGAGTGTCTGGGCCGACTGTTAAGCATGTAGCTGTGATGTGGAGTGAACAAGCATTTAAACAAACATACAATGACAAATGCAAGTAATACACTTACTCCATTGGGGGGATATGACGTCCAGCCAAGCTCTGCCTGAGTCTCTTTAGAATTCAGCAGCACCACTGCAAGAAATAAAGGGGAAAAAACAGACATGGGTAAGGGGCCAATTTAGGAGGGACCACAGGGGCTTTTATTTTATCTTGTCAGGAACTTCATCAAGAGCACAGAGTGTCATGGGTGCATAACAGCAAAATTCTATAAAGACTAACTACAAAGGAAAAAAAAAAAAAGAAAAAGATTGTATGGGTCTAGCAGTAAGCGCAACATAACATGTTACATTTGGAATAATAAAAGATAGCCATTAACACTGAGGAAGGCTTGTCTATGTCTGCTGAGGGCGAACATGTCCTTTGACAAGTGCATTAATGCTTCTGTTGAGGACTTGAGCTGGAGCTTTCAAAACAAGTCACCAGACAAAGAGTAGCCTCAGTTAGCCTGTGCTGCTGCAGCAGAGAAAACACTGGACTTAAAAGCCCGTTTCCTGTGCGTTCTCCTTTCAGCACCACAAACAGGGAGCAAGAGTGAGCTGTGAGAATTCAGGACCGTGGACAGAGGCACAAGAAATAAAGCTGTGTGAAGCCTGAGGAAACCCACAGAGTGAGGGCAGTGTTTCCTCTAACGGTCAACTTAAGGTCAGGCCTTAAACTGGGTCACAGACCAGTTTTATTGGGTCACTAATTGGAACAGAACAGAATTCTCTGCAATAATATGATACATGAAGTGATTTGCAAAATTTATAGAGAATAAAAGTGTTGATTTGTTCATTTGATTACATTTTGTTGCTAAAACATTGATACATTTACTCAGGCCAACAGTATGCAACATAAACTAAGACTGTGTCATGTGATTTTTTCAATTTTATTTCTCTGACTGCAGTTCGTCTTTACAAAGTAATTGCTTAGTCGTTTAGTCTATGCATTTAGAAAATAGTTAATCAGCAACTGTTCCACAACTGATCGATTCAGTTATTTTTTTAGAAGACCAACAAATTTTCTGGTTCCAGGTTTATAAAAATGAGGGTTAGATTTGTTTAGTTTCTGTTTCTGTTTTTTATTTACAGTATGAAATTGAATGTTTTTGACTCAATGTATTTTTACACTCTTGGCAGGATAAGACTTTTGATAATTACAACAGGCATTTTATATTTTACTAGCAGATTTATACAAGTTTATTTTTGGCTTCTCACCATATCTTCCTATCTTATACAAATGTTGTTCAACTTCGACCTTGTGTATACCTTGGTAGTTCACCTTGGTAGTTCTCAGACTGCATTTTAAACCCCTTTCACTGCCGTTCATGTTGAAACACGGTATAGAAACACTATAGGACACATGAAAGTTGCTAGGTATAGATAATTTACCCTTCTGAACAGACCATGTGCATTTAATTTGTCAGAAAACACTAAGCGAGAGAAAGAGGTGAGCCAGGAGCTGTTGAGACAAAAGTTATTACGCCTGGAAAAATAGTTCCACAAAAGTGCTACCTTCCTAGCTCAAACCTTAGCATGAGGAAGGACTTTGACACAGAGGTTCTTTCTAACTAACACTGTCACACATTTTTAGTTTCTCTCTGTAACACTTATTGAATATGGACAAAATGTACACAAATACAATATCTCACAGATAAAGCTACTTAAGAAAAAAAATGGGTGGGGTTTATGTAACCTCTGTGGCCAATGTTGACAAAGGACAATGACATGCAGTAACACAAGTTTGGTCCTTTAAGACAAAAAGATACTCTGACATAAAATAATAATAATAAACTATAATAAAAGTACATTAAGAGTAGTCTTCAATTGCCGTAATACTGTTTTTACCTAAGTACAGCATTGGTACACGTTGACCACTGCAAATAATCCCTGACTACTGTTACAGGTATTGCCTGTCAGTAGTGCTTAAGCACTCTGCTCAAACCAAAGTTGGCATAGTAACCAAGATGCCATGGTTCACTTGTCATGATGTCTTTGAGCAGTCAGAGTGAGAACAGTCGTTGTTTTACACTCAGTAGTATGCAGCCGGCGTACACGGTACCATCATCAGCACATTTATCTTAATCTATAATGCAATATCAACATCTGTAGCAGCATATGGTGAGCTGCATTAACGCCCCATTTTTAAAGGATTTTGCTGATATTAAAGTTAACCATGCTTTAAGCCTGTCTGCTTAAAAAGACTCCCCCCCACACACACACACACACGCACCACCACACACTGTTTCAAACTCTGGTACAGTGTTTCCAACACCTACAGCCCTTAAGGCAATATGAGCCCTGACAGGCAGACAAAGCCACCATGTGCAAAGAAAGCATTTTTTTTAATCCTTAGAAATTTTCAATTGTGTGGTAGCGCGCTTTTGACTTTTGTTTTGTGCCTCTTCAGCATCCTTGAAAAGGCTTAAAATCAAAAATAACCTGCGCAACTGTCAAGAGTGGGCAGTTGCATCTCTCTGACAAGTCATCATTTCTCCTCATCCTAAGCAAAGCTGGTGCTCTTGAAAGGTCTTTAATCTCACACCCGCTGCTATATGACAAATATTTAGCAGTATTGACATTAACAACTTGCACATGGACATCTTTGTGAGCAAAGAGCAGAAACCTACGCAGTCTGACTCATGATGCAGGCCGGGTAAGATGTTGCCACTCAGGATCAGTTATCTTACTGACTCATGCCCTGAGCAGGAACTTTGATACCAAGATATGCTGATATACTAAATTCAAAGGAACGTTTTTGATGTTTTACATTTGCGGAGAGTTGCTAATGGTAACATACACCTCTAAATCTTTTTTTTTAAAAATAAACCTGCATATGACTTGCAGCAAAAATACAAACATTTTCTGAAAGGTGTTCATTTTTTTGACTCCATCTGCTCAGAGGAAGAATACTGATATAGGGTTACATAAATGCTTTTAAAGCTTCACAAAAAAAAGACAGCTCTTCAGTGTCACCACAGTTGGATAGCCAAAACCCTGAGAGGCCAACGAGAGCGAGTAGTTCTTTCTTCCTTTTTGGGTTTGCTTGAAAAGGAGACACTGACGCCTTGGCAAGAGTGCAAGGAAGCCTTGCTGAACCGCGAGAGATCCTTTACTAAACACTTAACTTTATTGTTTTTTAGGTTAACACTGCTGGGTGCCCAAAGCGTGGCTCTGTGGTTAGCTGATAACATGGAGGCATTTGGAGAAGATTAGAAGGGGAGAGGCCAGGGGTGCTGAGGCGGGAGGCGAGGAGAGACGATGAGAGGAAATAATCAGCAAGAGGAGAGAGCCAACATGAAAGAGGGTGAGACAAAGAAGTTTAGTCAGCAAGAGGGGCAGAACAAAGAGAAGGAAGAGGGGAAAGGAGCACATGAAGTGCAAATAACTGAATACTCTGGGTAATACACAGAGGGATCAGTGTGCCTTAGTGAGCAGTCAGTCAGTCAGTCAGAGTGAGACTCGGAGGACAAGGTTGGCACTATGATCACACACTGAATACATAAGTCCTGTAATCACAGCCTAGTTAGACAGACTAATGGGCCTTAAGGGGCAGGAGGGTGAGCAAGAAACACAGACAGATAAGAGTGAGAGACAGAGAGGAAGACAAAAAAGTTTAGCAAAGAAAACCAAAGCAGGGGAAGGAAAAGAAGAAGAGAAAGGAAAAGTTTAATACAGAACACGTTACAACCAAAACTCTCTGTTTGCCATAAGTGACTAACAGCCGTGACACATTAGCTACTAAATTCTAATTCAGCGGTCGTTTCATAAGTAATAGCCTACCATTACGGCGACAATGTGCATCCGTGAGCCAATTTTCTTCTTTTTTTGTCCGTTTGGTTTCAGCCCAATTAGGGGCAAATAAGATGAGGCTGACCTTCATCGCTATTAGATTAAAATCAGTCTATCTAGATGACAAATACACATAAAGAGCATCAGTCTGCTTAAGCCACATTATATGAAGAGCAATAGCAAAGAAAGCATGAGTTATGTCAGGTGAGAGGAGGAAGTGTTGATCTATTCACTTTTGTTTGAATTCAAGATTAAGAATGAGACGACATGGAAGAAGGCAGAAGAGTTTTTCCACAAAAATCAGAGTGGACTTCTTAAAATCTTTTGAAAAAGTTGTGAGAAAAGAGAAAGAAACTATATTAATTATCCCGAGAAGGCAGAAACTGCCCTGCTAACGGACTGAAGGCTATTCTGATATTTTCACTTTAAAGTCTCAAGTCCTAAGAGCCAATCTTTGTGATAAGAGGCGAGGACAAGCAATTTTAAAGGGAAGTTTTGTGCACTTTAGAGTGGACGACATCTGTGTTTTTCTCTTAGAAATGAGATCTCTAAAGTGTGCAAACATGCATTATGGGAAGAGTGAAATTGCAGATTTTAATAAGGTGCGCTTTGTTGGTGTGGTCTTGCAAATGCTTGAATGTCGTTGCAGGAGGTGGAAGTTTTAAGGGACTGACGCTTTCCTCTTTGTTTTTGCACTGAGGGGTGTCATTAAAAGTGTTTCTAAACTCTAAGCGTTTCTTTCTTCCTCCCTCACCTCAACCGCTCTTTCATCTCTCTCTGGTTTGTGTGATGTATTAATTGAGTTGCTCAGCCTGGCTGACATGCAAAGGATGAGACAGAGAGAGGGAAGCACTGAGGGAAGAGACAGCAGTGGGAGATAAACAACTAAAGCACTCAGGTCAAGTATTCACAAGAAAGCGAGGCAGGGGGTTTGATGCACCAACAGCACTCAGGAGGAAAATAAAAAAGTGGCCTTTGTCAAGTGTGTAACCAGCTCTTACATTTCTATTTTTTTCATAGCGATAGATGGCAAAATGAAAACAGCTCTGTCAGAGAGGCCAGTTTCAAGGGTTTCCAATGTTAAGAGTTCCTGTTATTTCTGTGAGAACTAAGTATGTGCAAGGCCAAGTGTTTAATCTGACAGCAGTAGCAAAAAGCGGAGAGAACAGACAAAATCTGGTGCAATGCATTAATAATAAACAAGTGTATGCATAAGGAACATAAGTTCTACCTGCGACATTTTGTCACATCCAAAGAAGGCAGCCTTTGCAAAAACACAGACCGAAAATACACAGTACGGCACACAAAGATGAGTTAAATCTCTCCCAATGAAAGAAGCTCATTTTATAACTCCTCTCTGTATTGTTCTTCAGTTTCATGGCAGGATTAGCACTGTCTTTGGCTGTCCTCACTATGACCTGTAGGCTACTTATCAGGCAGCCTACCCCAAGACAGACCACGGGGCTCAGGAAGCTCAACCTGCCCAAAGAGAGAGCGCAGAGAAAGGGATAAGCTCAGGCTCCACTGATGCTCCACTGGGACAACTATTGTCCAGTCATTATCCTTCTTATACAACAGGAATGCGGAGGAGGAACTGAAACTTTAAACAGGCTGAAAGTAAAATGAAAGGCATGAGAAAAAAAGTTTAAGATAACAAAGCTGTAGCCGTGAGATTTGGACTGTAGTCAGACTGAGTCACGATAATGGAGACTGACTTGGACTCAACTGCCATTAGGCTTGACTAATACGAAACTTGACTCCCTTAAGGCTCAAACCTGACTTGAGTCTTGAAAGCGTAAACATTTAGGTCTCAGGTTTAAAGTAACTGCCATGCATACACATATACACCAGAAATATCCTATTTGCAACCTCACTTTTTAAAGACATATGTCTTTGCCCTAAAAAAAACACTTGAGACTTGACCTTAACTTTGACTTGAGACTTTTTGATAGATTTGACTTGGCTTTGTATTAACAGAGCTGACTCAGATTTGTCTTAGTGACTCAAGACTTTCTTTGACAGACTGAACTCTTGATTAAGACGACTTGATGACTTGACTAAGACTTGCTTGAACGATCTGAGATTGTCTTTGGTAGATCATACTACTTGTTCCTATGATTTATGACCTAACTAGGAGCTCTCAAATTCACTTAAGACTTCATTTAAGCCTATCCCTTTTATTTGAGACTTGCTTCTAAAGACTGAACACTTGACTAGCCCTTGTTTCTTGAATTGAGACTCAGACAATGACCTGTTTAAATGACTTGAGACTTGACTTAGACCTATCTCTGTGAGTTGAGACTTGACAGACTAATGACTTGACTTAATCTTGTCTATGTGACTTGGGTCTGGACCAGGACTTGACTTTTAAAGGTAAAACTTGTCTTGACTTGTTTTAATGAATTCAGACTTGACTTGGACTTGTCTTCATTACTTTGTGTCTGGCTTTAGACTCAACTTCACCTAAACTTGTGTCAATGTGTTGAGATTTGACTTGTCTTAATTCCTTAAGACTTAAACCGGATTTGCCCCAAAAGGACCTTAAAAACATTAAAAGACAACTTTTCTGCTGCCCTATCAATAAATGCACAAAAAAGCCCCAAAAATTATCTTTAAAAAAGCTTAAAGAAGATACAAAATTAATCAACTGACCTGATAAACAGATGATGGAGGAAAATGCATGAAGGTACTTAAGAGAAAAAGTGAAAGACTTAAAGATGTATCAGATATTAAATGAAACACACAGGAATGCAGACCTGTAACAGAGATTTTATAGGTGGTAGTTTGTTTATCCCTCAGGAGGGAGACTGGTTCTTCACTCCCCCCTCTAAACAGAACTGTTGAAGCAGAAACATCTTTGAGGCTAGTTGGGATTTACAGTCTTGCTCGAGGACTCTAGAGCGGAGTGGGAACATGGCACTTGGAGGGCCTGAGTCGCAGCACCTCATATGACGGATGATCTTCCTGTTTGCTACACCACCCTGCTGCCCAAAGACGTGGGAGGCGAGATAATATATAGTTTGACAGAAGCAATACAGTAATACTGCTGTAGAACAGATAAAAAAGGATAAATGGGTGGGGATATGAAGTGTCACATAAAAACACAAACAGTCACATAAAAGATAAATGCTGTGTATAAACGCACACACACACGAATCTGGAATAAACACGCACGCATACACAAACACGCACACCATCTGAGACAAATGGTGTCGGGGCACTCACTTTGTCCCTGAGACACACGCACACGCACACACACACACACACACACACACACAAACAGATAGCCAACCAGTGGTGCCATAATAGTTCTTACAGCAGAGTACATTAACTTGAAATGGGGCACTCCTTTTAACACAGTCATTAAACTTTCAACTTCGGTTATGTGACGTTCTATAAAGAGACTTGGCTGTCTGCTTCCTGAAGCCCACCACGTAATTACCTGCATGATGCATGACAATGGGGTGAACGGTTGAAAGCTGTCATGGTTCAGTGCATTTGCCTCTAATCTGTACAACATGGACATAAGCTGTATGAACTATAATAGGGTTGATTTGTTTTATTTTACTAATTGCTAGTGCTTTAATCATAATCAAGTAGTAAGAAGAGCGTGCCACAAGTTCTCAAAGGCAAAGCGGTGCATTTATATTGCTTGTTTTGTCCAATCGACAGTCGAAGTCATTTAATTTACGCTGATAATCAAACATGCGTGCATGCAACATTTTCTTCCTGGCCTTTTTTTTGTTGTTTTGGACTATTTAAAGTGAAGATTTCATGTACTTCCGCTTAAAATGTTTTTTGTTAAAAAAATATGTCCATACGTGCATGAATATGTGTGCTAAATCAGCCAGACGGGCATTATAGAAATAGCCTAGTTTATCTTTTTAATGCCTAGTCAGTGTCAGTAACTGTCAGCTTGCACTCTTTCTGAAGAAGCAGCGCAATGAGTCGGCATACAAACGGCATAGTTCTGTTATACACAGCACAAACAGCAACACCACTTTTAGCCACCAGCAAATCCACCACCATCATCCCTCCGACTGCCTTTGAGATCTTACGACTCCGTTCCTTCCACCACAAAACATCTGTAATCATACCCAAAGAAAAGGGTGTCTGACGGCAATGTAAAGGGCTTTTTTTTTTTTTTTTTTAAATGTAGTGTACACATAAAGGGACATATACAGAACATATATTTTGGTGGGTGGTCTTGTTAGTGGCTAAATGACATGTTGCTGTTGGTTTACAACAGTAATGTGCTGTTTTCTGCCGATGAAACAGTTGCTTCTAGACAAGACATGAGTGCTTCATGATACAACCGCACACAAAAAAACAAGCATCCCTTCAAATCTGGTAAATCTGAGATTTCGGTTTTCTATGTAAGGATGCATTCTGTGGACTGCTGGTAGGTATCAAGGTGCTTATCAGAGTTTCAGCATCAGAAATGAAAGAATTTAAAACATTTTACAAAAGCATAGGATGTGATCAAGGCTAAATCTGATGGGAAAAACAGGTGCTGTACAGGAAGTCCTGTCACTGGAACCTTGAGAACTGAGACTACCTTTCTAAATTCAATCTTCGAGGGCATATACAGTAATTCATATAGTACGTAATGTCCCTCCAAGTCTCTCACACATAAATTCCCTTTCCATTCACTTTCAATCTCTCACACCTTATCTTCCTCATCTCGTCATCCTGTAACTCTCAGTTTTTTTCCCATTTCCCCCTCTCTCTACCTCTCCCGCAGTGCCAGTCCTGAATCTGAATGACCACCTGTGAAGACAAATCGCCTCCAGGAGGAATAAAGCGAGTGTGTGAGTGTGTGTGTGTGTGTATGCATGTTGGTGTGTGCTCGAGGGCATGAAAGAAAAGAGTCATTGAGTGAGTCAGAGAGGCCGTGAAAGCAAAAGAGAAGGGACGAGGGAAAAGCAAAACTCAGAGTGAGGGATGACTGTAAAAACAAAACAAACAAAAAAAAAGAATGACAGGTTGAGTCAGACGCCTTAGGAGGGGAAAAAAGGCGCTATTAAAGTTAAACGTGCTGCTCCTGAATAAACACACACCT
Source organism: Naso thynnoides (assembly GCA_029783665.1). Classification (NCBI taxonomy): domain Eukaryota; kingdom Metazoa; phylum Chordata; class Actinopteri; order Acanthuriformes; family Acanthuridae; genus Naso; species Naso thynnoides. Next base: position 5,756,111 of record JAQLOL010000008.1, on the reverse strand, counting down.
GCCAGGTGTTTTTATTACAATATGTTTCCAAGCTCCAAGGCGTAGACATTCCTTCCTTTATATCTCCCACACAGGAGAAAGATAGAGAAAGATAAAAAGACTGGGAACTGAAGGAAAGAACAAGAGCGGCTGACAGGACCAAAGCCTGACAGAGCAAAAGACAGAGAAAGAAAGAAGACTAGAGGCCAAGAAGGTATATTTATTTAAAGGGTCTTGTAAAAGGTTGTAATTGGTTTTCTTGACTGCTATAGTGAGAGCAGTGAGAGCGCTGTCAGGTCTTATTGTTACAACAGAATGCCTTCCAGGTACAAGACTGAGAACATACTTTCTTCTACAAAGCAGGTCAGGGGGACACATGCAGCAAAAACTTGATTTGAAAAACATCAGATTTATGTACCTCTGAAACAATTGCAAGTATCAAAGAATGTATCAGGTTACATTATGGACACAAAAATCCAAAATAACTTCTTCTCCTGCGTGACTTCTTGGCTCAGGTTCAGTCAAGCCACTTTATCCGTGGTTTTCAGTGAAGGGGCGAGCCGTTTAAAAGAAACAAACGGACCATGCAAGTAGAACTATTTAGGGATGGAAAGAGTAGTAAGCGAAGGGACGAATGTAGACACCACTTCAGGAGCCGTCGCAGCGCTAAGAGCAAAGTGCTGGAAATAAAACGCTGGAATATTCAATGACAGAAAGCATCCAGGGAAACATGTTGGTGAAAGAGACTCTTTCAGATGGAGACATAAATAGAAAAGACGTAAAAGAGTGAGAGGATGACCAAAGAGATGGCACAAAATCAAAAAAAGACAGTGAGAGACATTTCTCCATGATTGATTCAGCACTCTAGTTAGGTGTTCTTACGCTGCGCTGCAGGTTTAAACAAATCAAAAGCACATTAGTGACTAAATGTTTTATTCTGCAGTATGACAAGGGCAACTAAAAGAGGCTTTTGGAAAATAACAGGCCTTCGACTGAACTTAGTGAATAAAACACAGGATGCTTCAATACTTAATTACTAATATTTTGTTCAAGAATAACTGGAACTTTTAAAAACTTTCAGTGTAATTAAATAACAAGCTATGATTTCCTCTGGCTCTCATGCAACCATATATGATATGATATGCATTACCCTATTTATAGGATTTGTAGCATATAGCAGCTCTGTAATGTTAAGGCAATCAAAATGAAGTGAACATATGTGCGGTGCTCAGTGAGCCAGCTTTAAATGTTCTTACATAACTTAAGGGCTTAAAGAGTTCTGAGCCATACATGATGAGGGACAAGTGCCCATTGGCTGCATGTTATAAACTACTATGTTTCTGAGGATGGAAGTTAAGTAAAGGTTACTTATACAGAAGAAGTTCTGTATAAGTGAGCTTGAATGTGAAGACTATCGCATGGCTACATTCGTACAGTGGTATGTATGTAGAAAAACATAGCATTAGTCTATTTTGCGAGGCTCATTCAGTTCCATTAGTGACATCTATTATAAAATAAAAATGTAACACTTACTGCTAACTAAATCTAAGAAAGTTCTTTAAAAAAAAATGAATGTTGAAGACTTGAACTTGAGACTCGAGGTTTGGGACTTGTGAACAATCTTTTCTTTTTTCTTTCGAGCAGTAACGAGGTCCGACGAGCTGAATCTCATTCCCTTCTCAATGCACACACATCATCACCCATGTGTGATCTTTACTATCTGTAATAGAGTACATGCTTTGAATTCCATAGAAAAAGCTATACTGTGTTCTAAGCAGACCGACTGGCATGCAGTAGATGAATGCTCATTACCATCGTAAGAGACTTGAGGCTTGACTTGAGACTCAAGGTCAAAAACTTAAAACTCAACTTGGTCTGAGCTCAAAGACTTTGCGTGGTGTGAACAGCAGCATGGGAACTGCTTTGTGCTTATCCGAGGCTTTTTGGCTGATTCAATATGTAAAAACAGTTTTGACTCGTCTGTGACAGAAATCACTCTGATTGGCTGTTAAGGTAAGTGGATCAGCACACCAAAAAAAGACAGACGCAGAGAAGGAAAGTCACCTGAGCCTGGTGCTGTAGCTTCCATGATCACACACATTTAGTGCAGCTTGTCTTTGTTTTTCCCCTTTGTCTCTTCACTAATATCATTCGTAATTTTTATCAGATATATTATCATTTAAAAGTGGCAGTATATATAAGATTGGTTCATAAAATGCTACTTAATCACAACAATGGTCTGTATACTGTATTTGTGGAGAGGGATTTGCTTTGGCACAGGAGCAGCACGTACAAGCCTTTTGGTTGCCAGCTATTGTCTACGCGGTGTAAACAATATTAAGTTTCTCATCATATGGCTAACATTGTAAAACGGCCGTTTTCTGAAGTTAAGGCATCAAGACTTGGTTAGGTTGAGAAAACATCACTGGTTTTACACTTCTGGTTTCGCACAGATCTTGAACCACATTCTCCTGGGCAAAAGTTCTGGGTTCAACCCTCCACTCTACCCTGACCTGCTCCCGTTTTGGGATTTTGTCTCTCTACTTTGTCAGGTGGAGTAGTTACAAGCGTCAAAAGGTGACACTAAAGGGTTAAGACTTACTGTACGGTCACACCGCTGGCGACCTGAGCAGCAGAGGATGCTCTGGACACCAGCATCGCGCTGCCTGCTCACTGCTTGCGGTCGCCAGGGAGCGGGTCCTAAGCAACACTGCAGACATCACGTTCGGTTGTGACCAATGTCAAGTTTGTAGTATAGTTGTGGTTGTAGGTGGCATATCTTCCGTTCTCCAGTCCATTCATCATGGAGCGCACTTTGGTGAGCCTTCTTTGTGTTGGAGCAATTTAGGTCATAAAGCTCTGGAAAACCAGAGACCGCAACAGTTAGCTTCTCCTCCATTGTCATCTCCATAGCAACCCAAAAAAACGGTTGAGTGGCGCGGTGAGAAGCGTCACTCAAATCCCGGTCTGCAATTGGCTGCTTCAGCGCCAACGCCACTTATTTGCATGAATCTAAACTTTTCTCTACTCTCCTCGTCGCTCTGGATGCTGGCATCTTGCCGCCACTTGCTGCTGCCACAGCGTCAGACGCTCCTTGTCGCCAGCTCTCATTGAAAATGAATGACTTCCAAGTGTGTTTAAAGCCTGTTGTATGTTTCATGGATGCTTAAAGGGTCCTTGTGTGTTTGTATGGTTCTGAGGGAAATGCGAAAGTGTTGGTATTTGACAACCTGCAAATAAGGGCAGGCGGTTACACTCCATAGTCGCAGTTGGAATGTGAACCTTTTTGAATGAAAGCACTCTTTCAAATGTCAAAAACACATAAAGTTTAAAGTTAAAATGGTATGCGCGGCATTCCCGTCTCCACACAAGCACACACGTTATGTTGTTACATGCACTTCCGAATTTGTGCATGCATTATACAAGTGCTCCTGCATCAGCAAATGTCATGCATGATTGGACGTTAGAGACTTTGAATGCCAGCATTTACTGGATGGATATGTATGCGAGTGTATGCGGGTATAAGCTCAGCGCCCATGTGTTTAAATCCCCACATACACACACGGATCCCTGGTTTTAATTCTGGGAATGCCTCACTTGCAAGCCTTTCAGAGAGCTGTTAAATAATAGAAATCTGTATCTTTGCACTGTGCTACTACTTCCCCCTTCTCCTCCCTTAGTCTCTCTTCAGTCCAGTCTGCCAGGCAGTCAGCAGACTGCATTATTTAACTAGACACTCTTTCAGGCCAGTGTGTTGAATAGAGCCTGCCAGGGCTTTATAGTTTGATGTCACCGCAACAGAGAGCGCAAGAAAACATGGCCAGACAGGGGACAGGAAGGACAGGGTAGCAGTGTGCATGACGAAGTAAGAGTTTTTGTTTGTCATCTTTTCCTGACAAGTTCATCCTGCCGTCAGTTTTGTCCTCTCCTCTCTGAAACTCTTTCTACCTTTTCTCTCTCTCTTCTCCGATTCCCTCAGATCACCTGTCTTCACCTCCTCTCCTCTTTTTCCATTCACCCCTTCCTTGCTCCCTCCGGTCCTCCCCCTCCTTCATTCATAAGCGAGCGAGGAGAGGGGAGGGCAGTGCCGTTACATAAGCGCGAAGAAGCTCCTAGGTTTAGTGCTGACTTTGTTTTCCCTCTGGTTCAATTTGAGAACCACTTTAGATTAAATTAGGTCGTCTTCGTCTACATTCACCTCTTCGTCTCTTTCACTCTCTCCCTCCCTTCTTCGCTCCATTCCACTCTCTTTTATTCACAGACAGCAAAAAGAATTAGAAGAACCTGCAGTGATCCTGATGTTTACAGGTCTGACAGTGGCTCAGCATGCCTATGAAACCATAACAGACCAACATTTTGAGTAAATCGTACCATCATCCATATGCATCTTAAACAATTCTTTTATTTTTATTGTTTTCCTTTCAAGTTGTTTTTCTCTTGCATACATTCTGCACTCACTCTAGGGTTTAAACAGTCCACAAAACTTACGAAACAGATGAACACACACTACGCACTCATAACATCATTGTCTCTCCAGTATTTCCAAAGTGCTCTGCAAAGCAAACATCCCGCTGTGCACAAATAAACAAAACACGCCATCCAGTCGCTGAAAAGTAGACACATCAACAACATTGTTTCACAGAAAATTAGGCTCCAAAAACAGATTTAGAGTGAGGTTAAAGCCTTAAAAACGTGTATTGTATAAACATTTTGGTACAAAGAAATAGGTTAACCAGCAATTCTCTCACAATTTCTGCTGTGGCGCAGCAGCCCTGCTTATAGAGCACTTCTAGTGCAACTGGAACATTCGATTTCTTACAGAAAACTCTGCCATTCAGGACACATAAATTGATCCCAAAGTGGCGAGAGGTGATGTGTCAGGTATGTCAGACTCGGCTCAGGACTGAGAAATATAGGAATTTTACCGACATAACAAACATCAACATCAACAAGTCTCAGATGGAGCTGCAGGAGCCAGTTATAGTGCAAACAACAAAGGCATTAATTTCAAAAAGACAAAAACACTGAAGCAGACGGCTACGAAAAATACAACCTGCCATATAGAATGTAAAGAAAAACGATTATTTGAAGCAAATCATGCAGTAACACATACAAACTTTATACAATTGTATTCCCCAAAAGTGGTGAACACCTCGCTTGTGAAGACTGACTCTTTAATACCCAAATCAGCCATTATACTATTACCTATTACCAATAAACCTGTTTAACTGTGCAATGTCCCTGTTTGTGCTTTTTAAGTATTTCTCAACTTTACCCTCTCCAAACTTGTTTGTAAATAGTTACTTGCATCAATCATGATCCTTTTTTCTTCTCTCTGGACACGCTGCATGAGTCTCCGGCTAGAAATATATTCTGACCGCCCCTCTGATGGTTGCTTGTTTGTTAATCAAAGGTCACCACAGAGCTCTGGCTGACTGAAAAAGACTGAAAATTGAAGTTTGAATAAAGCCTCCCTTGGATATCGGTTAGTTGTGGTGGTGGTAAGTGCTGCGACGCTGTCTTCTAAAATTAGGTAAAACATGCGTCAAAGTGTTGATTAACAAACTAACCTCAGCCTGCTGTCAGACTTGCTGTGCAGTGATGACTTCTCATTCCTCACACATCGGCACCTGATTGTCCTTGATTGCGTTGTTTGTCTACTTTTCCTAAATTTTGATTTTCCTCTGACGAAATGGTGCGCTGTTCTGATTAAGCAATGCAAAGCAAAACTAATGCTGTGATCGCCTTGCTCATTTAATACGTGGCCTGTAAATAAGTGATGCAAAGCCACTGCTTGTTTTCCCCTAAGAGGAAAAGGAAGTCTTTATTTCAGGCGAGGCAGAGAGTGCTGTAGAAAGCCTTGATATCACAAAGTTTTCAAGAGAAAATACAGCTGCAGATGAGACACAGGAAGATATTCATGCTTGTCTGGTCGTACAGAACCTTTGCAGCAGTGCCCTTTGCTAAATATAGACAGAGAACACGCACAGCCAGAGGAGGAAAGAGGGCCATGTTTCCTTGTCTACTTTGTATCACGTCTCAGTGTTTCTGTACATTTTTCTGCCCAAGGTATTCATCTTTGAGCAAGTGGCACGTGCAACAGAAACAATGTGTTTGGCACCATCAAGATTGATAATAATGTAAATATTTATCACAAATTAGAGTATTTCTGCCTCCAAAAGTGTTTCATATCTGACATCGAGAGACTCACCTCTCTGCTCCCATGTGACCAGTGCTGATGGCTTGGTCCTTGCGATGGGTGATATAAAATCACGTCAATCACCCAGCAGTGCTCGACTCACAAAACCTCCTTGTGTGTGATTGCTATTTGTGCCTCTACTCAACCACTTCAATCTGAGGCACTTAGCACCATGATTGACACTTTCCCTGAGGAAAAAACCATAGGTACATATTTGCATGCATATGGACACACACACACACACACACACACACACACACACACACACACACACACACACACACACACACACACACACACACACATATGCACCCACTGTGCATCATTACCTTGCTCTCAAGCCCATATCATGTCTCACCCTTACGCTCTCCTTCCTCGATGGGCAATAATGTAAAAGACATTTGCTTCTATATGAGCAGGCTGCCGGGCCGCCTTCCATCCTCTAATAGTCTCACATCACCTCATTTCGAATAACCTCTATCATTCTGCCGTGACGTTGGAATAATGTTTTAAAAAAGCAGCAGTTGAACTAGGTTAATACATATGCATTAGCCATCTGGTGAGTAAGTCAGTAAGAGAGGATTATTTCACATTCAAGGATGAGATGATGACATTTAACTTTATGCTTAAGCCCATTTTTTTGGATGCCATGTTTCTGAAAATATTGAAAACAAACAAAAGCAAACCTGAATGTCTGGACAAATTGACAAATTCTGTGGATTAAATAAAAAAAAAAACTCTCTGTTGCTTAAATCTAATAAGTCCTTATCAACAGTGAGAAACATAACCTTGAAAGGACACACATCACATCTTTCAATGATGTTGAAACTGTTCAAGGCCAGAAAAAATGCTTGGACTAGTGATTTAAAATGGTGTAAGTACATAGTTTGTCCAGCAGAGGGTGGTCCAATATTTAATACCTAATAAGGGAAGTATTTACTATTCAGTGCACTGATGTTTAGAATAAAGTCTGTTCAAATGTAGGATATAATGCCTCCATTATACATCTTTGTCACAAGTAATTAATAACCCCAATCAGTCGATATTAGATATCAGCTGATATTGACATTTTGTTGCCCACCCCAAAAAACAAACAAACAAACAAACAAACAAACAAAAACACATCAGTCAGGCCCTGTTTTATAGTGCATTTTTGATTGTTTTAATACCACAAAAAAGTTCCATTTACCTCATTTTTGTTGGTTTTGTTGCTTGGCAGCAAAATTCTTGAGAGACATATGTATAATTACAAAATATCAACAAAGAAAAGCAAAACTAACTGAATGGGTGGATACCCACAGCGTTATGGGAGAATGATGCCTTTTTATCATTTGGATGAACTAATCCTTTAAGCTTATAACACTGCTGCATAATCCTTAATAAATCTTTAATACATAATCATATCGGTGATATATTCCAGTTCTGGGCAAAGCTATGTTAACCAATTCTATGTAATTCACTGCAAAATAAAGACGGCAGTCAGGGATCCACCAGCTTTCTCTATTCTCATCTCTTCTTGCCCCTTGTGTCTCATAGCTGCCCTCAGGCATACACTCCTCACCCCACCTTCCCTGTTTGATTCTCTCCATGTGTCTCTTCTTGTCCTGTTTCTCTTTCTCTTTCTCTTTCTCTTCCTCTACCTTGAGCGACATCACCACCTCACTTCAGTTGCCATCAATTTATCTTTACTCCCTCTTCCTGTCATCCATGTCGTGTCTGCACCACATCTGTAGACCCATACAGCCTTTGCCGGCTCCCTGCGGGCCCGGCGCCCATTATCCTCTTCATCGATCTCTGCTGCATCGATGAACGATAGCGCCAAAGGATGCAGAAGAGATAGAGGGAAAGGAGAACAGAGAGACGGACCGGTGGATGAATGGGGAAAGTGGAGGGATGGAGGGGACTGGATGAAATGAGGTGAGTGACAAATTAAGCATGGCGGATAAAGTAGAGAAAAAATACAAGAGAGGTAAAGAGCAGAGGGATAGGATGATAGAAGGATGGAGGAGGAGCATTGTAGGACCATTCGTCAATGGCGAGCAGTGCGACCTTGAGGATCGATGGGGTTGACAGCCAATCAGTCAATAGGCTCCATAACTAGCTCTGCTAGGCAGGGACGAAGAGGAGTGGTGGAGAAGAAAGAAAGACGGCCTGGTCAAAGTGGTCAATAGGCCAGAAAAACAGTGCGCATGTCCACTCTGACACGAGCCCAGCATAAACGGCATGGAAAACAACGGGAAAGGAGTGAGGGCTCCGAGGGATGGAAAGAGAACACGAGTTAGATCAAATTGACAGATGAAGGAGGAGATAAAGTGGAACAACAAGAAACAGACGTGAGATTCAGTGTTTTAATTTGGCACTTTAACACATTCTCACTCCTAACCAAACACACACCACTTTCGCATCTGTGTGCAACAGAGAACCATTCAAAAATTTGGTTAATCTTATGAAATCATTGCAGTTTTAAACATTACTTTAATATTGTTTGGCAGTTGCAGTTTTGTTTGGCACCTGATTAGGATAAGGGAAAGTTTGTGGACTTTTCCTTTCCAAGGGACTGGAAACCCAATCAGAATGCCTGGGAAAAGGTTAAAGTTAGGGTCGGGGGAAGCTGTTTTTATGAGTGTCCACTGTTGTCATGAGTTTACTTTAGAGTTAGTCAAAAGCCTCATGTGCGAAACACAGACTCTAAAAGGATACCCTGTGTATTAAAAAGTGATGTCAAGTGGTTATGATCAGCGCCTTCATTTGACAAATCAGGGGGGAGAACAGATCTTTATTTTAATAAAAACATTTGTGCTGTATGTTCAGATTCAAGATACAAAGCCCTTCAGCACTGCACTAATGTGGATCTGGTCGATTGGGAGCAAAGGGCAAAAGGCAAAAATCTAATTCCTTTGAGGAAACACAAAAGTCCTCCTAAAATTGTGCTGCGGTCAAAAGATTGACCTTCACTTTTCTATGTGCCAAAAGAACAATCACAAGAATTGTGGAGCAGGAAGACCAAGAAGAAGGGAGCCATAACTGGACTTTTTCTGTCAAGTGTGTAAGATGAGTTCTCCGAGTGTGCATTGTGGCACCAACAGTTTTCATCTTTTAGAAGGTTTCTGGAATAGAGTAATGTCATGAGCTCATTTCAGACAAGTGCTTAATGATGTGGTTTTGCAGCTGGTGATATTAGATTCTTATCAGATGAGAGCTCATCAAAAAAAATCGAGACGGCTGCTCTGCAAGAGACCTGCTGTACTCGCTCCGACACAGAAATGAACAAAAAAAAAATTCGAGAGACCTACACAGAGCTGCAAAAGGAAGTGCCAGAATCTGCAGAAATAGAAAAGCTCCTTAGCATGTGTGCTATTCTTGATTAACACACAAATACGCACAGGAACTCACACACAAAACAAAAAGAACTCCCTGGGAAATCATGGTTATTAATTATCGAGCCAAGGCGATAAATAAATAATGTGGAGTAGAGCAGCAGCGGTACTCTGTAAGTGGTTAGAATGCCAGATTGTGCCAAACCACAACTGCAGCAGCAGTGGGTCAGTAATTAATGCAATCAAAGAGCTGTGCTAATGAGAGACAAAGACCACTTTCCTTACTAATGCTCCCCCTCCCCTGAGTAAAAAGGACTAAATATGACAGAAAGCAAAAACGGGGGGGGGGGGAACGCACCGTTGGTTTGGTTTTAAACATGTCTTTACACAGATACACAGACAGATCAGACACACCTTGTCCACAGCATTGTTGCAAACACAGGGGCAGCGACAGCTTAGTTACAATTTCAAATTAATAAAATCTTTGCAGTCCTGTGAGAGGGTACAGAGGGCTTATGCTCCTCATTTGTACCGGTGGCTGCTGAGCATCACAACTGTCTTCCCCATCCTCCCCCTCCCAGAAGCCGATGTCCCAGTTCATTTCTGCACGGCCAATTGTGTATTTGCTCATCACCGGGCTGATAACAGAACAGCATTAATCTGCTAATTTGTCATTTTTATAACAGACAGATTTTACTGTTTATGTAAATGGACAGAAAAAGCAGGACTGGTTCTACAGCTCGGGCTGGCTGGCTGACTGGAGGATTTAATTATCAGGGCTAATTACTTGTTTTCCTTTAACAGTTAACCACAGGGCCGCCACTGCCGCTGCCGCCGCTACACTTCCCTGGGTGCTAATGCCTGAGGCTTCTGGTTTCATGGGAAGGGGCGGATGGTGAGAGAACACCAGAGGAAACAGGGATGTTTTTTTCCCAGCTTGCCCTTTAAAATGATCAGTCTGTTAGTCTGCCAGAGTGGGGCTTCGTGACTTTTCTGTGAGAACAGGTCATCATTTGTGCGTACAGTTTGTGTTTGTAGAATCTAAGGCTATACAGTCACACAATCTTGTTGTCCAGAACAAACGCAATGTGACTTCAACATCTCCTGTTCCAATCTGGCTGGTTGCATCCACCTACGGATTACCATTCCTGTCTCTGTACCTTCCTGTCGGATCCTGTGCTGTGTTCTATCAATGAAGACGGAAATGTTACCAAAATGATCTTTGAAGAGAGAGAAAACTGACAAGTTAACCATATATGCTACTTTAAGTCCCCCCAGATATCATTTTTAAGCAGTACATAACATGTAAGAAGGTGCTTATAAGACACTAAAATGTAGTAATAAGCAGGTTAGGACAAAGTGATTTATCTGACTTTCTAGCAAAACACATAAAGACAGATGTTGTAGTATCTTGTCACTCATGAACAATTTATACAACAGCTTTATCTAATGGGTGCACATATAAAGAGTTATACATTAACATTTAACAAAATAACATTTATATCTGTTGTAAATCCATTAGTTGCATGCAGGAGCAAGAGAGTGAAGTTTCGACCAGAGCGTTTGAACACGAATGCCCCCGTTCCCTACCGCAGCCCATCCCTCCAAATGGACTCATGCACATTCATGCAAGTTCTTCACACCAGTGGTAAATAAAGAGACACTGACATTCATGACATTCTTTTGGTAGTATATGCAGTTGTCAGCGATGGAGGAATTGGAAATGAAGGAGTCATCCCAGACGCTGCCGGATTGTTGCTGTTTGTCACTGTTTCAGATGCAGCACGAATGCTCATTAAACTGAGGAAGCAACAAGCCCTCAAACCAGTCAGAGAGGCTAGAGAGTGGCTCTGAGTGGTCAAAGTTAATAAGGGCGACAGAGTTTCCTGACACCCAGATACAGAGAGGAAGTCCCAGAGAATTTGACTTACTCTCTGACCACTTCTATTAGAGGGTAACTCCGCCCCTTTTCAACCTTACCTTTATCTATCCGAGTCAGGGATGTAATGCGAAACCAAACATTTTTTTTTCAATGTTCTGACTCTCTGAGATGCAGCTTCAGAATCTTTTGCTCTTCCTGAAACCACTGAAGTCAGGAAGAGCTACAAACTTGTTTACTCCTTGCCTTTCCCCTCCCACTCCTGGCGAGCCAGTGCCATGTTTGTTTTGAGAGGATTTTCTGGCTCTGGCGGACCAAAAACCCCTTGTTATTGAAAACTGTGCAGTACTAAATAAAAGAAATGTTTCCAAGCGACAGACAAGAACCTTGGAGACCTGACAAGTACTGTTTTTTTGTGAAGCAATGCATCGTGGTACATATAGGCACTGCAAGAACGACAGAAAACTCAGCTGTCTCTGTCAATATGGCACAAACTGAAGAATTTATTGCTTCAGTTGACTACAGTTAACATCAACAGTGACAGCACACCCGCATGGAAAGTGGTGGATCTTCCCTTTAATGATAGACAAAAGAGTACATGATTTTTATTTTATTTTTTTATGAAACACTGAATGAGAAGCCAACCCCAGCTTTAATGAATAATATAAACAGTCCTTAGCTGCAGCTAAAAAAAAATTTGCACCTTTTTCATGTGTGTTGTGTATTTGTTGTGACAAACCGATATAAAGAAATCAGAAACAATCATACGTACGTCCCATATTAAAGCAAAATAGCCAAAAATATTATCTAGCCAGGTATGTTGGAATTTATGAATGTGCTATCCCCTTTGATTTTAACAGAAGATTACAAACTTACATGAGGACTTGTCAAGTTTATCTGGTACATCCATACTGTAAACACACCAATCTACTCGCACAGAGACTCACATTTTCCCTCACATCTCTCATCGTCACCATTCATATCCACCTCAACAAGTCACTGCTGAAACCTGTGACACATGCTCGTGTGACTCAGAGGACAGCTGCGTCTCTCTGACGACGCATCTTTGCGCATGTGTTCATTCACAAATACATGTGGGAATCGAGCCAGTGTCATATCCTCGAGACAGACATGTAGTGAGCAAGAGAAGCAACATGTTGAGCGATAAAATCTGCAGATGGGGCCTTTAGGTAATCATAGTTCATCAACATGACGACTCAGCTTGCACTAATCATGCCATTAACGCGCAAACACACACACTCACAATACTGCCTCAAAAAATAGCATTTTCATAATTAGCCCTGACTAATAGGGTAGAGTTGGCTTGTTAAAAAGACAGAGGCAGTAATAAATTAAAAGATAGCGAGGCTGGGTTTGTCCTACATTCTAACATCTACGGTAATATTAGATATTCAAAAGGAAAAAATGCACAAAAGCACAATTTACACAGACTTACGTTGCATGTCTTATTTAATACTTAAAGCCTACAGGTTTTTTCATTAGTTATCTTTTTCATAGAGAACATTTCAGCTTTTCACTGATTATTTTTACTTTGTTTTACATCAAACCTAATCAATCCACCAGCTTAGTGGCCTTGAGGTGAGTGTCTGCCCTGAGACTGGGAGGATGTGGTTCGATCCCCAGCCAAGTCATACCAAAGACCATAAAAATAGTACCTTATGCCTCCCTGTTTAGTACTCCACATCAAAGGTTGGATTGGGAGTAAGTCCCTGCAACATACTAGTATCATGTCCAGGAGGTTTACTTGTGCATCAAGCAGCCTCATCCTACAGAAAGAGGAGATAGGCTCCTGTCCTACAGGCCTCCATAGCCTCAGGAGGATTACTTACTTATTTAGAATACCATTTATTTATATAATTTCAATATAAGACAAGTAACACAAGCTATGATCTTTTCCTTAACCTTTACCAACAAATTTTTGTGCTGAAATATAAACGTAGACAAGTATGCAGTCATTCTAGAAGATTTAATTTTGGGGACTTGTTGGTAAAAATCCTGAGATGTTTAAATGAAAATGCTAAACTAACCCTGATCTGCACAACAGCAGTACAACAGCAGTAAACAACCTTATAACCCGCAGGCCAAAGTCACCGGTACATTTTCTTCTTTCTGCCTCACTGCATTTTAAACACATAATAATACATGCCTCTGCATGGACACACACACACATAGCACTAACATAACCATAGCTTTTATGCCCCGCAGTTGACTCGCTGATCTCTGAGGGTTAAAGGGTAAAGGTCATCTGTCTTGACCCCTGGAGTCCTCGCTGACACCTTGTACCAAACAATCACAGCGCCCGGCCCAGAGCTAAAAGGTCACGTCCCCGGAGGGCTCGGACTATCGAGTGAGGGGCTGCATTGCAACGGCCCAGTGGTACAGGAACCAATCAGAGCACCTGGAGGGGCTTGTAGGGGGATTTTATCAAATGTATGCACACCTCATTTTACAACCACGAAGCCTGCAGGGGTTTTGTAGCCTCATGCACCAATCAGGGATGATGGATTGATTGAGTTTTTTGATCATGAGGTGCTTTTAGCACCTTACATGGACGGCTACAAACAGTTTTGACATGGGGTAAGAAAAAAACTTGTGCTTTCTGATGTTTATGTATGAGATTTTGTAAGAAAACATGAGGACACATTCAGAATGCCGCGAGGTTTAAGCTTATTCACAGCAGCACTTTTCCAAACAAGTGTTACTCTGTTCTTGTGCATTGTATTTGCTATCAAATTGCTGCGTAATAACCTGTGAAAACACCATTTCTGGCACACTACAGTTTCTCCACACCTGCATCAGAGTTTGCAGTCACTACTGGGTTAAACTTCCACTGCTTTGGAGTCCAGAGAGCAGTTAGCTGTGTGAAGGAGGTCCTTAATCTGCCACAGACAGCTTATGGCCATGTCATAGCCAGCTAGAGCGGAAAGAACGGATGGAGAGAGGGCGGAAAATACCAAAAGGGGGACATAGGTGTCAGTGGGGGAGAAAGAGGGATGGGATGACAGATGATGAGGGCAGAGCAGGGTCGTGGTTCCATGACTGCTGGAGCCCTTCAGAGGCAAGTGGCGTGGCGCGCAGCATCGCTAATGAAATCTGTGCATTCACTCCCCTAGCAATGAGAAATGGGTGGAGCAGTGTGAAGGGGACAAAAGGTGCAAAGAGCGATAGAAGAGGGAAACAACCGAGGTGCAAAAAAGTAAGGGGAAATAATTAAAGATGGAGGTGGAGTGATGAAAAACTGCAGAATGATTGAGAAGGACAGTCACAGAGGGAGTGAGTGACAGAGGAAGCGAACGCAGACGACAGAGAGAGAAAAGAGAGAGGAAGCCTCATCTCCATACACTGTGATAGCAGGCAGATTTGAATTTAAGGCCCGTGTCTCATGTAGTCCCTATAAATAGGGACGAGGAGCAAACACCAGGCAATTTCGCTGCAACACCAAACACAATGCCTGATTGAGGGCAAATTAAAATGCAAATGCAACACTTCCATTTTTCCAGATTTCACCTGCAAGATAAGCAAAGGACCTCTGTTCCCTTCATAAAGTGGAAGCGTGTGTGCGCATGTGCTTGTGTGTCTATGCACAAGTGTGTATATTTGTTTGTTTGTCAAGTTTGAAATGAGAAGAGACAGGAGGGAGGCTGGAGGTGAGGTTGTATAAACAGATTAGATTCAGTATTGTCCTCTCCGAGCTGCATTTCAATCGTCATCCTCGTCGCCTTTCCTTCTGTCCTTGTTGGCCAGCAATTTTCACCAGACATACAATAGGCTTCAACCTAATAAATATCATAAAAGAATACCAAAAAAATGCTAAATAATGATATTGGAACTACAATTTAACGATTAAAACTGACTGGAGTTTTTAATTTGACAAACTAAAATTCAACCAAAAGACTCAAAGACTTGTCTTTATTTCTGCACCTTGTAAATAAAACAATCTCAGAGAAGATATTAACAAGCATTATTAGCCATTTTACTTTTTTTTTACCAGCATAAATCAGCTTTTCTATGCACAAAGTGTTTAGTTTCTCACAGATTCTGGTCTACCCTGTTAATTGCTACAAAGCCACTGCTTCACCATATGAATTCCAACCTTTCCAAGTCACGGGTCAGATACATATTCAACTGCTGTGGTCACATGGTATCAGTGAACAGAAGGTTTGCAATTCAAGCCAAGCGAAGGGCAAATGTCGACCACAAAGAGCTGCCCAGTGACCAATGGTTACACTGTTTGAATCATGGCAGAATCACACGCCATTTCCATTTGTCAGACAGACAGGGGGATTTAACCAAGCAAGGAAAGGAAGGAATTAACAGAAAAAGACATAAAATAAGAGTGAGAATGCAAAACCAGATGAAAATGAGAGCAAAGCAAATGGCAGCCAGAGACGTAAAATGACAGGCAGGCAAATAGAGAAAAAAGAAAAGCAAAGAACTAAACCAAACTGCCACTTTTTGACTAACTCAGCCGAATTTTTTATCAACCTCCATCCTCAGGGGGAGGTCGTCTAAAAGTGAGCTTTCCCTTTGCCCTCATGGTGTGTATGTGCCTGCGTGTGTTCATATGTTGAAGTGTCAGACAAAAGACAGGAGAGTGACTGCTGAAGCAGCAAATGCGCCTCTATACGCGTGTCACATGTGTAACGTCAGTGAGGATATGATTTTTTTTACATCCTACATCTCCACAGATTTTTCAGAATACAGCAAAGAGAGAAAGAACAGAGGACTTGTGTCAGTTTGCAAGGACATGGTAATATATTCACTATTAAGTTCGACTCTCTGCTATTGGGTATTTATTGAGATTTTGGCTACTATTCTGCCCACCAGCAGGCTTGCGGGGATACAAGAGAATAAGAAATATGAAATACAAAAAGGGACAGCTGACAGCAAAGAAGAACAAAAGTTCAAATCTACAACCAGCATGAAAAGAGAAGAATAGAAACATGTGAGAACAAAGTTTATGGAGTCTTCTTTTGGGTATCCTGGTTATGTTTTGGGCGTGTATACAACTTATCCCACTTCCAGAGAGTTTCATGGAGAAGACATATTCCAGTTTTTTGGAACCTGGATAAACCTACCCTGACTACTCGTACTACTGTACGATTTATGAACCATCTCATGGTGGATGAGATGGCAAGGGATCAAGATACACCTGCAGGCAGATGTTAGAAACCTTTAAACGGTCATTACCGTGCAGGGTGTCATGGTTTGCATTTCAGTTTAATCTGTTTCCTGTGTTATTTCTGCGGGTTTTCTCCTTACGTGCCATGCTTTGTTCCTCTTCCTGTTGCTTTCTTCTGTTATTTGATTGATAATTAGATTCACCTGATTATCCACGTATTAATCCATGTGTGCTCCAACTTCACGCTGTCAGGTCGTTTGTTTTTATCCTTGGGCCCTGTGTTTTTACCTTTCTGTGTTCATCCAGTGAACCCAGTTTGTTTATGAGTTCAATTTTGTACTTCTCTCTTCCTGATCCTCCCTGAGTTTTTGTTACTTTGTTATTTGGAATCAGCTTCTGTTATTAAAATTTGCTTTTTTGTTTTTGCAACCTGCCTGCATGCTTGTTTTGCCTTTGGGGGTTATTTTAAACAACCAAAATTCGACACTGATATGAATAACCAGGTCTTGTATCTGTAATTGTATTTTTTAAGGCCAGTTTACACAAAAGATTCTCAACGAGACGAGCGGAGAGTTGCCTGTGAGTTTACATCGCTGCAACTAGATGAGACAGTGTATTGCTCCCAGAACTACAACTCTTTAAACTTCTGCTCTAACTAATGACTTCTAAGGTTTTTTTTGTGTCAGATAACAGTAACTTGTGCCGTCTTATAACATGAATGAAGACACTGACAGTGAATTACTTGCTGCAGTCACAGTTTTAGTACTGAAGAAGTGGTGAAAACATAAAAACACAAGAGGGTCGAGGATTCGGAGCTGTCCTTGGATGCTCCAACAGATTACCTAAGGCACTTACAAAAATTTATGCCGAGAGCTTGAATCCTCATTTGTAAGTTTCTATTGTTTATTCCTGGAGCAGTTCCAACGTTTAGATTAGTTGATGTCATCTCTAATAAGCAGAAAAAACACCAACTATCGAGTCATCATTTCAACGCAGGAACATCTGATAATAACAGTGTGCAATGAGCTGATTGGCAGTTGAAACTAAATCCTGCTTTTGGCAACTTGAAAAGCAATTGCAGGTGACACCGTTAGACAGACTGAGTTGAGCTCAAATCAGTTAACACCACTGCAACTTCCTGCAATTATTTTGTCTCATCGTGAATCTTTCGTGTAAACTTGCCTTATGAAACTGTTCTCTCTCCGCAAAAGTCCTGAGACTGACACCTGAAGAAAAGTTTTTTTGGTCATCTTGGCTCGATAAGTTAGTTTTCTAATTTACTTGAGTCTTGTCTGGTCCGATCTGAGTCAGATGTCTGAGTGGTGCTGCCAATCCACGTCATTATCACGACCCCCTTAGTCTCCACAAGGACACACACTGAAGTGAGCGCACACACCTCGACTGCACTGTGTAAACAAGTAAAATGTAAGGAGGCTGAAGGTTGCTGGAGAGCTCAAAGTCGCTCTTGGCGTCAAAGCTGAAAGATGTTCATTCAGCTCAACTTTCTGTGTGCTGGAGCACAATTACACCCATCGAATTGGTAACCAATTTACATTCACATGTAAATCTGCACAATCCCGGCAAATGAATAGACTTTATTGAATGCTTTAGTGGCATTTAGTGATTTAGTGGCAGGCTCCTTCAAATGACCTTTCAGCAAAGTCCATTATTTTACCTTCCTCCAATACACACACACACACACACACACACGCACACACACACACACACAGACACACTTGAGACATCGGAGAGGCAGGTAATTCGCCATTAACTCAAGCCACTCAATCCCTGAAACACTGCCAAGTTCAATTGTGGGAGCAAGTTAAGATGGCGAATGCAAAACAGAATAAGAGAAAGAGGGAGGGAGAGACAGATGGAAAGAATTGAGAGAATGTGACAGAGTGAGTGGGAAAACAACGAGGGGCAGGAAGGCACTTTATTCTGCCACTTCCAGTGCAAACCCATCCATTCCCATCTACCCTGGAGAGACTATCCCAGTCACCTCAGCTGCTCCATACCAGTCGGACCATCTGACCACTCCAGCATGCATCACCACAGAGATATATGCACGTAGAGATGGCTTGCTTGCAGACTCTTTAATTAATGCGCACATAATCCCTCTGACATGATGAGGAGAAAAAAAAAGTCATGCACAAAAGTACAATAGGCTAAATAACTTAGCAGAACAAACAACACAAATGGTTTCCTTGTGATTTGTTCCCATGCAAATTCAAGTGCAAAAACTGGATGTTTCAGCAAGTACACAAACAGGAACAGCACGCAAGCACACAACTGAAAATGTGAGGAATTGCCTACATTACTAACACTCAGTATAACCCTTGGTAACCCCATTAAAATCAATTCATCCATGGAAGGTGTACCCAACCTACACACACACCGACACAGGAACAGAGCTAAGACACACCAACTGCACACAGCAAATGTATTAAATGCGGGGGCAAACCAATTACAGAACGTAAAGCAATTCTTGCTAAAACACACACACACACACACACACACACACACACACACACACCACCATATACTCAGCAGTCCTCAGCAGAGCTGTAATAACCATAGCTAGCATTTAGCTACAGGCGGGACTGAAGGGAGATACTGAAAAACCGTGTAATAATTTCAGAGCTTAAGCTGCAGCCGAAAAGAAAAGCATTTCAATATTTCATATCAAACATTCATTTTCCCTATTATTGCATGTCATATTTACACCACAACCTAGAAATGTTTTGCAGACAGCAAAATATTTGTTATTCATGTGCAGTTATGGCCACACAAACTGAAACATAAATGTTAGCTAGCATGCATGAATTACAGGTGCAATCGGAAGCAGAAAAGGCAATTTTGTTAAATTACGTTCATGCAAAAGTCCCCCTGTTCAACCAAACAAAAAGTGGGACACAGAGTGAATGAGAGAAAGGGGAAACGGGAAGTTAGCAAGGAAGTCAGTCAACAAGGGAGCCAGCGAAACTGTAATGTCGCATAAACCTGCATTAGGACATTATTTCCATATTGACATTAAATTAAATTATTCTGTGTAATGTGACAAGACCTGCTGAGTAATACCTATGTAGATCTTAGGTTTTAGGTTCCTTAAGCTAACTGTTTTGTTTCTCTTGATTGCTAATACACTGTATAGCTAAATCTTGTGGCTGTAATCAACCAACACATATGACATGTAAGGCTTTATTTTCCATTCAACAAGCAGTGAGAAGCCAACAGTACCTTTTTACCCAGCAAAAGGCTAGAGAGTTGTGACAAAGACGAGTAAACATTTTTGCACACATAGCCTATCTAGAGCCAATTCTTTTTGCCAGGAGCTGGTGATCACTACACAGACTATTAAGACAAAGGAGTATTGGATGTTCATCAGTAAGCTACACCTCAACTCCAGTAGAATGATAATATTGCTCTACACCTGCTGGGAGGCAAAACTTTGCTAATGCCTTAGCTGAAACAAGTCTCTAAGTCAATTAGAAAGAGATTAGCAAAGAATTTCTTGGTGAACAAAGGTTGCTTCATGCTACTTTTATTATCTAACAATTGTTCAACTGCAGTCAGCAGTATATTGAGCTTGCACATTGACCACCAGGCTAACTAGTCAAGAGTTGCTGGCTTTATGCAACAAATATGCCTTTTTAAACAGTTGCTGACAGAAGGCAGTAAGCAAAAACGACAACTGCATCCAAGCAAAAATTTAGAGTTTAAATATATTACATTATGGAAGTGTGATGATATTAGATCAGATCTTCCTCTGCTAATGCCAAAGGTGAAATACTTTGCATGTTGCATGGTCCGAAATGTTTATTCTATCCTGCAGAATGGTTGCAATGTTTTCTGTAAGATCAACATGACCTGTAAGTCAGAGGAGAGTGTTATCCATCAAAGAATCATAAGTCAGATCACAGAGTGACCCAGTTAGAAAGGGCGCTTTAGGGTGCAGGATGCCAGAATGTGGATTAGTCTTCCAGCGGAGGCACACATTTTGTACTTACAACAGTTGGTGAAGATTCTTTTTTTACTTTTTGTTTTGCTTGTGCAGTGCTCTTTTGATGGCTGTCGGTGCTACAACTTGATTTGCATATTTTCTTAGCAAATAAAGCCTCTGCAGTCTTACTGTAGTCCCGGTTCTGGCACCTGTGGTGCAAAACAAGCAAGATTCACTTGCTTTGCTGACTCTGAATGTTGCCTGAGGAACAATGTTTGCCTCCTTTGACATGCCAGGGAGAAGAATGATTGATGCTTTAGGCATGATTATGCATTGTGTGGGTTCAGAGTGGCAAGATTAAAGTTCAGGGAGATCTCAGTGTATTAACCTATCGCAGAAACAGCCAAGAACAAACGCCTTTGGTGTTCTCTCTGTTTTGTTGACAATCATGTGCTCCTCTTGAAAATAAATGATTAACCAAAGCTGCAATCTCAGATTGGCTGGCTGAAAGACCCGAAGACAAAATGGCGATGGGCATCTGGCTCACTTGATTTTCTAATTGATTGTTGCCTGAATGGTGTCCTGGCTAGCTGCTTAGTTTCTAGATTACCTGACTATAGGATGGACATCCTAGCTGGTTAACTTACTACCTGATGAACAAGTTGGCATACTGATTGGCTGGCAGAATAATAGACGTTATCATTTATATTTATAGCCTAGAAACAACAGGAGCACACTCCACCCAACCATCCTGCACTGATGACACTCTGATTGCAATCATGACCAGGCACACAAAGAAACACACACAAATGCACACACACAGGTTCAGAAATGCATTTATGGTCTGTATCTGTGAGTGCAAACAAACGAAGCTAAAAGGAATTGTGTATACCTTCTGCACAAATAGGCACAGTCAAAAGAAGCCACAAGACAGAAACAGCTGGTCAGAGAGACGATTGCATTGTACTTGGGCTGCTGCTTTGAGTTTGTATTGAAGACTGCTTTCTGCTTAATGCTGGTTTTAATAGCTGGGTGACTATGTGGCAGTTAAAAGGGGGTGATAATTGCAAGTCTGATCAGGTCCCCTGTAGAGCTGTTGACCATTATTTTTGATATGGGCAAATGATTTCACAAGGTCACTGTTTTGTTTGTATGTTGACACATATGCACTTAAAAAATGTTTTCTGCACTCAGATCATTTTGTTTCAAGCAATTTATTTTGGTAAGAAATATTGAATATGAATACACTGGGGCACGACTAATGTGCAATTTTTTTTGGTCAATGCCAATATGGATAATAGGGTGGAAGAAAATTCCAATATTCAATATATCTGGCAATATTATGTGCCAGACAAACTACCTAATAACAAAATTTTAAATCACTAGTCCAAGCATTGTTTCAGGCCTCGATGGGCACCTCTGCCGATTTTCAACTTAATATCTAGCCATCCAAAGGGAGGGATGTAATGTGAAACCCAACAACATTTTTTTTTTCGAAACAAACTTTTTACCCCTCGCCTTTCCAATGGCACTCAAGACGAGCCAGCACCATGTTTTTTTTTAGAGGATTTTCTGGCTCTGGACCAAAAACCCTTCGTTATTGAAAACTACACAATATTAAATAAAAGAAATGTTCCAATGCGACAAACAACAACCTTGGAGCCCCGACAAGTACTGATGTTTTTTTTAATTGTTTTTTTAAGCAATGCTTCCTGGTACAAGCAGGCACTGTAAGAAAGGTGGTGTGATCAGGACAACTCAGAAAACTCAACTTTCAAAAATGGCACAAACTGAGGAATTTATTGTATCGGTTGACATCAACAGTAATTGGACATCTGCATGAAAATAGTGGATTTTCCCTTTAAGAAAGAGGTTTCTTATCAGCCCATTTTGGTAAACATAAATGCAGAGAGTGATATATCTGTGACAGGCCAATACCGGTTGATAATATCAGCAAACAGACATGTTGATCGGACCCTAGGATAAACTGTTATAACAAGAAAGTTCCCCAGAGTAACTTAACTGTTTTAAGAAAAAACAATTGTTGCACTACTGTGATACTACCATCTTCCAAAGTCTGTCCTGACATGAAAAATTTCAGCTTTGTTGAGTGAATCAGGCTAGGTGAGACATTGCCAAAATTCAAGTGATCCTCTGTTTTCCTCGACACAGTCTTCTTATCATGTCTTTTTGTCTTTTCTCTGTCCCTTTATTCTTCTTAACTGCCCCCATTTTCTCCCCATGCTTCATTTCCTCTTTCCCTCCCTCATCTGGACCTACAGTAAACTGAGCAGAATAAGTTCCATCCTGTCCCACCCCTCCACTTAACTTCGTACAGCCTGCTCGGCCCTCTCTGTCACTTTTGAATAACCAAGCAGATCAGGTCCCGTGCTGCTATGTCAACCTTCCTCACCACTTGCCACATTACATCCTCTGGCACCTACAAAGCTCTCTCACTCCCTCCCTCGCCTTCTGATGTACTGAGAAGAGCAGGTCCCATGCTGGCGTGTTAACCTGCCTCGCCCACTCACCCCATTACATCTTTTGCCATCGATGCTGCTTACACTTCTCGCCCTCAGCCCAGTCACTAACACCCTTTCATTATGGGTAGTCTTCTCTGCGGGGGGCTATCACTTCAAAGACGCCCCACTTCCCTCTCCCGTGTCGGTGTTGAGAGGGTGCAGATGACGGGGTGTGATGAGGTGTATGGGAGGTAGAACTGGGGGTAGGGAGGGGTATCATAAAAGTGACTGAGCCGGAGACGCGCGATTTATGTATTTATTCATCACAGAGGAAGCTGCGTATTAAAAGGTCGGGCAATTTTCCGGGTCACTGACCAAACTCACACGGTTAGGAAGCAAAGGGATGGAGAGGACAGGAAAGGAGAGACAAAGGAGAGAGAAAGCAGTCATGATGGCAAGCTGGTGAAGGCGATATTGGCAGTTGGACACACATCGGTGCATTCACAACTCACGTGTGTGTGTTTGTGCATGAGTAAAGTTTGCCTAAGTGCATACTGTGTGTTTGTGCACACACTGTAGGAAAAAAAAAAAGAGGGTGCATTTGCGATTTGTGTATGCGTTCACGTCTGTCTGCACACCGGCTGTGGTTAATGAGTTTGAAAGGTCAAACGCCTCTCAGAAAGATTAATGGGGCTTCCTAGGCATGGGGGTAATGGTTTACGAGGCCCAACTGGACACATTTCTAACATGACGGTCATTACCACCACAGTGCAGAGACGGAGGGAAGGACTGCAAGCAGAAACAAGGATGAAACAAAACCGCTGGGCAGCAGGCTGTGGGTGGACAGCAGCGTGTGTTTGTCCACATGACGTTGATGTGTGAATCATTCTAGTGGATTTTTGTTTATGCAATCAAAGAGTGTAATACAATAAACCTGTCAACACTATGTCAGTGTCACGTTTTGCTTCACTTTGGCGTAAGAAGAGCACAAACAAATATGAAATTTTCAGCTGCTAAATGATGAAGATGTTAAAACTACTTGGTTAAGTTTGGGATAATATGAATGTCGGCTTAAATGACAGCACTGAATATTTGCCTCACGCAGGAACTTAACCACAGTCTCCTGTATTAAAGTTCCATGTATGACCCATCACTGAACCCTCACCAAATGTGCATTTTTCACACCTAGGTGAACCAAAACATGACATGAATCTGCACTCTTTGTGTGGATCCACATCTATTGAACACTTTGGAATTAGATTGTTGGAAAATATTTTTAACATCTCTACACGGATTTCACAGTATATTTTAGTTCTCATGTGAACTGCAACAGAGAGTCTAAAAAGGCTTTACTTGTTTTAAAGAATTTATAGTTTTGACAAACAGTTTTACAAACATATAACAGACTTTACATGAGAGCCAATTGATGAAATAAAAAATAAGCACAGGTTAAAAAAAAAAAAAAAAAAAAGTTCACCTCCACAAATCTTCAAAAATTCATTGCACGAAAATCTCTTCATTTATTAAAACAACTTGGCATGTTGGTCTGGCCAGTGTGCGGCCTTCCTCCCTGCTGTGATCAAGAGACCTTTTATCTGATTTGGTCTGAAAAGTCTGCTGCAGGCTGCTCTCTGTGCAGAGCTCACACTTGTTGTGCTGTGGTGCTTTGAGGTACAGTGGGAGCCTCCAAATCACAAGACGTGACAGTCAGCAGATGAGGCAGCCGTTTGGATGGCGAACAAGTCTCGAATGTCTTATTAGCAATGTATATGTTGGATTTTCTGACAACAGAACAACATCTGGGACTTGAGACTGCATGTCTGAACACAGAAAAGTTTAGGTGGGCAGAGAGAAAGAAGTTAGCTCAACAGACCTTCGATTATTGAGCCTGATTATTATCTCTGCTTGAGACTTCCTGCTGGAAGTTAAATCAGCAAACACTAGCGTAACATAAATGAATCTCAGACAGAACTGTTGGCAGTTGGAGGTGCATTCTGGGTAGTGTAAGTGGCAGGTTTGGTACAGAAAGATAAATTCCTTGAATAAAAAAACAAGATCTCTGTGACAAAAGAGTCTAATGTATAATCGGTGGAGCAATCTTTTAATGCAAAGCTGTTCAGCAGAGTAGTCTTTATTTTCCATTGTACATGGTTTTCAAGCAGGCACCTGAATGCACTGTGCAAACCGTCAGCAGCCTGCGCTCAGTCTTTCTATTTTGCTCTGAGTCTGAGTGTGTTAACAAGTGCTGCTGCTTGATTCAGCTCAGCGAAGTAAGTAATTGCCAAAGTTGTTATGCAGCTGCCATTAGAGAAGGACTCAATATCTTATTGGCTGGTATGTTTCTAAGTAGCATGTTTGAGGGACCTTTCTTCACAGTGTAAATGCACAAATGTTACATCACCCAGCATTAGAAAATGTTTTAGTAAAACGTGTAGAAAGAATTAAACTTTTATTACAATCCCTACCGTATCTCCTGCATGTAACACAGGGCTGGAGATTGTTGAGAGAAATGTGAGAGACTCTGGAGAAGCATTTAGAATAAAGGTGTTAGAAGAAAGCATGCATAAAATAACATTTAATGTATCTGTTTTTTCTTCTCCCCAACACATACACACACACAAAATGAAAGTTCTAACATGTGTCATCGGGTCGGACGTGGCAATGGAGAACAAGCGGACATGAAAAGCGCATTAAGAGGCAGCGTTCACAGGCCAGCCAGCCTCAGCCAGAGCCAGCGAGGCGGACACTGACACAGCAGAGCAAAGATGAAGAGGGGAGGCTAATGGCTGACTTCAGCTGTAGAGGTGTGTGTTCTCTCAAAGTACGCCACATGTGTGGGTGTGGGTGTGGGTGTGTGTGTGTGTGTGTTGGCTGGAAACACAGCAAGAGTGTTGGGTAAATGTGCACCAGTGCATGAGCATGAGAGGATCATTTCTTGTATGTTGCCAGTTTGGAAAAAGGACACATGAAAATGAGTGTGCCTCATGTTTTAAGGGGGCGAAAACCCACTCGTGTGTTCACGTAATTATTCCACAACTGGATCCCAACCACTAGACAATAAAGTCTCAGATGCTGCAAATCGACAAGGTTAAAAGAACACTGAATGAGTTCTTTTTAAAGCAGCATTTCTCAGAACAAACTGAAATGGGGAAAGTATGATTTAGATCACATTACTCTTCTGCAAGTTCCCAAAAGGACATACAGATTGTCTCTGTTTGAGAGGTGCAGCCGTTTACCAGTAGAGATTATTGTGACAAGAGCAATGTGGCAGGTAGGGTGACGTTTTTGTAGTAGTTGCGGTTGCTAGATTGGTAAACCAAAAATTGCACATTCATTTCGAAAGACCACTGTACTTGTCCGGTCCCTGAAAGACAATCCCAGCACCCATACTATACATCAGTTTGCTTTTTTTAAACCAGTAACATTATCACATCTAACTTAAGTCATTTTTGTGCTTAAAAATAGACCAAACTTTAAGAGAGCCCAGTTATTTTATGGAAAATTTTTCAAATCAAGCTTTTGAAGCCTCAGACGAATGATGCTGTCAGGCTGATAAAAGCGTCAGATCAGAAAACACCTCTAAAGAGCAGCTACAGAGAACATATTTTAGAGGGAGGGAGTCTCTTTTGCTTCAGCCCCCCCACACATAGAGATGGGTGCTCACAGATCAGGAATGCAGCCGTTAAAAATAAAACAGTGGATCCCTCACTGCAGGCAGAATCCAAAGAACATACTTTAGCGCTCAGATCGCTTTAAGAGATTTATTCAGGTGCAAAGGACTAATGTTTTGATGCACACTGCATCTTCATCAAAGTCAAACCCATAACAAAAACAACCAACATGAATCAAGCCAAACATCATAAGAACCCCAGAACAGATTATCAGACCTTATAAGAACCCGGGCAACACAGCTAACTGATTATGTACACACTGTGCGAGTGTGTATTTGTCTGGTTGCACATTCCAGGACCTCAGTCACCTCTGTGACAGTGTGATGGGACGGCCTAAACCAGCCTCAATTGAGGCTGATGGTCTCTAAGCCAACATCTGAGCGGGAGGGCAACGCATTTAACCTCTGGTAGAAAACTGCCTCTACACACACACACACACTCTCACACGTTAAAATATCTTCCCTACCATTCTGCTCAGAGAAACCCTGAAGCTTGTCCTTGATTCAAAAGAACTCAAGCGTCAAAATGTTCATGGTCGAAACTGCAGACAAATTTGAGTCCAGCTTGAGGCACATCAGGTCATTCAGTACTTGAAATTTTCAATAACAGACCAAACAAACAAACAAACAAAAAGAGCGGCCAAATCAAGCACATCTGTTGTGCCAAATTTTCCATTAGAGCTGTAAAGGTGCTGTAGTTATCAGGTGTGTTTATAAGCAGTAATTGGCTGGCAGCTCCTGTTCAACTGACCACACATGGAAATAAAGTCTTATAAGCTTAAAATCCTGCTCGCGTAAGTAAACCTCCCCTTGTGAACCTGTTTATGACTCTAAAATCGAAATGAGTGACTGACCATGTTTTGACAACCAGAAAACAGAGAAATGAAATAAAAAGCTGGAGGTGTGAGGGTCCTATACTGACTGAGCTCCGTCGAGTTGTCAGTTCTATTCCCTCCCTGCCCACCCACATCACGCCTCGCATTAATGCTGTTTGTGTTTACTCTCAATGCAAAACACCCTGAGCAGAGATTTCTGCCAAGAGCACGGCTCCAGCTCTGCACAAACACACACTAGTCACATTTATCAACTTTAGACACCTCAGGACTCAAAAGCCCGCCAACAAAAAAACTCCTCTAATCCATTAGTATCCCAACAAATGCACTAAAGATGAAAAATGTGTTTGAGGCATCTGTATGAAAATTAGGCAAAAAAAAAATAAATAAAAGTTTTAACTGCAGGATGCTGGCGGTGTGGATGGTGGGAGAATTTATTTCTTATTTATTTTACAGTTTTGTTTTTTTATTAGACTATTCTGCATATAACCTTTGAACAACCTTTAGAGAACAGGCCCTTGAGATGTTTACGTAAGGTTCTGGCATGAAAGCACGAGTGCATATGCTAAAGCGGATCTGGTGGATGTTCACCGTGGGCTTTCCGACTTCTTTTTCTACACATATTGTACGAAACATAAAACGATTGTTTTTGCTCTTTGTCTTACATGAATTAACAAATTCATAGATATATTCAGCTACACACTTGTCTTTATCCTCTGTGTTACATAATTACAGAGCTGAATAGGCTTGGGTGATATCCAATATTTAATATCACAACATTGTCCCATCCAAATATCCTGATAGACAGTATAGGCTCGCCATTTTCCCCTCCTTTAAACCCCAAAATTGCCAAGTTGAGCTTTCTTCTTCAAGACTATGTCCTTAGTGTTTGTATAATAAAGCACTGCATGCATTCTATATCATGCCAGTTATACTGTGACAACCTCTCTACCTCGTCAAATAGCAACATGTGTTGATTTCGTTGCCACAGCAGCTCTACGTGGATTTTCTTTTCAAAATAAAAGCCCAAAGATTCAGTAAAAGCTGTTTCATGTATGATATTGTGGAATATATCACAAATGACGGCAAATATCCTGATATTGGATCATTTCTAATATTGGCCCAAGTCTGGAGCTCAACTCAACTGTCTGGTTACCTCAATATTAACGCTCTAATACCACTAGCCTACCTCTACCCGCCTCTAATACCATCTGAAATGCTGGATTGAGTAGTGGCGAGTACACGAATCTATGCACAGATCCAATCCCACTGAATGTTTTAATTTATTTATTTTTAGAAATGGGATTACGGCACTTGCGGCAATGTTCTGTACACCAGTTTGCAACTTATACTGAGGTGACTTGTGAAACCTCAAGAACATCCAATGACGTAACATCCATACAGGGTTAGTAAAAGTTCTGCTTAATATGTTAAATAAGATTTTGTGGCTCAAAATCCAGTGTGTTTAAAATCTGTAATGGTTCAAAACCAATCTGAAGCACATTTTCAATATTCAGAGACGCAAGACAGAAAAGAGGTGCAAATCTCCGTATCTGAGAGACTAAAACCAGTAAATGTTTAAATTCATTGATGATTTGAGACAGTTTTCTCAGCTTCCTTGTCAGTGCTTAATGTGTTCTGCTGCTGCGATGATTTAATTATCAACCGCACAAATTAATAACACTTCATCACATTTTAATATACAGTAATTCACCATGAGTTGGTTAAAATGCATCAAAATCTTCCGTACAAGAGGCTGTTTGTTTTCACGCTGATTTAACTCTTTCCAAAGCTGCACACTGTAAGGATTCTTCTCAGACAAAAGCATCATCAGAACAAATCAACAAAAGAAAAAGGTGCAGAAAATGCAACAATTTAACATTCTTCGTTTTCAATCATTTAGATCAAGGGATTATGTGTATAAATATGTGAAAAATACAAATACAGAGGACTGTGTGTGAGTGTGCATTCTCTCTAATACGCACAGTAGCTAAAGAAGATGTTTCAGCATGGATTTATCTATAAATTGATGCACAGTCCATCCGCAGTTCCTTCATCTACAGGCAGCTGCACAGAGCCCTTCCTTGCTGCCCGATAAGGCTGAAACACCTGTGAAACCCCCATCTTTCCTCCCGCATGTGCACCCACACACACATACACACATACACAAGGACTACTCTCCTCCTTTTTTCCAAGATCCCTCCCACACACACACACACACACACACACACACACACACTCCCACCCTCTCCTCATTCTTGCCGATCCAGCAGAATATCCCTATAATGCTCTGGTAGGGGCCTCACCCTGAACAAAAGGAATCAGGTGACTCGATATCCAATCAACACGCGTGCTCGCTCTTACACACACAATTCATCTATCAGTCTCAGTCAAAGTGCTCCAGCGGAATGGGAGGTAAATAAGGATCTGGCTGAGCTGCTGCACTGACTTGTTATAGGAACACTTGGTCTGTTTGATTACATGTAACATACAGGAGCTGTGGAACAAAGCAGTGGTGGCAGCTTACAAATCCCTCATCAGCTGCTCCCTCCCGCCTGCCTTTAGTCGCCTCCAATTTTCTTGCTGTCACTCCCTCATCCACTGTTCCTCGCTTTTGCGCCAACTGAGCCTCCCTTATTCGTCACCCCTCGACCGGACACACCTCTTCTCCTCTATCTGCTTGTAATGCATCTTTTTTTTTTTTTTTTGGATGATGACACTCCTCTCTCTCCTCCTGCTCCTTTCATTCATTTCTCACACCTGTGCCTCCCGTCTTTGCCCCTCCTCTCATCTGCACTGATAATGACAGCGTCCCTGAGGCCTCGATGAGGGAATGTTGCGGCGACACGCCTGCCATCTTCACAAATCACTCTGACCTTTCATACTCGCAGAGGTCACAGTCATCTGATCCAACACGCACAGGTCCAAGGCTGTCCTTGCCAGCTAGAGATGGACTAGTGCTTTGGGCCCCGGCAGTAGCAGCAGAGCAGAAATTAGCCTGCATCAATCACAGACAATTAGTCCCAATTGATGCCTGGGAGGGTGGAGTGCTACTCCACAGCAAGTCTGGCAGTTGCTGGTAAACCCAATATTAGTCAATCAGATTGCTTCAAAGTACTAATTACGTGATTCAGTAATAATAAGACATATGAGTGGAGTTTTATAATGAATAGTTACTTGGATTACGTTGTGTTCAAGTCAGCAGTGAAAGGAAGGACCAAAGCTTTGCCTCTCAGCAGCAGGGTTTGAAAATAAATTCACATATCGCTCTTATTGGAACAGAAAGAACAAAATGGTTAGGTGAGCAGTAAGTTTGATGAAGTGAAACTTTTCATTTCAATCTACAGATTGTTCTTGCCTCACCTTAAAACTAAAGTATAGGAATTTTAGGACTTTTCAAGTTGCAGCAACTCACTCGCCACACAATATTTTCATCATGCATTATTCTGCAAAACCCAGACAGCATTTCTGAAGTCAAATATGTGTGGGTGGTTTTCTTCAGTCTGATTTTGGTTTTGTGACTATAACTACTTTATTCATGTTAGAGGAAGCATGTTTTAACTTGTGTCAATTGTGAAGATATGATTCAAGGACCCTGCCAGTCTATTTCTGACTTCTCACTATTAGCACCATTTCACAAAAGTTAAAATTTGACCATTTCTATACTTTAATAGATCTCAGACAGCGTTTTTAAACCCCATTCACTGCCATTCATGTTGAAACAGGGTATAGAAACACTGCAGGACACATGGAAGTTGCTGCGTAGAGGTAATTCACCCTTTCCAAGAGAACGAATCAGTTTATTTGTTCAGAGAGGGAAGGCGGGAGCTGTTAAGATAAAAGTTACTATGCCTGGAAAAATAGTTCCTTTAAAGTGCTGCCTTCCTACTTTCAATACTAGCCTGAAGAAGGATTTTGACACAGATGCTCTTTTAAACTATGTATTACAAAACGTGATTTCTCATAGATTGAGCTATTTTGTGGAAAAATGGGTGGGGTTTATGTAATCGATGTGGCCGGTGTCGACAACGGACAATGGCGTGCTTGTAGTATCACTGACATGGTTCTTTAAACACAATGGAAAAGCCTGGTTTTGCTAAAGACTGTGGTCAAAGAAAGAAAAAAAAATGCAAACGTCGTTCGGAGCTCTGAACGTTAAGACACACAGAGTGCAGACTTTAGAGGTGAAGGCTTCCATATAAAGGCTCTGGAAAGATGCAAGTGGAAGCGAAATCCTCCTTGGCAGAGCAGATTGAGCTGAAGATCTGACCGAGTGAGTAGGAAATGTTTACACCATACAAAGAAACTGCACTTATGCCAAGACCTTCTAACCTCAACATTCTAGGACAAAAAATTCAGAAACTAAAGAAAAACAAAAGAATCAAGAGTTCTTGCTAAGTTTGGAGATCAGTCATAAGCCAAGCTGTCAAACACACTCAACATTCACAGTGTCGTTTAGACAGAACTGAAGCTGCAGCCGCTCTGGCATAAAATGTTGGACTTTGCATACCCTTCCATCGACCTAAAACTCCATGACTTTTACTTTTCACTTTAAAAGACTTCCTGCAGGGACTCTGAACACCAGCAGTGGACATAAATTGTGTGCTATAGAATCAGTCTTTGCTTTATTACAATCATAAGGGAAACTGCCTTCAAACAAAACACTTTCAAAGGCTTTGTGAGTTATTCGCAGCATTTTTAGCCTTTTAAAGCTGACTGGCAGGAGTGGGAGGAACTGTAACATTGTAAGTTTCCTTTTCAGCTACAGGTGAATACTTTCACCACATAGACTGGTGTGTAATTCTGCCCTTTTAGTTTAAAAAAAGCTGTGACTTTATGTCAAATGACCACAAGGCATCATGGCGGAAAATGTCAGCTGCAGATCTGAAATTACACTTGACATGACGGAACATGGGCGTAATAAGGCTGCAGTAAACAACAGGCTGAATGCCTCCAATAACATGACGCAGTCAAGTCACCTGCGCCGCTCTGACGCGACAAGGCATCAAATAAAGATCCAGCCGCACAAACAGGATGATCCCACAGGTTACGCTGAGACTCTCTCACTCTCAATCACTTCGACCTCTCCATCATTCTGCCTCTATTGTTCTGCGCCCCTCGCTGAGCTTGCTTGCTGCAGAATGGATGGATGCAGAGGGGAGGGAGGGAGGAGTGGGGAAGTAAATGAGATCCCGATGAGATGCCAAGGTGTGTTAGCGGTGAGGCACAGGGAATGAGAAAAGCGGCCTGAAGGGAGGGGGAGTGGCTGGATTGACTGCGTGTGAGGTGTTGGCGTGGAATAGTAGACACCCAGTCGCATTAGTGTTTGCTAAGTCAGCTCAGGACGCAGGAGGCATGCTGGGGAGAGGATGGAGAGGGAGAGGAAAGGAAAAAGAAGAGGATGCACATGAAAGAATAGAGGGAAGAACAAGGGAGAACAGGAGGAAGCGTGGAGAAGAATGAGAACATGAGAATGCAAAGACGCAACATGCAAAAATGCAGTAGATAAAAAATTTTTAGAAAAGCAAAGACGGACACAAAGGGGAATGTAAAACTGAGGACGGAAGCTATTAAGGCATAAAAAAAAAGGCACAAGAGCGGCCTGAAATAGAGATATTCAATGAATAGTGATCAAAGAGCCTCATAAATACAATAATGCAACATGAAAGGTTTTAATAGATACTCTCAAAATCCCTAATTCAGTGAAGACTTATCCACACACTTCCTTTGTTAAAACGCAGCTCTCATCGCAGAGCCTCACACTCCAACAGGCAGGCAGGTAAATCGCATCAATTAATATGGAAAATTCTCCCCAGTGTTCCCTCTATCTCCCAAATCCGTATGAACAGCGAGAAGAATGGCTGCCAATAGCAGCCTTCAGGAGCACATTGCTTTCACAGCAATTAATCGCTGTCACAACATCAATTAAACAAAAGCTAGCATCCAAATCCTGCTACCCAGCATTCCAGGGAACCAAATCAATCTGGCAGTGAGTCCGCGTGTGTTGCATCCAATGCTCGAGAGAGTGTGCGAGAAAGAGAGCACAAGTGAGTGTGTGAGTGTGTGTGTGTGTGTGTGTGTGTGTGTGTGTGTGTACAAGAAGGGGCCTTTAAGTACCAGAAAATGTTGCACTTTGCTTGTGTGTGAAGTTTCTGTTTCACAAGGAAGGTTGCATGCAAGAGCAACATGGAGCCATACATGTAAAGTGACTCCATGCATCCAATGCAGAGTTGCATGTGCGCCACGTCTGCTAATAAAAGCCGGTTGTGAAGTGTGCAAGTGAGCCAAATGTACTTTTCTTGAAGTTCAGGGTTATATGTGCGTGTGGTGTTTGTTTGGCAAGTGTATATCAAAATCTACTCAGCTACACTCTGCCTTCTTCAGAAATTGCCTGTGGGACTGAAGCCATTATGATCTTTTCCACTTTATAAACTGGAAACTGATTAGGATCACTTCCACGGCTTCACCTGATCCAGCCAGAGAGAAACACACATATTCAGTCAGCACTTGGTGTGAGTTTGAGCTGATATAAGTTGAGGGGTTTACAATATCTTGGCTAACTTAGCGCAGAAAGTCTTTATCTGTGACAATCAGCCAGGCTGCCTTTGGACGCAGCAGCTCTCTCCCTCTCATGACACACTTGAGTGCAGATGCGCAGGGGCAATTAAACAAGCCAGCAATCCCAACCCTGATCCCACGCCAGCATTAAATCTTAATAAACCACTCAGTGAATTGCACATTGTTCCCCCGCTTTTCTGTTTTGGTAAGGATTCTTGGTTTAATGCAGTTAGAGAGACAAAGAAAGAAACTGAGAAAACAGCTGTACCGCTGTTTGAAACTGACAGGAGG